>JASTWF010000304.1:0-335366 GCA_030390025.1 Squalus acanthias | reverse complement strand
CCCGCTGTAGAATTCGCAATATATCGCGATTTTATTAATAAGGAGAAAACACAGAGTTTCGTTCAAAACAGCTTTTATTTCAGTAGAATGCTGGCAGGTTTAAAGTGGACACAAGCAGCCTGTAAAATGGCCGCCGCACCTCGTGACAGAACATTCTAGACTTTTCAACAGGCAGACAAGATGGCGTTCCAATAAACATTTGTGCAAGATCGATTAAGATTCAGCAAAGTGAAGATAATACACGAGACATTATGGGTTTGCAGTATACACATAGATACTGAAATCGGTCTCCCAGGTACAAAGGAAAGCCATTGTACCGAGTAATCAAGGGCCCATCCAAAAGACATTAATATGTAAAATCCCAACGACTCTACGATGAGAGAGCCGTTAGCAGGTAGTTATACAGTACACTTGGAAGCCCCAAACCCCTCCAGGGAGAACACCGACCGATTTAACAATGGGAGAAATATTAACAGGTACTCAGACATTTACGAGTAGCCCCGAAACCCATTAAGAACGGAGATCACCCATACAAGACATTTGAGCGCCAAACCCTAAACAAAAGAATGGACATTATAGTTGGGCGGGAAACGGAAGATTTTGCACTATAATTGCAGGCTCCAAACCGTCCATTCTCTCTCTTGCTGCTCTTATCATCGTGGCTGCTCCTGTGCTCTTATCCGATCGATTCGTAACCTCGTGGCTGCTCCTGTGTACTCGTAGTTGGGCTCGCTCCCGCTTGCCTGTTGCCTCTTTTGAAAAGGACTGTTGAACTTTCTGATCCGTTCGGATCTACCTCGTGTCGCGTAACGAAGACCTATGTTGGTAACTGGCAGCGGAACCGAAGGCCCGAGATGAGATGAGATGAGATGAGATGAGAAGAGAGGAAGACCATATCCATCGCCACGGTCAGTAAATCCCGACCGCGCCTGTAGGTCGATTATCCAAGTTTTCCTTGCCAGGAAGACTTCTTCGAACTTGCAAGGAAACATATCGTATCGATGATATTGACAACTGTGCTCGAAAAGTACCTGTTAAACCAACCAACACAGGTCTTCATCACAGCAGACGGTCCAGCCTGCTAGCCGGAGCAGCAGAAGCAAGTAAACAAGTGGGACCAGGAGATCTCCTGACCGACACGTGGGTGCTACGGTGAAAAACATCCGATCAGCTATTCGGAATTTCTCCGAGTTATCACGAGTGGTGAGCATGAGTCTCGAAATCCTACGAATCTAGTTTAGGATAGATATTGATAGGGGAGGGTTTAAGGATTAAGGATATTTGTAATGTGTGCCCCTATTTACTTTGTGCCGTTCGTTCCTCGTTTCCATAAGATCGACTATATAACTGTTTGTAAGATTGTACTGTCATTAATCTGTGCTTATGACATGTATTTCATAATCTTAAGTATCATGCAATAAAGATTTTCCATTTCGTACCATTCAAACCAAGTCTACATGAGTTTCATCTCCACTACTGCTCTCGCATCTAAGTCCAGTGTCTAGAACCGTAAGGGAGAGTGATTCGAACCACTCACAGGTGTGTCTAGTGTTCCCAGACTGGCTGGAGACCAGAACAGGCAACAAGGCCTAGACCCGCACTGACATACAGGCTGCACAGAGCCGCGTGAATCTCACAGGCTGCGAGACACGCAGGGTCAGAATCCCTTACAGAAAATGGCGACCGCGGCAGGACACTGGCAGCGAGAGGGTAGTGTGTTAGATTTTGGAATGACTGTACGAAATGTTATGCAGGAAAAGATAGCAGATTATGTGTTTGGAAAGGTTAATCTAACTAAGAAATGGATAAGTGAATTGTTAGCGGATAAAAGTCCGCTAGAGGCAGCCGAAAGGTGGACAGATAGTAAAGAACATAGAAAGACACTTGAGAAAGCAGTCTGGCTTATGTGTTACAAAAGGCAGGTTCAGATTTCAAACCAGACCATTACAGCGCTAGTAGCTCGAATCAGTCATTTAGAGGGAGAAATGGATGAGAAGGTTTCTGGAGGGGAGGTGCTCATTAAGAATTTAAATGAGTTACACCAAGAAAGCCAGGAAGTCTCCAGTCACCTTAAAACAAGGATAGATTATCTCGAGTGCCAGGTCACTGAGGCAAAATTGAATGAGAGCAGGTTAAAGGAAAGATGTAACCGCCAAGCTGCCCAGATAAGAACTCAAGAAGAGAGCTTAACGGGGGTTAGGGCGGCATATAAGTTGGCCCTTGAGGATAAGTTTCAGGGAGCCGATCATAGCGCCTGCCAAAGGGAGATAGAGCACCTCAAAAAGGCCGTGAACAATGCGAACGGCATGGTGTGCCTTATCAATCCGTCGGCACACCAGCCGCTCGTAAATGAGAGATTTAGAAAATCCCCACCAAGTAAAGCAGAAGAAGTAGTAGCCACTGCGCCCTCCGCGCTACCCAGCTATTCAGAAACCTGGGTTAGGGAGGAAGCAATGGAAGAAACAAAAGAGCCCATTGAAAAAGAAGTAGGAAAGGGATCGTTGTATCCAGTAACGGGTATTAAAAGGGGCCCAAGCAGAAACGGTGGGGAAGAACCGGGGGATCTCCTCGGACAGTTGGTGTTGCCTCACAGTTCACATCAGCTGAGAGCTATGATAAATCACGTACGGAAGCTGACCGAGGCAGACGACCCTTCCGTACATTTCAGAGAAGTTGAGCAAGCCGCAGCCATTAACGGCTGCGATGATGGGGAAACAGCAAAAATGCTGCTGTTCTCATTAGACAGCTCGGTCCTTCAGTGTCTCTCAGGCGAGAGCAAGAGGGGAACCAAGAGTTATGAGGAATTAAAGAATGAGGTCCTGGAAGTGTTGGGGGCGAACGACGAAGGTCCGTTTGCTAGAGTGGGACAGACAGTGCAGATGGAGGGAGAACCCCCGAAGGTTTTTGCCGACAGGCTGTGGCCAGTATATGAGCGCAGCTGCCTAGGTGCGCCCGAGCGCGAAGATGTGGAAGGCACCGCTTAACTCATTGGCTTAGGTGCATAATAGCCAACAGTTTACCAGCCGTCATAGAGCAGGCAAAAGCATGGTTTGATCCCAATGACCCCAACATTACGGAAGAGTCGGTCTTGAATCGACTCACGTTAGGTTATCGCAATATAAGGGGTATGGCAACACGTCCCCTTAAGGGAAGAGTACATGAGGTACGACCCGCAGCCCCGTATCAAAGAGAGTGGCATCAGGAGGGTAATCGCGCCCCACAGGCAAGTAATGCTTGTTACGGGTGTGGGAAGACAGGGCACTGGCGCAAGCATTGCAGGAACCCTTGGAAGGATTCCAAGGATAAAAATCTCGCGGTCCGAGCCCAGGCGCCTGTCCCGGCTAAGGAAGCCAAGGCACCCACCCCTCCCGACGATCTCGAAGCAGTGTTAGGAGCCATGCGCAAGCTGGTCTTGAATGCGCGTGGACAGGTGGCGGTCGCAACCGGCCCCGTAGGTGCCGCAGGACCGTCTAATAGTACCCCATGACTAGAACCGGCGCAGCCCGTCTACCTGTGTCCGCTTAGCTATGATGCGTGGAGGCGACCTGTGGTGGAGATGGAGGTAGAGAAACAGAAGGGTAGTTATTTGTTGGACACGGGAGCTTCTTGCACCATAATCCATGCAGATAACCCTTTCGACTCGCCGCTATCTACCAAGGTCCCATTCACGTTAGCAGGGTTCACAGGAAAAGAACAGGCTGGCACGTTTTCCCTTCCGCTATCCATTCGTTTAGGAACACTTCGCCTTAAGTGGAAGTGTATACTGATGGCATGGCAAAAGGGGGGTGGAAGAGGTATTCTCGGGTCCGATCTCCTAGCGGGACACGGGATCCTCGTGGACCTCAGAAATCACTGTCTCTGGGGGGCTAAAGGTGAAAAAGGCGAGGTAATAGTGATTCCGGGGGAGGAAGAAACAGGGGTCCTGTGTACCGTACAGCCATCCGGAGGCTACGACCTCAGGCTTATGGTCGCAGATGTCCCAACGGACATGCAAACGTACGTGTCAGATAATATGCACGCGTTTGCAACCCACAAGCACGATTGTGGGAGAGTGGTTGGGTTTGAGGTCAGCGTAGATGGGGACCCCATGACCCGACCCCAAAAGCAGTATAACTTCCCCAAAGAAGCCGAACCCGATATGGAGACAGCAATGTCTTCCTTGGTGCAGCAGGGCGTGTTGAGGCCGATAGCCACACACGTGAACTCCCCATTATGGCCGGTTAGGAAGCCGGATAATTCGTGGAGAGCCACGGTGGACTACAGAGTCCTTAACAGTAACATTCCCGCCTGCGCGCCCACAGTAGCAGCAGTTGCTGACCTAATAGGGAGCATCCCAGCGTCCGCGACCACGTTCACGGTGCTGGATATCTCGAACGGTTTTTGGTCCATCCCGCTGCGGCGAGAGGACCAGTACAAGTTTGCCTTTACTTTCAAAGGGCAACAGTACACGTGGAACTGTCTGCCACAGGGTTTCCACAATAGCCCCAGTATTTTTCATCAGTGTATGGCAGGAAGTTTAAAGGAGTTTAGTCAGCCCAATCAGATAGTACAGTATGTGGATGATTTGCTCCTATTTACGGACTCAAGGGAGGAGCACGGACCACTACTGGACGAGTTATTGGAGCTGTTAGCGAGAAAGGGTTTTAAAATAAACCCTAAGAAAGCACGTATCGGTCAGCGGGAAGTAAAATTCCTGGGACTGACCATACGCGCTGGGGAAAGAGCCATAGACAAAGCAAGGAGGGAGTCGGTGCAAGAATTACCGATTCCCAACAACGTAAGGGGTGTGAGGTCCTTCTTGGGACTGACCGGTTACTGCAGGGATTTTATCGAAGATTATGCGGCCACAGCGGCGCCGCTCCTCCGACTCCTCCATAAGGGGGTGGAGTGGTCTTGGGACGAGGGCTGCCAAGCAGCCTTCGAGAAGTTAAAAAGGGATTTGCAGACCGCGCCAGCCTTAGGGGCCATAGATGGGGGAAAGGAGTTTTTCCTGGAGGTAGCTGCCAGCGGAGACAGCTTAAGCGCTGTGCTGCTCCAAGAGCGTCACGGCAAGCTGAGGCCGGTTGTCTATTCATCCAGGGTGTTAACGGATGTGGAGAGAAGTTTCTCCAATTGCGAAAGGCACCTTTTAGCCACGCATTGGGCTGTGAAAAGATCAGCGATCTTCACAGGGCTCTCTCCCATCACTCTCCTCACACATCACACACCAACTAAGATGCTTCTGGATGGGAGGATTAAAGACGGGACCGTAAGCAGCGCACGCATTGCGCGTTGGACCCTTCTCCTCTCCCAGTTGGATCTCAGAGTAAAAGGTCTTTGCGAGCCAAGGCTTGCGGCCAATTTGGTATACCCCGGTACAGCCCACCGGTGTTCGGTGGAAGGGGTATGGGACGTCAACATAGGTTTACGGGCCGGGATACATCCCACTGGGCGCGAGATTTATGTTGATGGGTCTGGCACAGTGTCTGCTGGCGAGCGACTCACAGGGTGTGGAGTTTATGACCCTGCGGCAGACCTTGCCCTGGCGATCAAGCTCCCCAGCACCATGAGCGCGCAGCAAGCTGAGCTGTCTGCCGTGGTGTACGTTGTGACCCACCCAGACATTTTCCCAACCCCATACACGATTTGCTCGGACAGCATGTTCACCTGCAATTCGTGTACGGAATACCTGGCCATTTGGTCCCGCCGCGGATACACCTCCGCGGACGGGCGACCTTTAACGGTGAAGCCCTTGCTGGAAAAGATCTTAGCAGCAGCAGTAGGGGAGGAAGGAGAGATTTTCATCCATAAGGTGAACGCTCACTCCTCCACAGAGCCCCGTGGGGAGGGCAACCGGCAGGCGGATGCGCTAGCCAGGGAGGGTGCCCGCGACGGCACTTTCTGGAACCCCTATAGGACCGGACCCATAGCAGCGGTCCGAGGCGGGGACGGGAATCCCGGGAACCCCAGGGTAGCATTGCCCCTAGACCTTAAGACCGTCCAAGCCCAGGATCCCGCCCTAAAAGCAGTCCTAAAAACGATTGCTGAGGGGAGGCAGGTAGAAGGTCCGTACAGTACGGCAACCCTCTCAGTTAAGGAAGGCATGCTGTTCCGCGAGGAGCAGTGGGTTGTGCCGCAGCAGCACAGGAGGGAATTCCTCTAGTTGGCTCACGAGGGACCAGGGGCAGGGCACCCCGGGCCCGAGGTTACCTGGCAACGGGTAGTGCAAGCGGGATGGTGGCCAGGGCTCAGGGAACAAGTCCGCGAGTTCTGTGCAAACTGTCTTGTGTGCGCTGCAAACAACCCAGACCCCCAGAAAAGGAAGGTGCCCATGGGACACGTAAGAAGGGTAGAGGGACCATGGCAGTCGATACAGATCGACTATATAGGACCCCTGCCCACCACCCAGGGAGGTTATAAGTACTGCCTCGTCCTGGTGGATGTGTATTCCAAGTGGGTGGAAACCTTCCCTTGTCGAACAGCTACGGCACTGGGTACAGCAAAAATCTTGGTCCGGGAAGTGTTCTCGCGGTGGGGACTCCCCCGTTTTGTGGAGTCAGACCAAGGGAGTCATTTCACCGGCCAGGTGATGCAGAACACCCTCATGCTTTTGGGCATTGAAGGGAAGTGGCACGTAGCACACAATCCCCAGTCATCCGGGATTGTTGAACGCATGAACCGGACCCTGAAGGAGAAATTGAGGAAAGAGACTAGGAACTCGCCCCAAAAATGGGCGTAGGTTCTGCCTTTAGTCCTCATGGGGGTCCGGGCCAGTCAGTCGAAAAGTACGGGGTATTCCCCGCACGAGGTGATGACTGGGAGGCTCATGCGAACCCCCACCCATGTGCTAGCGCCGGTGCTCACTGAGGGTCAGCTCCAAGAAATAAGCAGGGACAAGTTCGCCCAGACTCTCTTGGAGCGCCTGAAGCAAGTTTATGAGCAGGCGGCTGGGAACATGGGAAGGCAGCATCAGGGCAATCGCTTGTTGCTGGAACCCCGCAAAACGCGGGAGTGGGAAGTAGGAGACCAGGTCATGGTCAGAAACTACGCCAGAGTAGGGAGTCTGGAACCACTGTATATGGGACCCTACAACATTGTAGACAAGGCGAGTCCCATGGTTTACGCCGTAAAAGTACCACGGCGCACTAAGTGGTTCCACATAAACCAATGCAAACTGTACCAGCCAGGTGCGCAGGGGAAAACTACAGGGGTAAATCCCGCCAATGGGAAAGCACAGCCCCAGGTAGGACCACAAGGCACACAGGCAGGCATAGCAGCTTGCATCAGGGGAAGGGACATCCCGGACGATCATGCAGCGTTTTTCTGGAATTGGGGGTTAGATGAGGAAGAATTCAGGGTACCCTGGTCAGATGAGGATAGTGCAGATGAGCATAGTGATGACGACGGGTGGTTTCGGAGGAACGGTCCCTTTTACGATATGGAGGGGACGGGGGCTGCAGGTAGAGATCCACACAGGTCCCGAAGACAGGAGGGAGGAGCTAGAGGAGGCAGGGCCAGCCGCTATGGGAGCACAGAGAGTACCGGTGTGGCTCCCAGAGATGTGGCCGCCCGCTTTGAACGTCCAGTCCTCAGGGGAGGCAGAGATCACGAGTGAAGGGCCGCCTGCTGGGCCGAGCAGGGCGGAGCCACGAACTGCCAGCCCCGAGGTTAGGGAGGCGGAGTCAGCGGAGGCGGAGCCAGCGACTGTGATGGAACCCCAGGTCATCCCGATGGAAGTCTCGGAACCCGGTCCGTCAGTCACGGAACCCCCGCCCATAGCAACTCCCCGTAGGTCAAGTAGAGAACCCCAGCCCAGGAGGATGTGGTCATGTCCCCAGACTGCCCCAAGGCGAAAATTTAAGGTTAAGATAACCCAGGTACAGACCGGCCACATCGCAGCAGTAACAGGCTGCGGCAGATCAGAGGGAAGGGTCAGCGCAGTAACAGGCTGCGGCAGATCAGAGGGAAGGGTCAGTGCCCTCCCACCGTCGGGAAGAGCTCGCAGCAGCCTTCTCAGAATTTAAAGGGGCCGCCCTGAGAACGGGCGGCACTGTATAGTAATAAGTTTTAAGTTTATAGTTCAAGGTTAAGTTTTAAGTTAATATTTCAAGGTTAAGTTTATAGTTTTATTAAGGTTAAGTTTGTAGTGTTTTTAACAGAAAACGATAAAATGATGGGAGCTTTAAAGATAGGTTTAGTTGAAGTTTATTCAGCGAACGTTGAAGTTTACGTGAGGCGAGGTCAGGGGACCCTCTCACCCTTCACAAAAGCCAGAGACTCTTGCGAGGCTGGCTACCTCATTCTATCTGATCACAGGAACCAAGAAAGGATGGAACGAATTCTAGTATTGCTCGTGGCAATCGGATGTGGATTGGCCTCTCGAGGCCGCACCAAGGATGTCGTGGTGTTTGGATGTTCCGGGGACACGGCCCCCATCGCGGTGGATGGGACCGGAAGACGGGAGGCAGAGGAGACCAGCACCTATTTCCACAAGGGAAGGTGGCCAGGATGGCTGGGAACGAACTCAACGGAGTATTCTAGCACATCGGGGTTTGCCTACAAAGAGACTTCTTTACTGTGCCCCAAAGTAAGGATCATCGCACCCAGGATCAGCGTCACCGTCGGCAAACGGATTTGTTTGACTTGTAGTGGGAAGGTCCCATTGAGCCGATGGTGGTGGCTGCGAAAGCTGAGCAAAACTATGAGGAACTCTTCGGTCGAGTGGGAACGACTGGGTAATAATACCCATCGGACAATTACGGGGACAGACGGACAAGTGAAAGTCTGTTGGGACAAATGGTGGGAACCGGATGAGGGAATTTATGTATGTATGTGGGGGTCAAAGTACGTTTGCCCCAAAGGCATCTCCATATTTTTTATTAATCAATGGCAGGATAACGGACAGGGGATGAGGTGGGATGCGAGCACCAGGGGGTGCGGAGCCCCATTCTCCCCGATCCCAGTAAATGCCACTGAGCTCATTACGCGCCCACGCAAAGCCCCGCCCACGATTCCGGTGGTTCTAGCTGAGGAAGAAGGGTGCCCTAAAACTAGTAAGGGACCCGGGAATGGTTTGGTACTGGTCCCCACAGACCAGATACTATTTCAGGGGGTACATTACGCGGTGGCCTCGGTGATTTTAAATCTCACCGAGGTGCGGTTACCAGAGTGGTGCCCCAAAAAGACGGAACAGTTGTACCAGGTCCTGTTGACCAAGATGTTCAGACAATTTTACGAATTCGATTTCGCGGAAATTGATAAAACAAGTTTGTACACCGCACCACAGGAAGTTTTGGATCAAGTAGGGAGGCAAAGAAGGGGTTTGGTGAACGATGCGTTCACTGCTTTTAACACGGGTACATCTGTGGTCAACGCTCCAGACAGTGTGGAGCTGCAGACCCAGATTAATGGTTTAAAGACACAATTAAAAGACATTCTAACAGATGAGAATAAAGTGGTAGGGTCAGGTTTACACGAGGACCAAGCCATGACTCTCCATTTAAAGGAAATTATAGCAGAGTTGGAGAAACATGCAAAGACGGTAAATGCCCTGATTAGGGAAGATCGGAATGCATCCGATCAAGCTGCGCAGAACGAGGTGTGCGTGCTTTACGGGGCGTGGTTACTGGGCGAGGGCCGCAGTAATTTGGAGGATTTAAAACAAGGTTTGGTTCCGTCCTGGATAAGTAACAAACACCTGCGGGCGCTCCACCCTTTTCAGAACGCTTTAAGTCCATGCCAGCTCAGGCTAGCTTCAGAAGCTTACCCAGTCCCCGTGGACTGCGGACGATCAAACCATGCTATTATGGGAATAGTATTACGTATGCCGGTTTTGGGCGACACAGCAAAGCCCGCCCCGGTGTATCGGGTAGAGAACATTGGTGTCATTCAGGGGGGAGCCCACATTCGCTATGCAGCGGTTCCACCTTACGTCATCCGCTGTGAGCAAACGATGACAGGTACAGATCTCTCTGGTTGTCGTGGCAGGGGAGCACACATAATACTATGCCCCCAGCACTTGAATGCCTTTTTAACACCACAGTGCGGGTTCAGAACGACTGGCGCCAAGTCCAGGAATTGCACCATGGAGGCAATGGCACAAGATCATGTGCCTCCGCAGGTAGCATACATCGGGGGTGGAACATATTGTGTTACCACTGCAGCGCAACACTACCAGCATGGAAACCGTAGCTGGTGTCCGGTGAGTGACAGCAGTTTCTGTTTTAAACCCAGGGCGGAAGTTCAAGTAGCACAACAGCGAATTATCCCAATCCCTGAACCATCCACTGTTCATCTCACAGTAAAAGAGAATTTCACCGACTTGCAGCGATTCGTCGCGCATTTTGGATACCTCATTCCCCCTCTCCCTGAACACCTCACCAAGCTTTTGAAAGCCGTCGCGGTGTCACAGAAACATTTTTACACATTAGAGCAGAAAACTATCGAAATAGGAACAGACATTCTGGATATAGTAGTTCCACCGTGGTGGAATCTGTTCACCAATATTGAAGTACCTTCATGGATCAGAATAGCCTCCCACATTTTTGTCGTATGCCAAGTTTTCATTGTAGTGTACCTATTGGTTGTACATTGTAAAAGAGACAAACGCCTCACCAAGCATGAAAACACGGGAGAGTGGCGAGAACGTTACGTGCGCGTGCACGATGAGAGCACCGTTTAATCGGAAAATGGCGTCACTTCCGCTCGCCGCGTGCGCCGCGGAAGTTTGTACTCGATCATGATTTTTCAGAGATTGTAAATACGTTGGGAACTCGACATGTTTTAAGAGTTGGTGTTGATTATTTTGGTGATGGTGTTACAGTTAAAAATGATTGTTTTGGTTTTGAGTTTTGTTTTTCCTTTCCCTGAATAAAAGATGAATATACAGGTGATACGAGAGGCATCGGCCTGGTTACGCCGGGAAGGAAAACAAGTGGTGTAAGTTTAAGGGCAAATAATGCCTACGGTGATTTAAAATGTAATTTTCTTGGGAAATAAGGACGACACAGAGACCCTAGCTAGGTTAAATTTATGGGATTAATTTGCTGGATTCGGAGAGAAATCGAGATAATATTGCTCACCACTATGATTTTTGATACGATAAGCGGAGTTATTCGCATCAACAGGAGGGACTGTAGAATTCGCAATATATCGCGATTTTATTAATAAGGAGAAAACACAGAGTTTCGTTCAAACAGCTTTTATTTCAGTAGAATGCTGGCAGGTTTAAAGTGGACACAAGCAGCCTGTAAAATGGCCGCCGCACCTCGTGACAGAACATTCTAGACTTTTCAACAGGCAGACAAGATGGCGTTCCAATAAACATTTGTGCAAGATCGATTAAGATTCAGCACAGTGAAGATAATACACGAGACATTATGGGTTTGCAGTATACACATAGATACTGAAATCGGTCTCCCAGGTACAAAGGAAAGCCATTGTACCGAGTAATCAAGGGCCCATCCAAAAGACATTAATATGTAAAATCCCAACGACTCTACGATGAGAGAGCCGTTAGCAGGTAGTTATACAGGACACTTGGAAGCCCCAAACCCCTCCAGGGAGAACACCGACCGATTTAACAATGGGAGAAATATTAACAGGTACTCAGACATTTACGAGTAGCCCCGAAACCCATTAAGAACGGAGATCACCCATACAAGACATTTGAGCGCCAAACCCTAAACAAAAGAATGGACATTATAGTTGGGCGGGAAACGGAAGATTTTGCACTATAATTGCAGGCTCCAAACCGTCCATCTCTCTCTTATCTTGTTGCTCTTATCCGATCGACTCTTATCATCGTGGCTGCTCCTGTGTACTCGTAGTCGGGCTCCTGCTTGCCTGTTGCCTTTTTGAAAAAGACTGTTGAACTTTCTGATCCGTTCGGATCTACCTCGTGTCGCGTAACGAAGACCTATGTTGGTAACTGGCAGCGGAACCAAAGGCCCGAGATGAGATGAGATGAGAAGAGAGGAAGACCATATCCATCGCCACGGTCAGTAAATCCCGACCGCGCCTGTAGGTCGAACAGCCAAGTTTTCCTTGCCAGGAAGACTTCTTCGAACTTGCAAAGAACATATCGCATCGATGATATTGAACTGTGCTCGGAAAAGTACCTGTTAAACCAACCAACACAGGTCTTCATCACAGCAGACGGTCCAGCCTGCTAGCCGGAGCAGCAGAAGCAAGTAAACAAGTGGGACCAGGAGATCTCCTGACCGACACGTGGGTGCTGCGGTGAAAAACATCCGATCAGCTATTCGGAATTTCTCCGAGTTATCACGAGTGGTGAGCATGAGTCTCGAAATCCTACGAATCTAGTTAGGATAGATATTGATAGGGGAGGGTTTAAGGATTGAGGATATTTGTAATGTGTGCCTCTATTTACTATGTGCCGTTCGTTCCTCGTTTCCCTAAGATCGACTATATAACTGCTTGTAAGATTGTACTGTCATTAATCTGTGCTTATGACATGTATTTCATAATCTTAAGTATCATGCAATAAAGATTTTCCATTTCGTACCATTCAACCGAGTCTACATGAGTTTCATCTCCATTACTGCTCTCGCATCTAAGTCCAGTGTCTAGAACCGTAAGGGCGAGTGATTCGAACCACTCACAGGTGTGTCTAGTGTTCCCAGACTGGCTGGAGACCAGAACAGGCAACAAGGCCTAGACCCGCACTGACATACAGGCTGCACAGAGCCGCGTGAATCTCACAGGCTGCGAGACACGCAGGGTCAGAATCCCTTACAATCCGAACGGATCAGAAAGTTCAACAGTCTTTTTCAAAAAGGCACCAGGCAAACAGGAACCAGACTACGAGTCAAAACGCAGGAGCAGCCACGAGGTTACGAGTCGATCGGATAAGAGAATAAGAGAAAGATGGACGGTTGGAGCTTGTAATTATAGTACAAAATCTTCTGTTTCCCGCCCAAACTTAATGTCCTTTCTTTTGTTTGGGTCTGGCGCTCAAATGTCTTGTATGGGTGATCTCCGTTCTTAATGGGTTTCAGGGCTACTCGTAAATGTCTGAGTACCTGTTAATATTTCTCCCATTGTTAAATCGGTCGGTGTTCTCCCTGGAGGGGTTTTGGGGCTTCCAAGTGTTTTGTATAACTACCTGCTAACGGCTCTCTCATCGTAGAGTCGTTGGGATTTTACATATTAATGTCTTTTGGATGGGCCCTTGATTACTCGGTACAATAGCTTTCATTCGTACCTGGGAGACCGATTTCAGTATTTATGTGTATACTGCAAACCCATAATGTCTCGTGTATTATCTTCACTGTGCTGAATCTTAATCGATCTTGCACAAATGTTTATTGGAACGCCATCTTGTCTGCCTGTCGAAAAGTCTAGAATGTTCTGTCACGAGGTGCGGCGGCCATTTTACAGGCTGCTTGTGTCTACTTTGAGAAACCTGGCAGCATTCTGCTGAAATAAAAGCTGTTTGAACGAAACTCTGTGTTTTCTCCTTCTTAATAAAATCGCGATATATTGCGAATTCTACAAGAGTAAAGCTCCCTCGACACTGTCCCATCACACACTCCCAGGTTAGGTACAGCACGGGTTAGATACAGAGTAAAGCTCCCTCTACCATGTCCCATCAAACACTCCCAGGGCAGGTACAGTACGGGGTAAGATACAGAGTAAAGGTACCTCTGCACTGTCCCATCAAGCACTCCCAGGGCAGGTACAGCACAGGTTAGTTACAAAGTAAAGTTCCCTCCACACTGTCCCATCAAACACTCCCAGGGCAGGTACAGCACGGCTGAGATACAGAGTTCAGCTTCCTCTGTACTTTCCCATCAAACACTCCCAGGGCAGGTACAGCACCGGTTAGATACAGAGTAAAGCTTCCTCTACACTGTCACATCAAACACTCCCAGGGCAGGTACAGCGCAGGTTAGATGCAGAGTAAAGCTCCGTCTACACTGTCACATCAAGCACTCCCAGGGCAGGAACAGCACTGGTTAGATACAGAGTAAAGCTCCCTCTACACTGTCCCATCAAACACTCCCAGGGCAGGTACAGCACGGGTTAGATACAGAGTAAAGCTCCCTCTACACTGTCCCATCAAACACTCCCAGGGCAGGTACAGCACGGGTTAGATACAGAGTAAAGCTCCCTCTACACTGTCCCATCAAACACTCCCAGGGCAGGTACAGCACGGGTTAGATACAGAGTAAAGCTCCCTCTACACTGTCCCATCAAACACTCCCAGGGCAGGTACAGCACGGGTTAGATACAGAGTAAAGCTCCCTCTACACTGTCCCATCAAACACTCCCAGGGCAGGTACAGCACGGGTTAGATACAGAGTAAAGCTCCCTCTACACTGTCCCATCAAACACTCCCAGGGCAGGTACAGCACGGGTTAGATACAGAGTAAAGCTCCCTCTACACTGTCCCATCAAACACTCCCAGGGCAGGTACAGCACGGGTTAGATACAGAGTAAAGCTCCCTCTACACTGTCCCATCAAACACTCCCAGGGCAGGTACAGCACGGGTTAGATACAGAGTAAAGCTCCCTCTACACTGTCCCATCAAACACTCCCAGGGCAGGTACAGCACGGGTTAGATACAGAGTAAAGCTCCCTCTACACTGTCCCATCAAACACTCCCAGGGCAGGTACAGCACTGGTTAGATACAGAGTAAAGCTCCCTCTACACTGTCCCATCAAACACTCCCAGGGCAGGTACAGCACGGGTTAGATACAGAGTAAAGCTCCCTCTACACTGTCCCATCAAACACTCCAGGGCAGGTACAGCACGGGTTAGATACAGAGTAAAGCTCCCTCTACACTGTCCCATCAAACACTCCCAGGGCAGGTACAGCACGGGTTAGATACAGAGTAAAGCTCCCTCTACACTGTCCCATCAAACACTCCCAGGGCAGGTACAGCACGGGTTAGATACAGAGTAAAGCTCCCTCTACACTGTCCCATCAAACACTCCCAGGGCAGGTACAGCACGGGTTAGATACAGAGTAAAGCTTCCTCTGCACTGTCCCATCAAACACTCCCAGGGCAGGTACAGCACGGGTTAGATAAAGATTAAAGCTCCCTCAACACTGTCCCATCAAACATTCCCAGGGCAGGTACAGCACGGGTTAGAAACAGAGTAAAGCTCCCTCTACACTGTCCCATCAAACACTCCCAGGGCAGGTACAGCACGGGTTAGATACAGAGTAAAGCTCCCTCTACACTGTCGCATCAAACACTCCCAGGGCAGGTACAGCACTGGTTAGATACAGAGTAAAGCTCCCTCAACACTGTCCCATCAAACACTCCAAGGGCAGGTACAGCACTGGTTAGATACATAGTAAAGCTCCCTCTATACTGTCCCATCATACACTCCCAGGGCAGGTACAGCACTGGTTAGATACAGAGTAAAGCTCCCTCTGTACTGTCCCATCAAACTCTCCCAGGGCAGGTACAGCACGGGTTAGATACAGAGTAAAGCTCCCTCTACACTGTCCCATCAAACACTCCCAGGGCAGGTACAGCACGGGTTAGATACAGAGTAAAGCTCCCTCTACACTGTCCCATCAAACACTCCCAGGGCAGGTACAGCACGGGTTAGATACAGAGTAAAGCTCCCTCTACACTGTCCCATCAAACACTCCCAGGGCAGGTACAGCACGGGTTAGATACAGAGTAAAGCTCCCTCTACACTGTCCCATCAAACACTCCCAGGGCAGGTACAGCACGGGTTAGATACAGAGTAAAGCTCCCTCTACACTGTCCCATCAAACACTCCCAGGGCAGGTACAGCACGGGTTAGATACAGAGTAAAGCTCCCTCTACACTGTCCCATCAAACACTCCCAGGGCAGGTACAGCACGGGTTAGATACAGAGTAAAGCTCCCTCTACACTGTCCCATCAAACACTCCCAGGGCAGGTACAGCACGGGTTAGATACAGAGTAAAGCTCCCTCTACACTGTCCCATCAAACACTCCCAGGGCAGGTACAGCACGGGTTAGATACAGAGTAAAGCTCCCTCTACACTGTCCCATCAAACACTCCCAGGGCAGGTACAGCACGGCTTAGATACAGAGTTCAGCTTCCTCTGCACTGTCCCATCAAACACTCCCAGGGCAGGTACAGCACGGGTTAGATAAAGATTAAAGCTCCCTCAACACTGTCCCATCAAACATTCCCAGGGCAGGTACAGCACGGGTTAGAAACAGAGTAAAGCTCCCTCTACATGTCGCATCAAACACTCCCAGGGCAGGTACAGCACTGGTTAGATACAGAGTAAAGCTCCCTCAACACTGTCCCATCAAATACTCCAAGGGAATGTACAGCACTGGTTAGATAAATAGTAAAATTCCCTCTATACTGTCCCATCATACACTCCCAGGGCAGATACAGCACTGGTTAGATACAGAGTAAAGCTCCCTCTGTACTGTCCCATCAAACTCGCCCAGGGCAGGTACAGCACGGGTTAGATACAGAGTAAAGCTCCCTCTACACTGTCTAATCAAACACTCCCAGGGCAGGTACAGCACGGGTTAGATACAGAGTAAAGCTCCCTCGACACTGTCCCATCAAACACTCCCAGGTCAGGTACAGCACGGGTTAGATACAGAGTAAAGCTCCCTCTACACTGTCCCATCAAACACTCCCAGGGCAGGTACAGTACGGGTTAGATACAGAGTAAAGCTCCCTCTGCACTGTCCCATCAAACACTCCCAGGGCAGGTACAGCACGGTTAGATACAGAGTAAAGCTCCCTCTACACTGTCCATCAAACACTCCCAGGGCAGGTACAGCACTGGTTAGATACAGAGTAAAGCTCCCTCTACACTGTCCCATCAAACACTCCCAGGGCAGGTACAGCACGGGTTAGATACAGAGTAAAGCTCCCTCTATACTGTCCCATCAAACACTCCCAGGGCAGGTACAGCACGGGTTAGATACAGAGTAAAGCTCCCTCTGTACTGTCCCATCAAACACTCCCAGGGCAGGTACAGCACGGGTTAGATACAGAGTAAAGCTCCTCTACACTGTCCCATCAAACACTCCCAGGGCAGGTACAGCACTGGTTAGATACAGAGTAAAGCTCCCTCTACACTGTCCCATCAAACACTCCCAGGGCAGGTACAGCACGGGTTAGATACAGAGTAAAGCTCCCTCTACACTGTCCCATCAAACACTCCCAGGGCAGGTACAGCACGGGTTAGATACAGAGTAAAGCTCCCTCTGCACTGTCCCATCAAACACTCCCAGGGCAGGTACAGCACGGTTAGATACAGAGTAAAGCTCCCTCTACACTGTCCCATCAAACACTCCCAGGGCAGGTACAGCACTGGTTAGATACAGAGTAAAGCTCCCTCTACACTGTCCCATCAAACACTCCCAGGGCAGGTACAGCACTGGTTAGATACAGAGTAAAGCTCCCTCTACACTGTCCCATCAAACACTCCCAGGGCAGGTACAGCACTGGTTAGATACAGTGTAAAGCTCCCTCTGTACTGTCCCATCAAACACTCCCAGGGCAGGTACAGCACGGGTTAGATACAGAGTAAAGCTCCCTCTACACTGTCCCATCAAACACTCCCAGGGCAGGTACAGCACGGGTTAGATACAGAGTAAAGCTCCCTCTGCACTGTCCCATCAAACACTCCCAGGGCAGGTACAGCACGGGTTAGATACAGAGTAAAGCTCCCTCTACACTGTCCCATCAAACACTCCCAGGGCAGGTACAGCACGGGTTAGATACAGAGTAAAGCTCCCTCTACACTGTCCCATCAAACACTCCCAGGGCAGGTACAGCACGGGTTAGATACAGAGTAAAGCTCCCTCTACACTGTCCCATCAAACACTCCCAGGGCAGGTACAGCACGGGTTAGATACAGAGTAAAGCTCCCTCTACACTGTCCCATCAAACACTCCCAGGGCAGGTACAGCACGGGTTAGATACAGAGTAAAGCTCCCTCTACACTGTCCCATCAAACACTCCCAGGGCAGGTACAGCACGGGTTAGATACAGAGTAAAGCTCCCTCTACACTGTCCCATCAAACACTCCCAGGGCAGGTACAGCACGGGTTAGATACAGAGTAAAGCTCCCTCTACACTGTCCCATCAAACACTCCCAGGGCAGGTACAGCACGGGTTAGATACAGAGTAAAGCTCCCTCTACACTGTCCCATCAAACACTCCCAGGGCAGGTACAGCACGGGTTAGATACAGAGTAAAGCTCCCTCTACACTGTCCCATCAAACACTCCCAGGGCAGGTACAGCACGGGTTAGATACAGAGTAAAGCTCCCTCTACACTGTCCCATCAAACACTCCCAGGGCAGGTACAGCACGGGTTAGATACAGAGTAAAGCTCCCTCTACACTGTCCCATCAAACACTCCCAGGGCAGGTACAGCACGGGTTAGATACAGAGTAAAGCTCCCTCTGCACTGTCCCATCAAACACTCCCAGGGCAGGTACAGCACGGGTTAGATACAGAGTAAAGCTCCCTCTACACTGTCCCATCAAACACTCCCAGGGCAGGTACAGCACGGGTTAGATACAGAGTAAAGCTCCCTCTGCACTGTCCCATCAAACACTCCCAGGGCAGGTACAGCACAGGTTAGATACAGAGTAAAGCTCCCTCACACTGTCCCATCAAACACTCCCAGGGCAGGTACAGCACGGGTTAGATACAGAGTAAAGCTCCCTCTACACTGTCCCATCAAACACTCCCAGGGCAGGTACAGCACTGGTTAGATACAGAGTAAAGCTCCCTCTACACTGTCCCATCAAACACTCCCAGGGCAGGTACAGCACTGGTTAGATACAGAGTAAAGCTCCCTCTGCACTGTCCCATCAAACACTCCCAGGGCAGGTACAGCACGGGTTAGATACAGAGTAAAGCTCCCTCTACACTGTCCCATCAAACACTCCCAGGGCAGGTACAGCACGGGTTAGATACAGAGTAAAGCTCCCTCTGCACTGTCCCATCAAACACTCCCAGGGCAGGTACAGCACAGGTTAGATACAGAGTAAAGCTCCCTCCACACTGTCCCATCAAACACTCCCAGGGCAGGTACAGCACGGGTTAGATACAGAGTAAAGCTCCTCTGCACTGTCCCATCAAACACTCCCAGGGCAGGTACAGCACGGGTTAGATACAGAGTAAAGCTCCCTCTACACTGTCCCATCAAACACTCCCAGGGCAGGTACAGCACGGGTTAGATACAGAGTAAAGCTCCGTCTACACTGTCCCATCAAACACTCCCAGGGCAGGTACAGCACGGTTAGATACAGAGTAAAGCTCCCTCTACACTGTCGCATCAAACACTCCCAGGGCAGGTACAGCACTGGTTAGATACAGAGTAAAGCTCCCTCTACACTGTCCCATCAAACACTCCCAGGGCAGGTACAGCACGGGTTAGATACAGAGTAAAGCTCCCTCTACACTGTCCCATCAAACACTCCCAGGGCAGGTACAGCACGGGTTAGATACAGAGTAAAGCTCCCTCTACACTGTCCCATCAAACACTCCCAGGGCAGGTACAGCACGGGTTAGATACAGAGTAAAGCTCCCTCTACACTGTCCCATCAAACACTCCCAGGGCAGGTACAGCACGGGTTAGATACAGAGTAAAGCTCCCTCTACACTGTCCCATCAAACACTCCCAGGGCAGGTACAGCACGGGTTAGATACAGAGTAAAGCTCCCTCTACACTGTCCCATCAAACACTCCCAGGGCAGGTACAGCACGGGTTAGATACAGAGTAAAGCTCCCTCTACACTGTCCCATCAAACACTCCCAGGGCAGGTACAGCACGGGTTAGATACAGAGTAAAGCTCCCTCTACACTGTCCCATCAAACACTCCCAGGGCAGGTACAGCACGGGTTAGATACAGAGTAAAGCTCCCTCTACACTGTCCCATCAAACACTCCCAGGGCAGGTACAGCACGGGTTAGATACAGAGTAAAGCTCCCTCTACACTGTCCCATCAAACACTCCCAGGGCAGGTACAGCACGGGTTAGATACAGAGTAAAGCTCCCTCTACACTGTCCCATCAAACACTCCCAGGGCAGGTACAGCACTGGTTAGATACAGAGTAAAGCTCCCTCTACACTGTCCCATCAAACACTCCCAGGGCAGGTACAGCACGGGTTAGATACAGAGTAAAGCTCCCTCTACACTGTCCCATCAAACACTCCCAGGGCAGGTACAGCACGGGTTAGATACAGAGTAAAGCTCCCTCTACACTGTCCCATCAAACACTCCCAGGGCAGGTACAGCACGGGTTAGATACAGAGTAAAGCTCCCTCTACACTGTCCCATCAAACACTCCCAGGGCAGGTACAGCACGGGTTAGATACAGAGTAAAGCTCCCTCTACACTGTCCCATCAAACACTCCCAGGGCAGGTACAGCACGGGTTAGATACAGAGTAAAGCTCCCTCTACACTGTCCCATCAAACACTCCCAGGGCAGGTACAGCACTGGTTAGATACAGAGTAAAGCTCCCTCTACACTGTCCCATCAAACACTCCCAGGGCAGGTACAGCACTGGTTAGATACAGAGTAAAGCTCCCTCTACACTGTCCCATCAAACACTCCCAGGGCAGGTACAGCACGGGTTAGATACAGAGTAAAGCTCCCTCTGACACTGTCCCATCAAACACTCCCAGGGCAGGTACAGCACGGGTTAGATACAGAGTAAAGCTCCCTCTACACTGTCCCATCAAACACTCCCAGGGCAGGTACAGCACGGGTTAGATACAGAGTAAAGCTCCCTCTGCACTGTCCCATCAAACACTCCCAGGGCAGGTACAGCACGGGTTAGATACAGAGTAAAGCTCCCTCTACACTGTCCCATCAAACACTCCCAGGGCAGGTACAGCACGGGTTAGATACAGAGTAAAGCTCCCTCTACACTGTCCCATCAAACACTCCCAGGGCAGGTACAGCACGGGTTAGATACAGAGTAAAGCTCCCTCTACACTGTCCCATCAAACACTCCCAGGGCAGGTACAGCACGGGTTAGATACAGAGTAAAGCTCCCTCTACACTGTCCCATCAAACACTCCCAGGGCAGGTACAGCACGGTTAGATACAGAGTAAAGCTCCCTCTACACTGTCCCATCAAACACTCCCAGGGCAGGTACAGCACGGGTTAGATACAGAGTAAAGCTCCCTCTACACTGTCCCATCAAACACTCCCAGGGCAGGTACAGCACTGGTTAGATACAGAGTAAAGCTCCCTCTACACTGTCCCATCAAACACTCCCAGGGCAGGTACAGCACGGGTTAGATACAGAGTAAAGCTCCCTCTGCACTGTCCCATCAAACACTCCCAGGGCAGGTACAGCACGGGTTAGATACAGAGTAAAGCTCCCTCTACACTGTCCCATCAAACACTCCCAGGGCAGGTACAGCACGGGTTAGATACAGAGTAAAGCTCCCTCTACACTGTCCCATCAAACACTCCCAGGGCAGGTACAGCACGGGTTAGATACAGAGTAAAGCTCCCTCTACACTGTCCCATCAAACACTCCCAGGGCAGGTACAGCACGGGTTAGATACAGAGTAAAGCTCCCTCTACACTGTCCCATCAAACACTCCCAGGGCAGGTACAGCACGGGTTAGATACAGAGTAAAGCTCCCTCTACACTGTCCCATCAAACACTCCCAGGGCAGGTACAGCACGGGTTAGATACAGAGTAAAGCTCCCTCTACACTGTCCCATCAAACACTCCCAGGGCAGGTACAGCACGGGTTAGATACAGAGTAAAGCTCCCTCTACACTGTCCCATCAAACACTCCCAGGGCAGGTACAGCACGGGTTAGATACAGAGTAAAGCTCCCTCTACACTGTCCCATCAAACACTCCCAGGGCAGGTACAGCACGGGTTAGATACAGAGTAAAGCTCCCTCTACACTGTCCCATCAAACACTCCCAGGGCAGGTACAGCACGGGTTAGATACAGAGTAAAGCTCCCTCTACACTGTCCCATCAAACACTCCCAGGGCAGGTACAGCACGGGTTAGATACAGAGTAAAGCTCCCTCTACACTGTCCCATCAAACACTCCCAGGGCAGGTACAGCACGGGTTAGATACAGAGTAAAGCTCCCTCTACACTGTCCCATCAAACACTCCCAGGGCAGGTACAGCACGGGTTAGATACAGAGTAAAGCTCCCTCTACACTGTCCCATCAAACACTCCCAGGGCAGGTACAGCACGGGTTAGATACAGAGTAAAGCTCCCTCTACACTGTCCCATCAAACACTCCCAGGGCAGGTACAGCACGGGTTAGATACAGAGTAAAGCTCCCTCTACACTGTCCCATCAAACACTCCCAGGGCAGGTACAGCACGGGTTAGATACAGAGTAAAGCTCCCTCTACACTGTCCCATCAAACACTCCCAGGGCAGGTACAGCACGGGTTAGATACAGAGTAAAGCTCCCTCTACACTGTCCCATCAAACACTCCCAGGGCAGGTACAGCACGGGTTAGATACAGAGTAAAGCTCCCTCTACACTGTCCCATCAAACACTCCCAGGGCAGGTACAGCACGGGTTAGATACAGAGTAAAGCTCCCTCTACACTGTCCCATCAAACACTCCCAGGGCAGGTACAGCACGGGTTAGATACAGAGTAAAGCTCCCTCTACACTGTCCCATCAAACACTCCCAGGGCAGGTACAGCACGGGTTAGATACAGAGTAAAGCTCCCTCTACACTGTCCCATCAAACACTCCCAGGGCAGGTACAGCACGGGTTAGATACAGAGTAAAGCTCCCTCTACACTGTCCCATCAAACACTCCCAGGGCAGGTACAGCACGGGTTAGATACAGAGTAAAGCTCCCTCTACACTGTCCCATCAAACACTCCCAGGGCAGGTACAGCACTGGTTAGATACAGAGTAAAGCTCCCTCTACACTGTCCCATCAAACACTCCCAGGGCAGGTACAGCACGGGTTAGATACAGAGTAAAGCTCCCTCTACACTGTCCCATCAAACACTCCCAGGGCAGGTACAGCACGGGTTAGATACAGAGTAAAGCTCCCTCTACACTGTCCCATCAAACACTCCCAGGGCAGGTACAGCACGGGTTAGATACAGAGTAAAGCTCCCTCTACACTGTCCCATCAAACACTCCCAGGGCAGGTACAGCACGGGTTAGATACAGAGTAAAGCTCCCTCTACACTGTCCCATCAAACACTCCCAGGGCAGGTACAGCACGGGTTAGATACAGAGTAAAGCTCCCTCTACACTGTCCCATCAAACACTCCCAGGGCAGGTACAGCACGGGTTAGATACAGAGTAAATGTCCCTCTGCACTGTCCCATCAAGCACTCCCAGGGCAGGTACAGCACCGGTTAGATACAGAGTAAAGCTCCCTCTACACTGTCCCATCAAAAACTCCCAGGGCAGGTACAGCACAGGTTAGTTACAAAGTAAAGTTCCCTCCACACTGTCCCAATCAAACACTCCCAGGGCAGGTACAGCACGGGTTAGATACAAAGTAAAGCTCCCTCTACACTGTCCCATCAAACACTCCCAGGGCAGGTACAGCACGGCTCAGATACAGAGTTCAGCTCCCTCAACACTGTCCCATCAAACATTCCCAGGGCAGGTACAGCACGGGTTAGAAACAGAGTAAAGCTCCCTCCACACTGTCCCATCTAACACTCCCAGGGCAAGTACAGCACGGGTTAGATACAGAGTAAAGCTCCCTCAACACTGTCCCATCAAATACTCCCAGGGTAGGTACAGCACGGGTTTGATACAAAATAAAACTCCCTCTACACTGTCCCATCAAACACTCCCAGGGCAGGTACAGCACTGGTTAGATACAGAGTAAAGCTCCCTCTACACTGTCCCATCAAACACTCCCAGGGCAGGTACAGCACGGGTTAGATACAGAGTAAAGCTCACTCTACACTGTCCGATCAAACACTCCCAGGGCAGGTACAGCACGGTTAGATACAGAGTAAAGCTCCTCTACACTGTCCCATCAAACACTCCCAGGGCAGGTACAGCACGGGTTAGATACAGAGTAAAGCTCCGTCTACACTGTCCCATCAAGCACTCCCAGGGCAGGAACAGCACCGGTTAGATACAGAGTAAAGCTCCCTCTACACTGTCGCATCAAACACTCCCAGGGCAGGTACAGCACTGGTTAGATACAGAGTAAAGCTCCCTCTACACTGTCCCATCAAACACTCCCAGGGCAGGTACAGCACTGGTTAGATACAGAGTAAAGCTCCCTCTGAACTGTCCCATCAAACACTCCCAGGGCAGGTACAGCACGGGTTAGATACAGAGTAAACTCTCTCTACACTGTCCCATCAAACACGCCCAGGGCAGGTACAGCACGGGTTAGATACAGAGTAAAGCTCCCTCTACACTGTCCAATCAAACACTCCCAGGGCAGGTACAGCACGGGTTAGATACAGAGTAAAGCTCCCTCGACACTGTCCCATCACACACTCCCAGGTTAGGTACAGCACGGGTTAGATACAGAGTAAAGCTCCCTCTACCATGTCCCATCAAACACTCCCAGGGCAGGTACAGTACGGGGTAAGATACAGAGTAAAGTTCCTTCCACACTGTCCCATCAAACACTCCCAGGGCAGGTACAGCACGGCTTAGATACAGAGTTCAGCTTCCTCTGTACTTTCCCATCAAACACTCCCAGGGCAGGTACAGCACCGGTTAGATACAGAGTAAAGCTTCCTCTACACTGTCACATCAAACACTCCCAGGGCAGGTACAGCGCAGGTTAGATGCAGAGTAAAGCTCCCTCTACACTGTCGCATCAAATACTCCCAGGGAAGGTACAGCACTGGTTAGATACATAGTAAAATTCCCTCTATACTGTCCCATCAAACACTCCCAGGGCAGGTACAGCACTGGTTAGATACAGAGTAAAGCTCCCTCTGTACTGTATCATCAAACACTCCCAGGGCAGGTACAGCACGGGTTCGATACAGAGTAAACTCTCTCTACACTGTCCCATCAAACACGCCCAGGACAGGTACAGCACGGGTTAGATACAGAGTAAAGCTCCCTCTACACTGTCCCATCAAACACTCCCAGGGCAGGTACAGCACGGTTTAGATACACAGTAAAGCTCCCTCTGCACTGTCCCATCACACACTCCCAGGTTCGGTACAGCACGGGTTAGATACAGAGTAAAGCTCCCTCTACCATGACCCATCAAACACTCCCAGGGCAGGTACAGTACGGGGTAAGATACAGAGTAAAGGTCCCTCTGCACTGTCCCATCAAGCACTCCCAGGGCAGGTACAGCACCGGTTAGATACAGAGTAAAGCTCCCTCTACACTGTCCCATCAAACACTCCCAGGGCAGGTACAGCACGGCTGAGATACAGAGTAAAGCTCCCTCTGCACTGTCCCATCAAACACTCCCAGGGCAGGTACAGCACGGGTTAGATACAGATTAAAGCTCCCTCAACACTGTCACATCAAACACTCCCAGGGCATGTACAGTACGGGGTTAGATACAGAGTAAAGGTCCCTCTGCACTGTCCCATCAAGCACTCCCAGGGCAGGTACAGCACCGGTTAGATACAGAGTAAAGCTCCCTCTACACTGTCCCATCAAACACTCCCAGGGCAGGTACAGCACAGGTTAGATACAGAGTAAAGCTCCCTCTACACTGTCCCATCAAACACTCCCAGGGCAGGTACAGCACGGGTTAGATACAGAGTAAAGCTCCCTCCACACTGTCCCATCAAACACTCCCAGGGCAGGTACAGCACGGGTTAGATACAGAGTAAAGCTCCCTCTACACTGTCCCATCAAACATTCCCAGGGCAGGTACAGCACGGGTTAGAAACAGAGTAAAGCTCCCTCTACACTGTCCCATCAAACACTCCCAGGGCAAGTACAGCACGGGTTAGATACAGAGTAAAGCTCCCTCTACACTGTCGCATCAAACACTCCCAGGGCAGGTACAGCACTGGTTAGATACAGAGTAAAGCTCCCTCAACACTGTCCCATCAAATACTCCCAGGGAATGTACAGCACTGGTTAGATAAATAGTAAAATTCCCTCTATACTGTCCCATCATACACTCCCAGGGCAGATACAGCACTGGTTAGATACAGAGTAAAGCTCCCTCTGTACTGTCCCATCAAACACTCCCAGGGCAGGTACAGCACGGGTTAGATACAGAGTAAACTCTCTCTACACTGTCCCATCAAACACGCCCAGGGCAGGTACAGCACGGGTTAGATACAGAGTAAAGCTCCCTCTACACTGTCCAATCAAACACTCCCAGGGCAGGTACAGCACGGGTTAGATACAGAGTAAAGCTCCCTCGACACTGTCCCATCAAACACTCCCAGGGCAGGTACAGCACGGGTTAGATACAGAGTAAAGCTCCCTCTACACTGTCCCATCAAACACTCCCAGGGCAGGTACAGCACGGGTTAGATACAGAGTAAAGCTCCCTCTGCACTGTCCCATCAAGCACTCCCAGGCAGGTACAGCACGGTTAGATACAGAGTAAAGCTCCCTCTACACTGTCGCATCAAACACTCCCAGGGCAGGTACAGCACGGGTTAGATACAGAGTAAGCTCCCTCTACACTGTCCCATCAAACACTCCCAGGGCAGGTACAGCACGGGTTAGATACATAGTAAAGCTCCCTCTACACTGTCCCATCAAACACTCCCAGGGCAGGTACAGCACTGGTTAGATACAGAGTAAAGCTCCCTCTGTACTGTCCCATCAAACACTCCCAGGGCAGGTACAGCACGGGTTAGATACAGAGTAAAGCTCCCTCTACACTGTCCCATCAAACACGCCCAGGGCAGGTACAGCACGGGTTAGATACAGAGTAAAGCTCCCTCTACACTGTCCCATCAAACACTCCCAGGGCAGGTACAGCACGGGTTAGATACACAGTAAAGCTCCCTCTGCACTGTCCCATCACACACTCCCAGGTCAGGTACAGCACGGGTTAGATACAGAGTAAAGCTCCCTCTACACTGTCCCATCAAACACTCCCAGGGCAGGTACAGTACGGGTAAGATACAGAGTAAAGCTCCCTCTGCACTGTCCCATCAAGCACTCCCAGGGCAGGTACAGCACAGGTTAGATACAGAGTAAAGTTCCCTCACACTGTCCCATCAAACACTCCCAGGGCAGGTACAGCACTGGTTAGATAAAGAGTAAAACTCCCTCTATACTGTCCCATCAAACACTCCCAGGGCAGATACAGCACTGGTTAGATACAGTGTAAAGCTCCCTCTGTACTGTCCCATCAAACACTCCCAGGGCAGGTACAGCACGGGTTAGATACAGAGTAAAGCTCCCTCTACACTGTCCCATCAAACACTCCCAGGGCAGGTACAGCACGGGTTAGATACAGAGTAAAGCTCCCTCTACACTGTCCCATCAAACACTCCCAGGGCAGGTACAGCACGGGTTAGATACAGAGTAAAGCTCCCTCTACACTGTCCCATCAAACACTCCCAGGGCAGGTACAGCACGGGTTAGATACAGAGTAAAGCTCCCTCTACACTGTCCCATCAAACACTCCCAGGGCAGGTACAGCACGGGTTAGATACAGAGTAAAGCTCCCTCTGACACTGTCCCATCAAACACTCCCAGGGCAGGTACAGCACGGTTAGATACAGAGTAAAGCTCCCTCTACACTGTCCCATCAAACACTCCCAGGGCAGGTACAGCACAGGTTAGATACAGAGTAAAGCTCCCTCTACACTGTCCCATCAAACACTCCCAGGGCAGGTACAGCACTGGTTAGATACAGAGTAAAGCTCCCTCTACACTGTCCCATCAAACACTCCCAGGGCAGGTACAGCACTGGTTAGATACAGAGTAAAGCTCCCTCTGTACTGTATCATCAAACACTCCCAGGGCAGGTACAGCACGGGTTAGATACAGAGTAAACTCTCTCTACACTGTCCCATCAAACACGCCCAGGACAGGTACAGCACGGGTTAGATACAGAGTAAAGCTCCCTCTACACTGTCCCATCAAACACTCCCAGGGCAGGTACAGCACGGTTTAGATACACAGTAAAGCTCCCTCTGCACTGTCCCATCACACACTCCCAGGTTCGGTACAGCACGGGTTAGATACAGAGTAAAGCTCCCTCTACCATGACCCATCAAACACTCCCAGGGCAGGTACAGTACGGGGTAAGATACAGAGTAAAGGTCCCTCTGCACTGTCCCATCAAGCACTCCCAGGGCAGGTACAGCACAGGTTAGTTACAAAGTAAAGTTCCCTCCACACTGTCCCATCAAACACTCCCAGGGCAGGTACAGCACTGGTTAGATACAGAGTAAAGCTCCCTCTACACTGTCCCATCAAACACTCCCAGGGCAGGTACAGCACGGGTTAGATACAGAGTAAAGCTCCCTCTACACTGTCCCATCAAACACTCCCAGGGCAGGTACAGCACGGGTTAGATACAGAGTAAAGCTCCCTCTGCACTGTCCCATCAAACACTCCCAGGGCAGGTACAGCACGGGTTAGATACAGAGTAAAGCTCCCTCTACACTGTCCCATCAAACACTCCCAGGGCAGGTACAGCACAGGTTAGATACAGAGTAAAGCTCCCTCTACACTGTCCCATCAAACACTCCCAGGGCAGGTACAGCACGGGTTAGATACAGAGTAAAGCTCCCTCTACACTGTCCCATCAAACACTCCCAGGGCAGTACAGCACGGGTTAGATACAGAGTAAAGCTCCCTCTACACTGTCGCATCAAACACTCCCAGGGCAGGTACAGCACTGGTTAGATACAGAGTAAAGCTCCCTCTACACTGTCCCATCAAATACTCCCAGGGAATGTACAGCACTGGTTAGATAAATAGTAAAATTCCCTCTATACTGTCCCATCATACACTCCCAGGGCAGATACAGCACTGGTTAGATACAGAGTAAAGCTCCCTCTGTACTGTCCCATCAAACACTCCCAGGGCAGGTACAGCACGGGTTAGATACAGAGTAAACTCTCTCTACACTGTCCCATCAAACACGACCAGGGCAGGTACAGCACGGGTTAGATACAGAGTAAAGCTCCCTCTACACTGTCCAATCAAACACTCCCAGGGCAGGTACAGCACGGGTTAGATACAGAGTAAAGCTCCCTCGACACTGTCCCATCACCCACTCCCAGGTTAGGTACAGCACGGGTTAGATACAGAGTAAAGCTGCCTCTACCATGTCCCATCAAACACTCCCAGGGCAGGTACAGTACGGGGTTAGATACAGAGTAAAGGTCCCTCTGCACTGTCCCATCAAGCACTCCCAGGACAGGAACAGCACCGGTTAGATACAGAGTAAAGCTCCCTCTACACTGTCGCATCAAACACTCCCAGGGCAGGTACAGCACTGGTTAGATACAGAGTGAGCTCCCTCAACACTGTCCCATCAAATACTCCCAGGGTAGGTACAGCACGGGTTAGACACATAGTAAAATTCCCTCTATACTGTCCCATCAAACACTCCCAGGGCAGGTACAGCACTGGTTAGATACAGAGTAAAGCTCCCTCTGTACTGTCCCATCAAACACTCCCAGGGCAGGTACAGCACGGGTTAGATACAGAGTAAACTCTCTCTACACTGTCCCATCAAACACGCCCAGGGCAGGTACAGCACGGGTTAGATACAGAGTAAAGCTCCCTCTACACTGTCCCATCAAACACTCCCAGGGCAGGTACAGCACGGGTTAGATACACAGTAAAGCTCCCTCTGCACTGTCCCATCACACACTCCCAGGTTCGGTACAGCACGGGTTAGATACAGAGTAAAGCTCCCTCTACCATGTCCCATCAAACACTCCCAGGGCAGGTACAGTACGGGGTAAGATACAGAGTAAAGGTCCCTCTGCACTGTCCCATCAAGCACTCCCAGGGCAGGTACAGCACAGGTTAGTTACAAAGTAAAGTTCCCTCCACACTGTCCCATCAAACACTCCCAGGGCAGGTACAGCACTGGTTAGATAAATAGTAAAATCCCCTCTATACTGTCCCATCAAACACTCCCAGGGCAGATACAGCACTGGTTAGATACAGTGTAAAGCTCCCTCTGTACTGTCCCATCAAACACTCCCAGGGCAGGTACAGCACGGGTTAGATACAGAGTAAACTCTCTCTACACTGTCCCATCAAACACGCCCAGGGCAGGTACAGCACGGGTTAGATACAGAGTAAATCTCCCTCTACACTGTCCAATCAAACACTCCCAGGGCAGGTACAGCACGGGTTAGATACAGAGTAAAGCTCCCTCGACACTGTCCCATCACACACTCCCAGGTTTGGTACAGCACGGGTTAGATACAGAGTAAAGCTCCCTCTACCATGTCCCATCAAACACTCCCAGGGCAGGTACAGTACGGGGTTAGATACAGAGTAAAGGTCCCTCTGCACTGTCCCATCAAGCACTCCCAGGACAGGAACAGCACCGGTTAGATACAGAGTAAAGCTCCCTCTACACTGTCGCATCAAACACTCCCAGGGCAGGTACAGCACTGGTTAGATACAGAGTAAAGCTCCCTCAACACTGTCCCATCAAATACTCCCAGGGTAGGTACAGCACGGGTTAGATACAGAGTAAAATTCCCTCTATACTGTCCCATCAAACACTCCCAGGGCAGGTACAGCACTGGTTAGATACAGAGTAAAGCTCCCTCTGTACTGTCCCATCAAACACTCCCAGGGCAGGTACAGCACGGGTTAGACACAGAGTAAACTCTCTCTACACTGTCCCATCAAACACACCCAGGGCAGGTACAGCACGGGTTAGATACAGAGTAAAGCTCCCTCTACACTGTCCCATCAAACACTCCCAGGGCAGGTACAGCACGGGTTAGATACACAGTAAAGCTCCCTCTGCACTGTCCCATCACACACTCCCAGGTTCGGTACAGCACGGGTTAGATACAGAGTAAAGCTCCCTCTACCATGTCCCATCAAACACTCCCAGGGCAGGTACAGTACGGGGTAAGATACAGAGTAAAGGTCCCTCTGCACTGTCCCGTCAAGCACTCCCAGGGCAGGTACAGCACAGGTTAGTTACAAAGTAAAGTTCCCTCCACACTGTCCCATCAAACACTCCCAGGGCAGGTACAGCACGGCTTAGTTACAGAGTTCAGCTTCCTCTGCACTGTCCCATCAAACACTCCCAGGGCAGGTGCAGCACGGGTTAGATAAAGATTAAAGCTCCCTCAACACTGTCACATCAAACACTCCCAGGGCAGGTACAGCGCGGGTAAGATGCAGAGTAAAGCTCCGTCTACACTGTCACATCAACCACTCCCAGGGCAGGAACAGCACCGGTTAGATACAGAGTAAAGCTCCCTCTACACTGTCCCATCAAATACTCCCAGGGAAGGTACAGCACTGGTTAGATACATAGTAAAATTCCCTCTATACTGTCCCATCAAACACTCCCAGGGCAGATACAGCACTGGTTAGATACAGAGTAAAGCTCCCTCTGTACTGTCCCATCAAACACTCCCAGGTTAGGTACAGCACGGGTTAGATACAGAGTAAACTCTCTCTACACTGTCCCATCAAACACGCCCAGGGCAGGTACAGCACGGGTTAGATACAGAGTAAAGCTCCCTCTACACTGTCCCATCAAACACTCCCAGGGCAGGTACAGCACGGGTTAAATACACAGTAAAGCTCCCTCTGCACTGTCCCATCACACACTCCCAGGTTAGGTACAGCACGGGTTAGATACAGAGTAAAGCTCCCTCTACCATGTCACATCAAACACTCCCAGGGCAGGTACAGTACGGGGTTAGATACAGAGTAAAGGTCCCTCTGCACTGTCCCATCAAGCACTCCCAGGGCAGGTACAGCACCGGTTAGATACAGAGTAAAGCTCCCTCTACACTGTCCCATCAAAAACTCCCAGGGCTGGTACAGCACAGGTTAGTTACAAAGTAAAGTTCCCTCCACACTGTCCCAATCAAACACTCCCAGGGCAGGTACAGCACGGGTTAGATACAAAGTAAAGCTCCCTCTACACTGTCCCATCAAACACTCCCAGGGCAGGTACAGCACGGCTTAGATACAGAGTTCAGCTTCCTCTGCACTGTCCCATCAAACACTCCCAGGGCAGGTACATCACGGGTTAGATAAAGATTAAAGCTCCCTGTGCATTGGCCCATCAAACACTCCCAGGGCAGTTACAGCAGGGGTTAGTTAGAGTAAAGATCCCTCTACACTGTCCCATCAAACACTCCCCGGGTAGGTACAGCACGGGTGAGATACAGAGTAAAGCTCCCTCTATACTGTCCCATCAAACATTCCCAGGGCAGGTACAGCACGGGTTAGATACATAGTAATACTCCCTCTACACTGTCCCATCAAGTACTCCCAGGGCAGCTACAGCACGGGTTAGATACAGACAAAAGCCCCCTCTACACTGTCCCATCCAACAGTCCCAGGGCACATGCAGCACAGGTTAGATGAAGCGTAAAACTCAAAGTACACTGTCTCATTAAACACTCCAAGGGGAGGTGCAGCACACGTTAGATATAGAGTAAAGCTCCCTCTACACTGTCCCGTCAAACACTCCCAGGGCAGGTAGAGCACTGTTTAGATTGAAAGTAAAGCTCCCTCTACACTGTCCCATCAAACACTCACAGGGCAGGCACAGCAGGGGTTAGTAACAGAGTAAAGCTACCTCTGTACTGTCCCATCAAACACTCCCAGGGCAGGTACAGCAAGGGCTAGATACAGAGTAAAGATCACTCGACACTGTCCCATCAAACACTCCCAGGGCAGGTACAGCACAGGTTAGATACAGAGAAAAGCTGCCTCAACACTGTCCCATCAAACACTCCAAGGCAGGTACAGCACGGGTTAGATACAGAGTAAAGCTCCCTCTGTACTGTCCCATCAAACACTCCCAGGGCAGGTACAGCACGGGTTAGATACAGAGTAAAGCTCCCTCTACACTGTCCCATCAAACACTCCCAGGGCAGGTACAGCACGGGTTAGATACAGAGTAAAGCTCCCTCTACACTGTCCCATCAAACACTCCCAGGGCAGGTACAGCACGGGTTAGATACAGAGTAAAGCTCCCTCTACACTGTCCCATCAAACACTCCCAGGGCAGGTACAGCACGGGTTAGATACAGAGTAAAGCTCCCTCTGACACTGTCCCATCAAACACTCCCAGGGCAGGTACAGCACGGGTTAGATACAGAGTAAAGCTCCCTCTACACTGTCCCATCAAACACTCCCAGGGCAGGTACAGCACTGGTTAGATACAGAGTAAAGCTCCCTCGACACTGTCCCATCAAACACTTCCAGGGCAGGTACAGCACTGTTAGATACACAGTAAAGCTCCCTCTGCACTGTCCCATCAAATACTCCCAGGGCAGGTACAGCACGGGTTAGATACAGAGTAAAGCTCCCTCTACACTGTCCCATCAAACACTCCCAGGTAGGTACAGCACGGGTTAGATACAGAGTAAAGCTCCCTCTACACTGTCCCATCAAACACTCCCAGGGCAGGTACAGTACGGGGTTAGATACAGAGTAAAGCTCCCTCTACACTGTCCCATCAAACACTCCCAGGGCAGGTAAAGCATGGGTTAGATAGAGTAAAGCTCCCTTTACACTGTCCCATCAAACACTCTCAGGGCAGGTACAGCACGGGTTAGATACATAGTAAAGCTCCCTCTGCACTGTCCCATCAAGCACTCCCAGGACAGGAACAGCACCGGTTAGATACAGAGTAAAGCTCCCTCAACACTGTCCCATCAAATACTCCCAGGGTAGGTACAGCACGGGTTAGATACATAGTAAAATTCCCTCTATACTGTCCCATCAAACACTCCCAGGGCAGGTACAGCACTGGTTAGATACAGAGTAAAGCTCCCTCTGTACTGTCCCATCAAACACTCCCAGGGCAGGTACAGCACGGGTTAGATACAGAGTAAACTCTCTCTACACTGTCCCATCAAACACGCCCAGGGCAGGTACAGCACGGGTTAGATACAGAGTAAAGCTCCCTCTACACTGTCCCATCAAACACTCCCAGGGCAGGTACAGCACGGGTTAGATACACAGTAAAGCTCCCTCTGCACTGTCCCATCACACACTCCCAGGTTCGGTACAGCACGGGTTAGATACAGAGTAACGCTCCCTCTACCATGTCCCATCAAACACTCCCAGGGCAGGTACAGTGCGGGGTAAGATACAGAGTAAAGGTCCCTCTGCACTGTCCCGTCAAGCACTCCCAGGGCAGGTACAGCACAGGTTAGTTACAAAGTAAAGTTCCCTCCACACTGTCCCATCAAACACTCCCAGGGCAGGTACAGCACGGCTTAGATACAGAGTTCAGCTTCCTCTGCACTGTCCCATCAAACACTCCCAGGGCAGGTGCAGCACGGGTTAGATAAAGATCAAAGCTCCCTCAACACTGTCACATCAAACACTCCCAGGGCAGGTACAGCGCGGGTAAGATGCAGAGTAAAGCTCCGTCTACACTGTCACATCAACCACTCCCAGGGCAGGAACAGCACCGGTTAGATACAGAGTAAAGCTCCCTCTACACTGTCGCATCAAACACTCCCAGGGCAGGTACAGCACTGGTTAGATACAGAGTAAAGCTCCCTCAACACTGTCCCATCAAATACTCCCAGGGAAGGTACAGCACTGGTTAGATACATAGTAAACTCTCTCTACACTGTCCCATCAAACACGCCCAGGGCAGGAACAGCACGGGTTAGATACAGAGTAAAGCTCCCTCTACACTGTCGCATCAAACACTCCCAGGGCAGGTACAGCACGGGTTAAATACACAGTAAAGCTCCCTCTGCACTGTCCCATCACACACTCCCAGGTTAGGTACAGCACGGGTTAGATACAGAGTAAAGCTCCCTCTACACTGTCACATCAAACACTCCCAGGGCAGGTACAGTACGGGGTTAGATACAGAGTAAAGGTCCCTCTGCAATGTCCCATCAAGCACTCCCAGGGCAGGTACAGCACCGGTTAGATACAGAGTAAAGCTCCCTCTACACTGTCCCATCAAAAACTCCCAGGGCTGGTACAGCACAGGTTAGTTACAAAGTAAAGTTCCCTCCACACTGTCCCAATCAAACACTCCCAGGGCAGGTACAGCACGGGTTAGATACAAAGTAAAGCTCCCTCTACACTGTGCCATCAAACACTCCCAGGGCAGGTACAGCACGGCTTAGATACAGAGTTCAGCTTCCTCTGCACTGTCCCATCAAACACTCCCAGGGCAGGTACATCACGGGTTAGATAAAGATTAAAGCTCCCTCAACACTGTCCCATCCAACACTCCCGGGGCAGGTACAGCACGGGTTAGAAACAGAGTAAACTCGCTCTACACTTTCCCAATCAAACACTGCCAGGGCAGTTATAGCACGGGTTAGATACAGAGTAAAACACTCTCGACATAGTCCCATCAAACACTCCCAGGGCAGGTACAGCACGGGTTAGATACAGAGTAAAGCTCCTGTGCACTGGACAATCAAACACTCCCAGGGCAGGTACAGCACAGGTTAGAAACAGAGTAAAGCTCCCTCTGCACTGTCCCATCAAACACTCCCAGGGCAGTTACAGCAGGGTTTAGTTAGAGTGAAGCTCCCTCTACACTGTCCCATCAAACACTCCCAGGGTAGGTACAGCACGGGTTAGATACAGAGTAAAGCTCCCTCTACACTGTCCCATCAAACACTCCCAGTGCCGGTACAGCACGGGTTAGATCCAGGGCAGGTACAGTACGGGTTAGATACAGAGTAAAGTTCCCTCTGCACTGTCCCATCAAACACTCCCAGGGCAGGTACAGCGCGGGTTAGATGCAGAGTAAAGCTCCGTCTACACTGTCACATCAAGCACTCCCAGGGCAGGTACAGCACCGGTAAGATACAGAGTAAAGCTCCCTCTGCACTGTCACATCAAACACTCCCAGGGCAGATACAGCACTGGTTCGATACAGAGTAAAGCTCCCTCAACACTGTCCCATCAAACACTCCCAGGGCAGCTGCAGCACGGGTTGATACAGAGTAAAGCTCCCTCTACACTGTCCCATCAAATACTCCCAGGGTAGGTACAGCACGGGTTAGATACATAATAAAACTCCCTCTATACTGTCCCATCAAACACTCCCAGGGCAGGTACAGCACTGGTTAGATACAGTGTAAAGCTCCCTCTGTACTGTCCCATCAAACACTCCCAGGGCAGCTGCAGCACGGGTTGATACAGAGTAAAGCTCCCTCTACACTGTCCCATCAAACACTCCCAGGGCAGGTACAGCACGGGTTAGATACACAGTAAAGCTGCCTCTGCACTGTCCCATCACACACTCCCAGGTTAGGTACAGCACGGGTTAGATACAGAGTAAAGCTCCCTCGACACTGTCGCATCAAACACTCCCAGGGCAGGTACAGCACTGGTTAGATACAGAGTAAAGCTCCCTTAACACTGTCCCATCAAATACTCCCAGGGAAGGTACAGCACTGGTTAGATACATAGTAAAATTCCTTCTATACTGTCCCATCAAACACTCCCAGGGCAGATACAGCACTGGTTAGATACAGAGTAAAGCTCCCTCTGTACTGTCCCATCAAACACTCCCAGGTTAGGTACAGCACGGGTTAGATACAGAGTAAACTCTCTCTACACTGTCCCATCAAACACGCCCAGGGCAGGTACAGCACGAGTTAGATACAGAGTAAAGGTCCCTCTGCACTGTCCCATCAAGCACTCCCAGGGCAGGTACAGCACCGGTTAGATACAGAGTAAAGCTCCCTCTACACTGTCCCATCAAAAACTCCCAGGGCTGGTACAGCACAGGTTAGTTACAAAGTCAAGTTCCCTCCACACTGTCCCAATCAAACACTGCCAGGGCAGGTACAGCACGGGTTAGATACAAAGTAAAGCTCCCTCTACACTGTCCCATCAAACACTCCCAGGGCAGGTACAGCACGGCTTAGATACAGAGTTCAGCTTCCTCTGCACTGTCCCATCAAACACTCCCAGGGCAGGTACATCACGGGTAAGATAAAGATTAAAGCTCCCTCAACACTGTCCCATCCAACACTCCCGGGGCAGGTACAGCACGGGTTAGATACAGAGTAAACTCGCTCTACACTTTCCCAATCAAACACTGCCAGGGCAGTTATAGCACGGGTTAGATACAGAGTAAAACACTCTCGACATAGTCCCATCAAACACTCCCAGGGCAGGTACAGCACGGGTTAGATACAGAGTAAAGCTCCCTGTGCACTGGACAATCAAACACTCCCTGGGCAGGTACAGCACGGGTTAGATACAGAGTAAAGCTCCCTGTGCACTGGACAATCAAACACTCCCAGGGCAGGTACAGCACAGGTTAGAAACAGAGTAAAGCTCCCTCTGCACTGTCCCATCAAACACTCCCAGGGCAGTTACAGCAGGGTTTAGTTAGAGTGAAGCTCCCTCTACACTGTCCCATCAAACACTCCCAGGGTAGGTACAGCACGGGTTAGATACAGAGTAAAGCTCCCTCTACACTGTCCCATCAAACACTCCCAGTGCCGGTACAGCACAGGTTAGATCCAGGGCAGGTACAGTACGGGTTAGATACAGAGTAAAGTTCCCTCTGCACTGTCCCATCAAGCACTCCCAGGGCAGGTACAGCACCGGTTAGATACAGAGTAAAGCTCCCTCTACAATGTCACATCAAACACTCCCAGGGCAGGTACAGCGCGGGTTAGATACAGAGTAAAGCTCCATCTGTACTGTCCCATCAAACACTCCCAGGGCAGGTACAGCACGGGTTGATACAGAGTAAAGCTCCCTCTTCACTGTCCCATCAAACACTCCCAGGGCAGGTACAGCACGGGTTAGATACACAGTAAAGCTGCCTCTGCACTGTCCCATCACACACTCCCAGGGCAGGTACAGCACCGGTTAGATACAGAGTAAAGCTCCCTCTACACTGTCACATCAATCACTCCCAGGGCAGGTACAGCACGGGTTAGATACAGAGTAAAGCTCCCTTTACACTGTCCCATCAAACACTCCCAGGGCAGGTACAGCACTGGTTAGATACAGAGTAAAGCTCCCTCGACACTGTCCCATCAAATACTTCCAGGGTAGGTACAGCCCTATTTAGATACACAGTAAAGCTCCCTCTGCACTGTCCCATCAAATACTCCCAGGGCAGGTACAGCACGGGTTAGATACAGAGTAAAGCTCCCTCTACACTGTCCCATCACACACACCCAGGTTAGGTACAGCACGGGTTAGATACAGAGTAAAGCTCCCTCTACCATGTCCCATCAAACACTCCCAGGGCAGGTACAGTACGGGGTTAGATACAGAGTAAAGCTCCCTCTACACTGTCACATCAAACACTCCCAGGGCAGGTACAGCGCGGGTTAGATGCAGAGTAAAGCTCCCTCTACACTGTCCCATCAAACACTCCTTCCTCAGGTGAAAGGAGCGATAGTTCCGAAAGCTTGTGATTTCAAATAAAACTGTTGGACTATAACCTGGTGTTGTGCGACCTCTCAATTTTGTCCACCCCAGTCCAACACCGGCATCTCCGCATCATCAAACACTCCCAGGGCAGGTAAAGCATGGGTTAGATAGAGTAAAGCTCCCTTTGCACTGTCCCATCAAACACTCTCAGGGCAGGTACAGCACGGGTTAGATACATAGTAAAGCTCCCTCTACACTGTCCCATCAAACCCTCCCAGGGCAGGTACAGCACGGGTTAGATACATAGTAAAACTCCCTCTACACTGTCCCATCAAGTACTCCCAGGGCAGCTACAGCACGGGATAGATACAGACAAAAGCCCCCTCTAAACTGTCCCATCCAACAGTCCCAGGGCACATGCAGCACTGGTTAGATGAAGCGTAAAACTCCAAGTACACTGTCTCATTAAACACTCCAAGGGTAGGTGCAGCACACGTTAGATACAGAGTAAAGCTCACTCTACACTGTCCCGTCAAACTCTCCCAGGGCAGGTAGAGCACTGTTTAGATTGAAAGTAAAGCTCCCTCTACACTGTCCCATCAAACACTCTCAGGGCAGGTACAGCACAGGTTAGATACAGAGAAAAGCTGCCTCAACACTGTCCCATCAAACACTCCAAGGCAGGTACAGCACGGGTTAGATACAGAGTAAAGCTCCCTCTGTACTGTCCCATCAAACACTCCCAGGGAAGGTACAGTACGGGGTTAGATACAGATTAAAGCTCCCTCTGCACTCTCCCATGAAACACTCCCAGGGCAGGTACAGCACGGGTTAGATACAGAGTAAAGCTACCTCTACAATGTCCCATCAAACACTCCCAGTGCAGGTACAGCACGGGTTAGATACAGAGTAAAGCTCTCTCTGCACTGTCCCATCAAACACTCCCAGGGCAGGTACAGCACGGGTTAGATACAGAGTAAAGATCCCTCTGCACTGTCCAATCAAACACTCCTAGGGCAGGTACAGCACGGGTTAGATCCAGAGTAAAGCTCCCTCTACATTGTCCCACCAAACACTCCCAGGGTCGGTACAGCGCGGGTTAGATGCAGAGTAAAGCTCCCTCTATACTGTCCCATCAAACACTCCCAGGGCAGGTACAGCATGGGTTAGATACAGAGTAAAGCTCCCTTGACACTGTCCCATCAAACACTCCCAGGGCAGGTACAGCAAGGGTTAGATACAGAGTAAAGCTCCCTTTACACTGTCCCATCAAACACTCCCAGGGCAGGTACAGCACGGGTTAGATACATAGTAAAACTCCCTCTATACTGTCCCATCAAACACTCCCAGGGCAGGTACAGCACTGGTTAGATACAGAGTAAAGCTCCCTCGACATTGTCCCATCAAATACTCCCAGGGCAGGTACAGCACGGGTTAGATACACAGTAAAGCTCCCTCTACACTGTCCCATCACACACACCCAGGTTAGGTACAGCACGGGTTAGATACAGAGTAAAGCTCCCTCTACCACGTCCCATCAAACACTCCCAGGGCAGGTACAGTACGGGGTTAGATGCAGAGTAAAGCTCCCTCTACACTGTCACATCAAACACTCCCAGGGCAGGTACAGCGCGGGTTAGATGCAGAGTAAAGCTCCCTCTACACTGTCCCATCAAACACTCTCAGGGCAGGTACAGCACGGGTTTGATACAGAGTAAAGCTCCCTGTGCACTGGCCCATCAAACACTCCCAGGGCAGTTACAGCAGGGGTTAGTTAGAGTAAAGCTCCCTCTACACTGTCCCATCAAACACTCCCAGGGTAGGTACAGCACAGGTGAGATACAGAGTAAAGCTCCCTCTACACTGTCCCATCAAACACTCCCAGGGCAGGTACAGCACGGGTTAGATACATAGTAAAACTCCCTCTACACTGTCCCATCAAGTACTCCCAGGGCAGCTACAGCACGGGATAGATACAGACAAAAGCCCCCTCTACACTGTCCCATCCAACAGTCCCAGGGCACATGCAGCACAGGTTAGATGAAGCGTAAAACTCCAAGTACACTGTCTCATTAAACACTCCAAGGGTAGGTGCAGCACACGTTAGATACAGAGTAAAGTTCCCTCTACACTGTCCCGTCAAACACTCCCAGGGCAGGTAGAGCACTGTTTAGATTGAAAGTAAAGCTCCCTCTACACTGTCCCATCAAACACTCACAGGGCAGGTACAGCAAGAGTTAGATACAGAGTAAAGATCCCTCTTGTAAGGGATTCCTGACCCTGCGTGTCTCGCAGCCTGTGAGATTCACGCGGCTCTGTGCAGCCTGTATGTCAGTGCGGGTCTAGGCCTTGTTGCCTGTTCTGGTCTCCAGCCAGTCTGGGAACACTAGACACACCTGTGAGTGGTTCGAATCACTCTCCCTTACGGTTCTAGACACTGGACTTAGATGCGAGAGCAGTAATGGAGATAAAACTCATGTAGACTTGGTTTGAATGGTACGAAATGGAAAATCTTTATTGCATGATACTTAAAATTATGAAATACATGTCATAAGCACAGATTAATGACAGTACAATCTTACAAACAGTTATATAGTCGATCTTAGGGAAACGAGGAACGAACGGCACAAAGTAAATAGGGGCACACATTACAAATATCCTTAATCCTTAAACCCTCCCCTATCAATATCTATCCTAAACTAGATTCGTAGGATCTCGAGACTCATGCTCACCACTCGTGATAACTCGGAGAAATTCCGAATAGCTGATCGGATGTTTTTCACCGCAGCACCCACGTGTCGGTCAGGAGATCTCCTGGTCCCACTTGTTTACTTGCTTCTGCTGCTCCGGCTAGCAGGCTGGACCGTCTGCTGTGATGAAGACCTGTGTTGGTTGGCTTAACAGGTACTCTTGGAGCACAGTTGTGAATATCATCGATACGATGTGTTTTCACGTTCCAGTTACCCTGGACACAGTCCAGTTATCGTCGATGCAATATGTTTTGTTATAAGTTCAAAAGAGAAATCTTCTGGCGAGGAAAACTTGGCTAATCGACCTACAGGCGCGGTCGGGATTTACTGACCGTGGCGATGGATATGGTCTTCCTCTCTTCTCATCTCATCTCATCTCATCTCATCTCATCTCGGGCCTTCGGTTCCGCTGCCAGTTACCAACATAGGTCTTCGTTACGCGACACGAGGTAGATCCGAACGGATCAGAAAGTTCAACAGTCTTTTCAGAAGAGGCAACAGGCAAGCAGAAGCCCAACTACGAGTACACAGGAGCAGCCACGAGGTTACGAATCGACCGGAGAAAAGCACAGGAGCAAGCGAGCGAATGCAAGAGCAAGAGAGAGAATGGACGGTTTGGAGCCTGCAATTATAGTGCAAATCTTCCGTTTCCCGCCCAACTATAATGTCCATTCTTTTGTTTAGGGTTTGGCGCCCAAATGTCTTGTATGGGTGATCTCCGTTCTTAATGGGTTTCGGGGCTACTCGTAAATGTCTGAGTACCTGTTAATATTTCTCCCATTGTTAAATCGGTCGGTGTTCTCCCTGGAGGGGTTTGGGGCTTCCAAGTGTCCTGTATAACTACCTGCTAACGGCTCTCTCATCGTAGAGTCGTTGGGATTTTACATATTAATGTCCTTTGGATGGGCCCTTGATTACTCGGTACAATGGCTTTCCTTTGTACCTGGGAGACCGATTCCAGTATCTATGTTTATACTGCAAACCCATAATGTCTCGTGTATTATCTTCACTGTGCTGCATCTTAATCGATCTTGCACAAATGTTTATTGGAACGCCATCTTGTCTGCCTGTTGAAAAGTCTAGAATGTTCTGTCACGAGGTGCGGTGGCCATTTTACAGGCTGCTTGTGTCCAATTTAAACCTGCCAGCATTCTGCTGAAATAAAAGCTGTTTGAACGAAACTTTGTGTTTTCTCCTTATTAATCAAATCGCGATATATTGCGAATTCTACAGTCCCTCCTGTTGATGCGAATAACTCCGCTTATCGTATCAAAAATCATAGTGGTGAGCAATATTATCTCGATTTCTCTCCGAATCCAGTAAATTAATCCCATAATTTTTAACTTATCTAGGGTCCCTGTGTCGTCCTTATTTCCCAAGAAAATTACATTTTACATCACCGTAGGCATTATTTGCCCTTAAACTTACACCACTTGTTTTCCTTCCCGGCGTAACCAGGCCGATACCTCTCGTATCACCTGTATATTTGTCTTTTATTCAGGGAAAAGAGAAACAAAACCCAAAACCAAACAATCATTTTTAACTATAACACCATCACCAAAATAATCAACACCAACTCTTAAAACATGTCGAGTTCCCAACGTATTTACAATCTCTGAAAATCTTATATGAGTACAAACTTCCGCGGCGCACGCGGCGAGCGGGAGTGACGCCATTTTTCGATTACACGGTGCTCTCATCGTGCACGCGCACGTAACGTTCTCGCCACTCTCCCGTGTTTTCATGCTTGGTGAGGCGTTTGTCTCTTTTACAATGTATGACCAATAGGTACACTACGATAAACACTTGACATACGACTAAAATGTGGGAGGCTATTCTGATCCATGAAGGCACTTCAATATTAGTGAACAGATTCCACCACGGTGGAACTACTATATCCAGAATGTCTGTTCCTATTTCGACAGTTTTCTGCTCTAATGTATAAAAATGTTTCTGTGATACCGCGACGGCTTTCAGAAGTTTGGTTAAGTGTTCAGGGAGAGGGGGAATGAGGTATCCAAAATGCGCGACGAATCGCTGCAAGTCGGTGAAATTCTCTTTTACTGTGAGATGAACAGTGGATGGTTCAGGGATTGGGATAATTCGCTGTTGTGCTACTTGAACTTCAGCCCTGGGTTTAAAACAGAAACTGCTGTCACTCACCGGACACCGGCTACGGTTTCCATGCTGGTAGTGTTGCGCTGCAGTGGTAACACAATATGTTCCACCCCCGATGTATGCTACCTGCGGAGGCACATGATCTTGTGCCATTGCCTCCATGGTGCAATTCATGGACTTGGCGCCAGCCGTTCTGAACCCGCACTGTGGTGTTAAAAAGGCATTCAAGTGCTGGGGGCACAGTATTATGTGTGCTCCCCTGCCACGACAACCAGAGAGATCTGTACCTGTCATCGTTTGCTCCCAGCGGATGACGTAAGGTGGAACCGCTGCATAACGAATGTGGGCTCCCCCCTGAATGACACCGATGTTCTCTACCCGATATACCGGGGCGGGCTTTGCTGTGTCGCCCAAAATCGGCATACGTAATACTATTCCCATAATAGTATGGTTTGAACGTCCGCAGTCCACGGGGACTGGGTATGCTTCTGAAGCTAGCCTGAGCTGGCACGGGCTTAATGCGTTCTGAAAAGGGTGGAGCGCCCGTAGGTGTTTGTTACTTATCCAGGACGGAACCAAACCTTGTTTTAAATCCTCCAAATTACTGCGGCCCTCGCCCAGTAACCACGCCCCGTAAAGCACGCACACCTCGTTCTGCGCAGCTTGATCGGATGCATTCCGATCTTCCCTGATCAGGGCATTTACCGTGCGCGCATGTTTCTCCAGCTCTGCTATAATTTCCTTTAAATGGAGAGTCATGGCTTGGTCCTCGTGTAGACCTGACCCTACCACTTTATTCTCATCTGTTAGAATGTCTTTTAATTGTGTCTTTAAACCATTAATCTGGGTCTGCAGCTCCACACTGTCTAGAGCGTTGACCACAGATGTACCCGTGTTAAAAGCAGTGAACGCATCGTTCACCAAACCCCTTCTTTGCCTCCCTACTTGATCCAAAACTTCCTGTGGTGCGGTGTACAAACTTGTTTTATCAATTTCTGCAAAATCAAACTCGTAGAATTGTCTGAACATCTTGGTCAACAGGACCTGATACAACTGTTCCGTCTTTTTGGGGCACCACTCTGGTAACCGTACCTCAGTGAGATTTAAAATCACCGAGGCCACCGCGTAATGTACCCCCTGAAATAGTATCTGGTCTGTGGGGACCAGTACCAAACCATTCCCGGGTCCCTTACTAGTTTTAGGGCACCCTTCCTCCTCAGCTAGAACCATCGGAATCGTGGGCGGGGCTTTGCGTGGGCGCGTAATGATTTCAGTGGCATTTACTGGGATCGGGGAGAATGGGGCTCCGCACCCCCTGGTGCTCGCATCCCACCTCATCCCCTGTCCGTTATCCTGCCATTGATTAATAAAAAATATGGAGATGCCTTTGGGGCAAACGTACTTTGACCCCCACATACATACATAAATTCCCTCATCCGGTTCCCACCATTTGTCCCAACAGACTTTCACTTGTCCGTCTGTCCCCGTAATTGTCCGATGGGTATTATTACCCAGTCGTTCCCACTCGACCGAAGAGTTTCTCATAGTTTTGCTCAGCTTTCGCAGCCACCACCATCGGCTCAATGGGACCTTCCCACTACAAGTCAAACAAATCCGTTTGCCGACGGTGACGCTGATCCTGGGTGCGATGATCCTTACTTTGGGGCACAGTAAAGAAGTCTCTTGGTAGGCAAACCCCGATGTGCTAGAATACTCCGTTGAGTTCGTTCCCAGCCATCCTGGCCACCTTCCCTTGTGGAAATAGGTGCTGGTCTCCTCTGCCTCCCGTCTTCCGGTCCCATCCACCGCGATGGGGGCCGTGTCCCCGGAACATCCAAACACCACGACATCCTTGGTGCGGCCTCGATAGGCCAATCCACATCCGATTGCCACGAGCAATACTAGAATTCGTTCCATCCTTCCTTGGTTCCTGTGATCAGATAGAATGAGGTAGCCAGCCTCGCAAGAGTCTCTGGCTTTTGTGAAGGGTGAGCGGGTCCCCTGACCTCGCCTCACGTAAAACTTCAACGTTTGCTGAATAAACTTCAACTAAACCTATCTTTAAAACTCCCATCATTTTATCGTTTTCTGTTAAAAACACTACAAACTTAGCCTTATTAAAACTATAAACTTATTCTTAACCTTAAACTATAAACTTAAAACTTAACCTTGTTACTATACAGTGCCGCCCGTTCTCAGGGCGGCCCCTTTAAATTCTGAGAAGGCTGCTGCGAGCTCTTCCCGACGGTGGGAGGGCACTGACCCTTCCCTCTGATCGGCCGCAGCCTGTTGCTGCGCTGACCCTTCCCTCTGATCTGCCGCAGCCTGTTACTGCTGCGACGTGGCCGGTCTGTACCCGGGTTATCTTAACCTGAAGTCTACGCCTTGGGGCAGTCTGGGGACATGACCACATCCTCCTGGGCTGGGGTTCTCTACTTGACCTACGGGGAGTTGCTATGGGCGGGGGTTCCGTGACGGACGGACCGGGTTCCGAGACCTCCAACGGGATGACCTGGGGTTCCATCACAGTCGCCGGCTCCGCCTCCGCTGACTCCGCCTCCCTAACCTCGGGGCTGGCAGTTCGTGGCTCCGCCCTGCTCGGCCCAGCAGGCGGCCCTTCACTCGTGATCTCTGCCTCCCCTGAGGACTGGACGTTCAAAGCGGGCGGCCACATCTCTGGGAGCCACACCGGTACTCTCTGTGCTCCTATAGCGGCTGGCCCTGCCTCCTCTAGCTCCTCCCTCCTGTCCTCGGGACCTGCAGCTTGTGTGTCCACCCTGTGTGGATCTCTACCTATAGGCCCCATTCCCTCCAGACCGTTCCTCAGGAACCACCCGTCATCATCACTATGCTCATCTGCACTATCCTCATCTGACCAGGGTACCCTGAGTTCTTCCTCATCTAACCCCCAACTCCAGAAAAACGCTGCATGATCGTCCGGGATGTCCCTTCCCCTGATGCAAGCTGCTATGCCTGCCTGTGTGCCTTGTGGTCCTACCTGGGGCTGTGCTTTCCCAGTGGCGGGATTTACCCCTGTAGTTTTCCCCTGCGCACCTGGCTGGTACAGTTTGCATTGGTTTATGTGGAACCACTTAATGCGCCGAGGTACTTTTACGGCGTAAACCATGGGACTCGCCTTGTCTACAATGTTGTAGGGTCCCATATACAGTGGTTCCAGACTCCCTACTCTGGCGTAGTTTCTGACCATGACCTGGTCTCCTACTTCCCACTCCCGCGTTTTGCGGGGTTCCAGCAACAAGCGATTGCCCTGATGCTGCCTTCCCATGTTCCCAGCCGCCTGCTCATAAACTTGCTTCAGGCGCTCCAAGAGAGTCTGGGCGAACTTGTCCCTGCTTATCTCTTGGAGCTGACCCTCAGTGAGCACCGGGGCTAGCACATGGGTGGGGGTTCGCATGAGCCTGCCGGTCATTACCTCGTGCGGGGAGTACCCCGTACTTTTTGACTGACTGGCCCGGACCCCCATGAGGACTAAAGGCAGAACTTCCGCCCATTTTTGGGGCGAGTTCCTAGTCTCTTTCCTCAATTTCTCCTTCAGGGTCCGGTTCATACGTTCAACAATCCCGGATGACTGGGGATTGTGTGCTACGTGCCACTTCCCTTCAATGCCCAAAAGCATGAGGGTGTTCTGCATCACCTGGCCGGTGAAATGACTCCCTTGGTCTGACTCCACAAAACGGGGGAGTCCCCACCGCGAGAACACTTCCCGGACCAAGATTTTTGCTGTACCCAGTGCCGTAGCTGTTCGACAAGGGAAGGCTTCCACCCACTGGGAAAACACATCCACCAAGACGAGGCAGTACTTATAACCTCCCTGGGTGGTGGGCAGGGGTCCTATATAGTCGATCTGTATCGACTGCCATGGTCCCTCTACCCTTCTTACGTGTCCCATGGGCACCTTCCTTTTCTGGGGGTCTGGGTTGTTTGCAGCGCACACAAGACAGTTTGCGCAGAACTCGCGGACTTGTTCCCTGAGCCCTGGCCACCATCCCGCTTGCTCTACCCGTTGCCAGGTAACCTCGGGCCCGGGGTGCCCTGCCCCTGGTCCCTCGTGAGCCAACTGGAGGAATTCCCTCCTGTGCTGCTGCGGCACAACCCACTGCTCCTCGCGGAACAGCATGCCTTCCTTAACTGAGAGGGCTGCCGTACTGTACGGACCTTCTACCTGCCTCCCCTCAGCAATCGTTTTTAGGACTGCTTTTAGGGCGGGATCCTGGGCTTGGACGGTCTTGAGGTCTAGGGGCAATGCTACCCTGGTGTTCCCGGGATTCCCGTCCCCGCCTCGGACCGCTGCTATGGGTCCGGTCCTATAGGGGTTCCAGAAAGTGCCGTCGCGGGCACCCTCCCTGGCTAGCGCATCCGCCTGCCGGTTGCCCTCCCCACGGGGCTCTGTGGAGGAGTGAGCTTTCACCTTATGGATGAAAATCTCTCCTTCCTCCCCTACTGCTGCTGCTAAGATCTTTTCCAGCAAGGGCTTCACCGTTAAAGGTCGCCCGTCCGCGGAGGTGTATCCGCGGTGGGACCAAATGGCCAGGTATTCCGTACACGAATTGCAGGTGAACATACTGTCCGAGCAAATCGTGTATGGGGTTGGGAAAATGTCTGGGTGGGTCACAACGTACACCACGGCAGACAGCTCAGCCTGCTGCGCGCTCATGGTGCTAGGGAGCTTGATCGCCAGGGCAAGGTCTGCCGCAGGGTCATAAACTCCACACCCTGTGAGTCGCTCGCCAGCAGACACTGTGCTAGACCCATCAACATAAATCTCGCGCCCAGTGGGATGTATCCCGGCCCGTAAACCTATGTTGACGTCCCACACCCCTTCCACAGTGGGCTGTACCGGGGTATACCAAATTGGCCGCAAGCCTGGGCTCGCAAAGACCTTTTACTCTAAGATCCAGCTGGGAGAGAAGAAGGGTCCAACGCGCAATGCGTGCGCTGCTTACGGTCCCGTCTTTAATCCTCCCATCCAGAAGCATCTTAGTTGGTGTGTGATGTGTGAGGAGAGTGATGGGAGAGAGCCCTGTGAAGATCGCTGATCTTTTCACAGCCCAATGCGTGGCTAAAAGGTGCCTTTCGCAATTGGAGAAACTTCTCTCCACATCCGTTAATACCCTGGATGAATAGACAACCGGCCTCAGCTTGCCGTGACGCTCTTGGAGCAGCACGGCGCTTAAGCTGTCTCCGCTGGCAGCTACCTCCAGGAAAAACTCCTTCCCCCCATCTATGGCCCCTAAGGCTGGCGCGGTCTGCAGATCCCTTTTTAACTTCTCGAAGGCTGCTTGGCAGCCCTCGTCTGTAGAATTCGCAATTATCGCGATTTGATTAATAAGGAGAAAACACGAAGTTTCGTTCAAACAGCTTTTATTTCAGCAGAATGCTGTCAGGTTTAAATTGGACACAAGCAGCCTGTAAAATGGCCGCCGCACCTCGTGACAGAACATTCTAGACTTTTCAACAGGCAGACAAGATGGCGTTCCATTAAACATTTTTGCAAGATCGATAACGATTCAGCACAGTGAAGATAATACACGGGACATTATGGGTTTACAGTATAAACATAGATACTGGAATCGGTCTCCCAGGTACAAAGGAAAGCCATTGTACCGAGTAATCAAGGGCCCATCCAAAGGACATTAATATGTAAACTCCCAACGGCTCTACGATGAGAGAGCCGTTAGCAGGTAGTTATACAGGACACTTGGAAGCCCCAAACCCCTCCAGGGAGAACACCGACCGATTTAACAATGGGAGAAATATTAACAGGTACTCAAACATTCATGAGTAGCCCCGAAACCCATTAAGGACGGAGATCACCCATACAAGACATTTGGGCGCCAAACCCTAAACAAAAGAATGGACATTATAGTTGGGCGGGAAACGGAAGATTTTTGCACTATAATTGCAGGCTCCAAACCGTCCATTCTCTCTCTTGTTCTTGTCCCTTGCCGCTCTTGCTCGCTTGCTGCTTTTATCATCGTGGCTGCTCCTGTGTTTTTATCCGGTCGATTCGTAACCTCGTGGCTGCTCCTGTGTAAAAGACTGTTGAACTTTCTGATCCGTTCGGATCTACCTCGTGTCGCGTAACGAAGACCTATGTTGGTAACTGGCAGCGGAACCAAAGGCCCGAGATGAGATGAGATGAGATGAGAGGAGAAGAGAAGAAGACCATATCCGTCGCCACGGTCAGTAAATCCCGACCGCGCCTGTAGGTCGATCAGCCAAGTCTTCTCGACAGGAAGTTTTCTTCTTTAAACTTCTAACAAAACATATTGCATCAATGATAACTGGACTGTGCAAACACATCGTATCAGTGATATTGACAACGGTGCTCCTCGACTAAACTGTGAAGTCAACCAACAGAGGTCTTCACTACAGCAGACGGTCCAGCCTACTAGCCCGAGCAGCAGAAGCCAGTAAACAAGTGGGACCAGGAGATCTCCTGACCGACACGTGGGAGCTGCGGTGAAAAACATCCGATCAGCTATTCGGGATTTCTCCGAGTTATTACGAGTGGTGAGCATGAGTCTCGAGATCCTACGAAGCTAGTTTAGGATAGATGTTGATAGGGGAGGGTTTAAAGATTAAGGATATTTGTAATGTGTGCCCTATTTACGTTGTGCCGTTCGTTCCTCGTTTCCCTAAGATTGATTATAACCGTTTGTAAGATTGTACTGTCATTAATCTGTGCGTATGACATGTATTTCATAATTTTAAGTATCATGCAATAAAGATTTTCCATTTCGTACCATTCAAACCAAGTCTACATGAGTTTTATCTCCATTACTGCTCTCGCATCTAAGTCCAGTGTCTAGAACCGTAAGGGAGAGTGATTCGAACCACTCACAGGTGTGTCTAGTGTTCCCAGACTGGCTGGAGACCAGAACAGGCAACCAGGCCTAGACCCGCACTGACATACAGGCTGCACAGAGCCGCGTGAATCTCACAGGCTACGAGACACGCAGGGTCAGGAGAATCCCTTACAGAAAATGGCGACCGCGGCAGGACACTGGCAGCGAGAGGGTAGTGTGTTAGATTTTGGAATGACTGTACGAAATGTTATGCAGGAAAAGATAGCGGATTATGTGTTTGGAAAGGTTAATCTAACTAAAAAGTGGATAAGTGAATTGTTAGCGGATAAGAGCCCACTAGAGGCAGCTGAAAGGTGGACTGATAGTAAGGAGCATAAAAAGGCAGTTGAGAAAGCAGTCTGGCTTATGTGCTACAAAAGGCAGGTTCAGATTTCAAACCAGACCATTACAGCGCTAACAGCTCGTATCAGCCATTTAGAGGGAGAAATGGAGGAGAAGGTTTCTGGAGGGGAGGTGCTCATTAAGAATTTAAATGAGTTACGCCAGGAAAGCCAGGAAGTCTCCAGTTACCTTAAAACAAGGGTAGAGTATCTCGAGTGCCAGATCACTGAAGCAAAATTGAACGAGAGTAGGATGAAGGAAAGATGTAACCGCCAAGCTGCCCAGATAAGAACTCAAGAAGAGAGCTTAATGGGGGTTAGGTCGGCGTATAAGTTGGCCCTTGAGGATAAGTTTCAGGGAGCCGACCATAGCGCCTGCCAAAAAGAGATAGAGAGCCTCAAAAAGGCCGTGAATAATGCGAACGGCATGGTGTGCCTTATCAATCCGTCGGCGCGCCAGCCGCTAGTAAATGAGAGATTTAGAAATTCCCCACCAAGTAAAGCAGAAGAAGTAGTAGCCACTGCGCCCTCCGCGCCACCCAGCTATTCAGAAACCTGGGTTAGGGAGGAAGCAACGGAAGAAACAAAAGAGCCCGTTGAAAAGGAAGTAGAAAAGGGATCGTTGTATCCAGTAACGGGGATTAAAAGGGGCCCAAGCAGAAACGGTGGGGAAGAACCGGGGGATCTCCTCGGACAGCTGGTGTTGCCTCACAGTTCACATCAGCTGAGAGCTATGATAAACCACGTAAGGAAGCTGACCGAGATAGACGACCCTTCCGTACATTTCAGGGAAGTTGAGCAAGCCGCAGCCATTAACGGCTGCGATGATGGGGAGACAGCAAAAATGCTGCTGTTCTCATTAGACAGCTCGGTCCTTCAGTGCCTCTCAGGCGAGAGCAAGAGGGGAAACAAAAGTTATGAGGAATTGAAAAATGAGGTCCTAGAAGTGTTGGGGGCGAACGACGGAGGTCCGTTTGCTAGAGTGGGACAGACAGTGCAGATGGAGGGAGAACCCCCGAAGGTTTTTGCCGACAGGCTGTGGCCAGTATATGAGCGCAGCTGTCTAGGTGCGCCCGAGCGCGAAGATGTGGAAGGCGCCGCTTTAATTCATTGGCTTAGGTGCATAATAGCCAACAGTTTACCAGCCGTTAGAGAGCAGGCAAAAGCCTGGTTCGATCCCAATGACCTCAACCTTACGGAAGAGTCGGTCTTGAATCGACTCACGTTAGGTTACCGTAACATAAGGGGTATGACGACACGTCCCTTTAAGGGAAGAGTACATGAGGTACGACCCGCAGCCCCGGCTCAAAGGGAGTGGCATCAGGAGGGAAATCGCGCCCCACAGGCAAGTAATGCCTGTTACGGGTGTGGGAAGACAGGGCACTGGCGCAAGCACTGCAGGAACCCTTGGAAGGATTCCAAGGATAAAAATCCCGCGGTCCGAGCCCAGGCGCCTGTCCCGGCTAAGGAAGCCAAGGCACCCACCCCTCCCGACGACCTCGAAGCAGTGTTAGGAGCCATGCGCAAGCTGGTTTTGAATGCGCGTGGACAGGTGGCGGTCGCAACCGGCCCCGTAGGTGCCGCAGGACCGTCTAATAGTGCCCAATGACTAGAGCCCACGCAGCCTGCCTACCTGTGTCCTTTTAAAAGACACGCACAGGAGGGGGTCTGCGGTGAGAAGGCCAGGTTAAAAGAGCAGGCCTTACGGGAGGAGAACGCCCGCTTAATAGGGAAAATAGATGGGCTGGAAGGGCAGCTTAGAGAGCAGGCCCTGCGGGAGGAGAATGCCCGAGCAATGGGAAAGTTAGACGTGCTCAGGCTAGAAGGGCAGCTGAGTGAGATAAAAGCAGCCTACAGGGTAGCCAAAAGCCGGGAGTATGAGGATGTAAACCAATGCAAACTGTACCAGCCAGGTGCGCAGGGGAAAACTACAGGGGTAAATCCCGCCAATGGGAAAGCACAGCCCCAGGTAGGACCACAAGGCACACAGACAGGCATAGCAGCTTGCATCAGGGGAAGGGACATCCCGGACGATCATGCAGCGTTTTTCTGGAGTTGGGGGTTAGATGAGGAAGAACCCAGGGTACCCTGGTCAGATGAGGATAGTGCAGATGAGCATAGTGATGATGACGGGTGGTTCCTGAGGAACGGTCTGGGGGGAATGGGGCCGATAGGTAGAGATCCACACGGGGTGGACACACAAGCTGCAGGTCCCGAGGACAGGAGGGAGGAGCTAGAGGAGGCAGGGCCAGCCGCTATAGGAGCACAGAGAGTACCAATGTGGTTCCCAGAGGTGTGGCCGCCCGCTTTGAACGTCCAGTCCTCAGGGGAGGCAGAGATCACGAGTGAAGGGCCGCCTGCTGGGCCGAGCAGGGCGGAGCCACGAACTGCCAGCCCCGGGGTTAGGGAGGCGGAGTCGGCGGAGGCGGAGCCGGCGACTGTGATGGAACCCCAGGTCATCCCGTTGGAGGTCTCGGAACCCGGTCCGTCCGTCACGGAACCCCCGCTCATAGCAACTCCCCGTAGGTCAAGTAGAGAACCCCAGCCCAGGAGGATGTGGTCATGTCCCCAGACTGCCCCAAGGCGTAAAATTCAGGTTAAGATAACCCGGGTAGAGACAGGCCACATCGCAGCAGTAACAGGCTGCGGCAGATCAGAGGAAAGGGTCAGCGCAGCAACAGGCTGCGGCAGATCAGAGGAAAGGGTCAGCGCAGCAACAGGCTGCGGCAGATCAGAGGGAAGGGTCAGTGCCCTCCCACCGTCGGGAAGAGCTCGCAGCAGCCTTCTCAGAATTTAAAGGGGCCGCCCTGAGAACGGGCGGCACTGTAAAGTATTAGTTTAAGGTTTTAAGTGTATAGTTCAAGGTTAAGTTTTAAGTTTAAGTTTTAATAAGGCTAAGTTTGTAGTGTTTTTAACAGAAAACGATAAAATGGTGGGAGTTTTAAGGCTAGGTTTAGAGGAAGTCTATTCAGCAAACGTTGAAGTTTACGTGAGGCGAGGTCAAGGGACCCGCTCACCCTTCACAAAAGCCAGAGACTTTTTGCGAGGCTGGCTACCTCATTCTATCTGATCACAGGAACCAAGGAAGGATGGAACGACTTCTAGTATTGCTCGTGGCAATCGGATGTGGATTGGCCTATCGAGGCCACACCAAGGATGTCGTGGTGTTTGGATGTTCCGGGGACACGGCCCCCATCGCGGTGGATGGGACCGGAAGACGGAAGGCAGAGGGGACCAGCACCTATTTCCACAAGGGAAGGTGGCCAGGATGGCTGGGAACGAACTCAACGGAGTATTCCAGCACATCGGGGTTCGCCTACAAAGAGACTTCTTTAATGTGCCCCAAAGTACGGATCATCGCACCCAGGATCAGCGTCACCGTCGGCAAACGGATTTGTTTGACCTGTAGTGGGGATGTCCCATTGAGCCGATGGTGGTGGCTGCGAAAGCTGAGCAAAACTATGAGGAACTCTTCGGTCGAGTGGGAACGACTGGGTAATAATACCCATCGGACAATTACGGGGACAGACGGACAAGTGAAAGTCTGTTGGGACAAATGGTGGGAACCGGATGAGGGGATTTATGTATGTATGTGGGGGTCAAAGTACGTTTGCCCCAAAGGCATCTCCATATTCTTTATTAATCAGTGGCAGGATAACGGACAGGGGATGAGGTGGGATGCGAGCACCAGGGGGTGCGGAGCCCCATTCTCCCCGATCCCAGTAAATGCCACTGAGCTCATTACGCGCCCACGCAAAGCCCCGCCCACGATTCCGGTGGTTCTAACTGAGGAAGAAGGGTGCCCTAAAACTAGTAAGGGACCCGGGAACGGTTTGGTACTGGTCCCCACAGACCAGATACTATTTCAGGGGGTACATTACGCGGTGGCCTCGGTGATTTTAAATCTCACTGAGGTACGGTTACCAGAGTGGTGCCCCAAAAAGACGGAACAGTTGTATCAGGTCCTGTTGACCAAGATGTTCAGACAATTTTACGAGTTTGATTTTGCAGAAATTGACAAGACAAGCTTGTACACCGCACCACACGAAGTTTTGGGTCAGGTGGGGAGACAAAGAAGGGGTGTTGTGAACGACATGTTCACCGCTTTTAATACAGGGACATCTGTGGTCAACGCTCTAGACAGTGTGGAGCTGCAGACCCAGATTAATGGTTTAAAAACACAGTTAAAAGACATTCTAACAGATGAGAATAAAGTGGTAGGGTCGGGTCTGCATGAGGACCAAGCCATGACTCTCCATTTAAAGGAAATCGTAGCAGAGCTGGAGAAACATGCGCGTACGGTAAATGCCCTGATCAGGGAAGATCGGAATGCATCCGATCAGGCTGCGCAGAACGAGGTGTGCGTGCTTTACGGGGCGTGGTTACTGGGCGAGGGCCGCAGTAATTTGGAGGATTTAAAACAAGGTTTGGTTCCGTCCTGGATAAGTAACAAACACCTACGGGCGCTCCACCCTTTTCAGAACGCATTAAGTCCGTGCCAGCTCAGGCTAGCTTCAGAAGCTTACCCAGTCCCCGTGGACTGCGGACGTTCAAACCATACTATTATGGGAATAGTATTACGCATGCCGGTTTTGGGCAACACAGCAAAGCCCGCCCCGGTATATCGGGTAGAGAACATTGGTGTCATTCAGGGGGGAGCCCACATTCGTTATGCAGCGGTTCCACCTTACGTCATCCGCTGGGAGCAAACGATGACAGGTACAGATCTCTCTGGTTGTCGTGGCAGGGGAGCACACATAATACTGTGCCCCCAGCACTTGAATGCCTTTTTAACACCACAGTGCGGGTTCAGAACGGCTGGCGCCAAGTCCATGAATTGCACCATGGAGGCAATGGCACAAGATCATGTGCCTCCGCAGGTAGCATACATCGGGGGTGGAACATATTGTGTTACCACTGCAGCGCAACACTACCAGCATGGAAACCGTAGCCGGTGTCCGGTGAGTGACAGCAGTTTCTGTTTTAAACCCAGGGCTGAAGTTCAAGTAGCACAACAGCGAATTATCCCAATCCCTGAACCATCCACTGTTCACCTCACAGTAAAAGAGAATTTCACCGACTTGCAGCGATTTGTCGCGCATTTTGGATACCTCATTCCCCCTCTCCCTGAGCATTTAACCAAACTTCTGAAAGCCGTCGCGGTATCACAGAAGCATTTCTATACGTTAGAGCAGAAAACTGTCGAGATAGGAACGGACATTTTGGACATAGTGGTTCCACCGTGGTGGAATCTGTTCACTAATATTGAAGTGCCTTCATGGATCCGAATAGCCTCCCACATTTTAGTCGTCTGTCAGGTGTTTATTGTAGTGTACCTATTGTTCATACATTGTAAAAGAGACAAGCGCCTCACCAAGCATGAGAACACGGGAGAGTGGCGAGAACGTTACGTGCGCGTGCACGACGAGAGTACCGTGTAATCGGAAAATGGCGTCACTCCCGCTCGCCACGTGCGCCGCGGAAGTTTGTACTCATTGTAAATACGTTGGAAACTCGACATGTTTAAGAGTTGGGATTTGTTTTATTTTGGTGATGGTGTTGATTGTTTGGTTTTGGGTTTTGTTTTTCCTTTCCCTGAATAAAAGACAAATATACAGGTGATGCGTGAGGTATCGGCCTGGTTACGCCGGAAAGGAAAACAAGTGGTGTAAGTTTAAGGGCAAATGATGCCTACGGTGATATAAAATGTGATTTTCTTGGGAAATGAGGACGACACAGAGACCCTAGTTAAGTTAAAATTTATGGGATTAATTTACTGGATTCGGAGTGAAATCGAGATAAGATTGCTCACCACTGAGATTTTTGATACGATAAGCGGAGTTATTCGCATCAACAGGAGGGACTGTAGAATTCGCAATTATCGCGATTTGATTAATAAGGAGAAAACACGAAGTTTCGTTCAAACAGCTTTTATTTCAGCAGAATGCTGTCAGGTTTAAATTGGACACAAGCAGCCTGTAAAATGGCCGCCGCACCTCGTGACAGAACATTCTAGACTTTTCAACAGGCAGACAAGATGGCGTTCCATTAAACATTTTTGCAAGATCGATAACGATTCAGCACAGTGAAGATAATACACGGGACATTATGGGTTTACAGTATAAACATAGATACTGGAATCGGTCTCCCAGGTACAAAGGAAAGCCATTGTACCGAGTAATCAAGGGCCCATCCAAAGGACATTAATATGTAAACTCCCAACGGCTCTACGATGAGAGAGCCGTTAGCAGGTAGTTATACAGGACACTTGGAAGCCCCAAACCCCTCCAGGGAGAACACCGACCGATTTAACAATGGGAGAAATATTAACAGGTACTCAAACATTCATGAGTAGCCCCGAAACCCATTAAGGACGGAGATCACCCATACAAGACATTTGGGCGCCAAACCCTAAACAAAAGAATGGACATTATAGTTGGGCGGGAAACGGAAGATTTTTGCACTATAATTGCAGGCTCCAAACCGTCCATTCTCTCTCTTGTTCTTGTCCCTTGCCGCTCTTGCTCGCTTGCTGCTTTTATCATCGTGGCTGCTCCTGTGTTTTTATCCGGTCGATTCGTAACCTCGTGGCTGCTCCTGTGTAAAAGACTGTTGAACTTTCTGATCCGTTCGGATCTACCTCGTGTCGCGTAACGAAGACCTATGTTGGTAACTGGCAGCGGAACCAAAGGCCCGAGATGAGATGAGATGAGATGAGATGAGAGGAGAAGAGAAGAAGACCATATCCGTCGCCACGGTCAGTAAATCCCGACCGCGCCTGTAGGTCGATCAGCCAAGTCTTCTCGACAGGAAGTTTTCTTCTTTAAACTTCTAACAAAACATATTGCATCAATGATAACTGGACTGTGCAAACACATCGTATCAGTGATATTGACAACGGTGCTCCTCGACTAAACTGTGAAGTCAACCAACAGAGGTCTTCACTACAGCAGACGGTCCAGCCTACTAGCCCGAGCAGCAGAAGCCAGTAAACAAGTGGGACCAGGAGATCTCCTGACCGACACGTGGGAGCTGCGGTGAAAAACATCCGATCAGCTATTCGGGATTTCTCCGAGTTATTACGAGTGGTGAGCATGAGTCTCGAGATCCTACGAAGCTAGTTTAGGATAGATGTTGATAGGGGAGGGTTTAAAGATTAAGGATATTTGTAATGTGTGCCCTATTTACGTTGTGCCGTTCGTTCCTCGTTTCCCTAAGATTGATTATAACCGTTTGTAAGATTGTACTGTCATTAATCTGTGCGTATGACATGTATTTCATAATTTTAAGTATCATGCAATAAAGATTTTCCATTTCGTACCATTCAAACCAAGTCTACATGAGTTTTATCTCCATTACTGCTCTCGCATCTAAGTCCAGTGTCTAGAACCGTAAGGGAGAGTGATTCGAACCACTCACAGGTGTGTCTAGTGTTCCCAGACTGGCTGGAGACCAGAACAGGCAACCAGGCCTAGACCCGCACTGACATACAGGCTGCACAGAGCCGCGTGAATCTCACAGGCTACGAGACACGCAGGGTCAGGAGAAATCCCTTACACGTCCCAAAGCCACTCCACCCCCTTATGGAGGAGTCGGAGGAGCGGCGCCGCTGTGGCCGCATAATCTTCGATAAAATCCCTGCAGTAACCGGTCAGTCCCAAGAAGGACCTCACACCCCTTACGTTGTTGGGAATCGGTAATTCTTGCACCGACTCCCTCCTTGCTTTGTCTATGGCTCTTTCCCCAGCGCGGATGGTCAGTCCCAGGAATTTTACTTCCCGCTGACCGATACGTGCTTTCTTAGGGTTTATTTTAAAACCCTTTCTCGCTAACAGCTCCAATAACTCGCCCAGCAGTGGTCCGTGCTCCTCCCTTGAGTCCGTAAATAGGAGCAAATCATCCACATACTGTACTATCTGATTGGGCTGACTAAACTCCTTTAAACTTCCTGCCATACACTGATGAAAAATACTGGGGCTATTGTGGAAACCCTGTGGCAGACAGTTCCACGTGTACTGTTGCCCTTTGAAAGTAAAGGCAAACTTGTACTGGTCCTCTCGCCGCAGCGGGATGGACCAAAAACCGTTCGAGATATCCAGCACCGTGAACGTGGTCGCGGACGCTGGAATGCTCCCTATTAGGTCAGCAACTGCTGCTACTGTGGGCGCGCAGGCGGGAATGTTACCGTTAAGGACTCTGTAGTCCACCGTGGCTCTCCACGAATTATCCGGCTTCTTAACCGGCCATAATGGGGAGTTCACGTGTGTGGCTATCGGCCTCAACACGCCCTGCTGCACCAAGGAAGACATTGCTGTCTCCATATCGGGTTCGGCTTCTTTGGGGAAGTTATACTGCTTTTGGGGTCGGGTCATGGGGTCCCCATCTACGCTGACCTCAAACCCGACCACTCTCCCACAATCGTGCTTGTGGGTTGCAAACGCGTGCATATTATCTGACACGTACGTTTGCATGTCCGTTGGGACATCTGCGACCATAAGCCTGAGGTCGTAGCCTCCGGATGGCTGTACGGTACACAGGACCCCTGTTTCTTCCTCCCCCGGAATCACTATTACCTCGCCTTTTTCACCTTTAGCCCCCCAGAGACAGTGATTTCTGAGGTCCACGAGGATCCCGTGTCCCGCTAGGAGATCGGACCCGAGAATACCTCTTCCACCCCCCTTTTGCCATGCCATCAGTATACACTTCCACTTAAGGCGAAGTGTTCCTAAACGAATGGATAGCGGAAGGGAAAACGTGCCAGCCTGTTCTTTTCCTGTGAACCCTGCCAACGTGAATGGGACCTTGGTAGATAGCGGCGAGTCAAAAGGGTTATCTGTATGGATTATGGTGCAAGAAGCTCCCGTGTCCAACAAATAACTGCCCTTCTGTTTCTCTACCTCCATCTCCACCACAGGTCGCCTCCATGCATCATAGCTAAGCGGACACAGGTAGACGGGCTGTGCTGGTTCTAGTCATGGGGCACTATTAGACGGTCCTGCGGCACCTACGGGGCCGGTTGCGACCGCCACCTGTCCACGCGCATTCAAGAACAGCTTGCGCATGGCTCCTAACACTGCTTCGAGGTCGTCGGGAGGGGTGGGTGCCTTGGCTTCCTTAGCCGGGACAGGCGCCTGGGCTCGCACCGCGGGATTTTTATCCTTGGAATCCTTCCAAGGGTTCCTGCAATGCTTGCGCCAGTGCCCTGTCTTCCCACACCCGTAACAAGCATTACTTGCCTGTGGGGCGCGATTACCCTCCTGATGCCACTCTCTTTGATACGGGGCTGCGGGTCGTACCTCATGTACTCTTCCCTTAAGGGGACGTGTTGCCATACCCCTTATATTGCGATAACCTAACGTGAGTCGATTCAAGACCGACTCTTCCGTAATGTTGAGGTCATTGGGATCAAACCATGCTTTTGCCTGCTCTCTAACGGCTGGTAAACTGTTGGCTATTATGCACCTAAGCCAATGACTTAAAGCGGCGCCTTCCACATCTTCGCGCTCGGGCGCGCCTAGACAGCTGCGCTCATATACTGGCCACAGCCTGTCGGCAAAAACCTTCGGGGGTTCTCCCTCCATCTGCACTGTCTGTCCCACTCTAGCAAACGGACCTTCGTCGTTCGCCCCCAACACTTCCAGGACCTCGTTCTTTAATTCCTCATAACTCTTGGTTCCCCTCTTGCTCTCGCCTGAGAGACACTGAAGGACCGAGCTGTCTAATGAGAACAGCAGCATTTTTGCTGTCTCCCCATCATCGCAGCCGTTAATGGCTGCGGCTTGCTCAACTTCTCTGAAATGTACGGAAGGGTCGTCTATCTCGGTCAGCTTCCGTACGTGATTTATCATAGCTCTCAGCTGATGTGAACTGTGAGGCAACACCAGCTGTCCGAGGAGATCCCCCGGTTCTTCCCCACCGTTTCTGCTTGGGCCCCTTTTAATACCCGTTACTGGATACAACGATCCCTTTTCTGCTTCCTTTTCAATGGGCTCTTTTGTTTCTTCCATTGCTTCCTCCCTAACCCAGGTTTCTGAATAGCTGGGTGGCGCGGAGGGCGCAGTGGCTACTACTTCTTCTGCTTTACTTGGTGGGGATTTTCTAAATCTCTCATTTATTAGCGGCTGGTGCGCCGACGGATTGATAAGGCACACCATGCCGTTCGCATTGTTCACGGCCTTTTTGAGGTGCTCTATCTCCCTTTGGCAGGCGCTATGGTCGGCTCCCTGAAACTTATCCTCAAGGGCCAACTTATATGCCGACCTAACCCCCATTAAGCTCTCTTCTTGAGTTCTTATCTGGGCAGCTTGGCGGTTACATCTTTCCTTTAACCTGCTCTCATTCAATTTTGCCTCAGTGACCTGGCACTCGAGATAATCTATCCTTGTTTTAAGGTGACTGGAGACTTCCTGGCTTTCTTGGTGTAACTCATTTAAATTCTTAATGAGCACCTCCCCTCCAGAAACCTTCTCCTCCATTTCTCCCTCTAAATGACTGATTCGAGCTACTAGCGCTGTAATGGTCTGGTTTGAAATCTGAACCTGCCTTTTGTAACACATAAGCCAGACTGCTTTCTCAAGTGTCTTTCTATGTTCTTTACTATCTGTCCACCTTTCAGCTGCCTCTATTGGGCTCTTATCCGCTAACAATTCACTTATCCATTTCTTAGTTAGATTAACCTTTCCAAACACATAATCCGCTATCTTTTCCTGCATAACATTTCGTACAGTCATTCCAAAATCTAACACACTACCCTCTCGCTGCCAGTGTCCTGCCGCGGTCGCCATTTTCTGTAAGGGATTCCTGACCCTGCGTGTCTCGCAGCCTGTGAGATTCACGCGGCTCTGTGCAGCCTGTATGTCAGTGCGGGTCTAGGCCTTGTTGCCTGTTCTGGTCTCCAGCCAGTCTGGGAACACTAGACACACCTGTGAGTGGTTCGAATCACTCTCCCTTACGGTTCTAGACACTGGACTTAGATGCGAGAGCAGTAATGGAGATAAAACTCATGTAGACTTGGTTTGAATGGTACGAAATGGAAAATCTTTATTGCATGATACTTAAAATTATGAAATACATGTCATAAGCACAGATTAATGACAGTACAATCTTACAAACAGTTATATAGTCGATCTTAGGGAAACGAGGAACGAACGGCACAAAGTAAATAGGGGCACACATTACAAATATCCTTAATCCTTAAACCCTCCCCTATCAATATCTATCCTAAACTAGATTCGTAGGATCTCGAGACTCATGCTCACCACTCGTGATAACTCGGAGAAATTCCGAATAGCTGATCGGATGTTTTTCACCGCAGCACCCACGTGTCGGTCAGGAGATCTCCTGGTCCCACTTGTTTACTTGCTTCTGCTGCTCCGGCTAGCAGGCTGGACCGTCTGCTGTGATGAAGACCTGTGTTGGTTGGCTTAACAGGTACTCTTGGAGCACAGTTGTCAATATCATCGATACGATGTGTTTTCACGTTCCAGTTACCCTGGACACAGTCCAGTTATCGTCGATGCAATATGTTTTGTTATAAGTTCAAAAGAGAAATCTTCTGGCGAGGAAAACTTGGCTAATCGACCTACAGGCGCGGTCGGGATTTACTGACCGTGGCGATGGATATGGTCTTCCTCTCTTCTCATCTCATCTCATCTCATCTCATCTCATCTCGGGCCTTCGGTTCCGCTGCCAGTTACCAACATAGGTCTTCGTTACGCGACACGAGGTAGATCCGAACGGATCAGAAAGTTCAACAGTCTTTTCAGAAGAGGCAACAGGCAAGCAGAAGCCCAACTACGAGTACACAGGAGCAGCCACGAGGTTACGAATCGACCGGATAAAAGCACAGGAGCAAGCGAGCGAATGCAAGAGCAAGAGAGAGAATGGACGGTTTGGAGCCTGCAATTATAGTGCAAATCTTCCGTTTCCCGCCCAACTATAATGTCCATTCTTTTGTTTAGGGTTTGGCGCCCAAATGTCTTGTATGGGTGATCTCCGTTCTTAATGGGTTTCGGGGCTACTCGTAAATGTCTGAGTACCTATTAATATTTCTCCCATTGTTAAATCGGTCGGTGTTCTCCCTGGAGGGGTTTGGGGCTTCCAAGTGTCCTGTATAACTACCTGCTAACGGCTCTCTCATCGTAGAGTCGTTGGGATTTTACATATTAATGTCCTTTGGATGGGCCCTTGATTACTCGGTACAATGGCTTTCCTTTGTACCTGGGAGACCGATTCCAGTATCTATGTTTATACTGCAAACCCATAATGTCTCGTGTATTATCTTCACTGTGCTGCATCTTAATCGATCTTGCACAAATGTTTATTGGAACGCCATCTTGTCTGCCTGTTGAAAAGTCTAGAATGTTCTGTCACGAGGTGCGGTGGCCATTTTACAGGCTGCTTGTGTCCAATTTAAACCTGCCAGCATTCTGCTGAAATAAAAGCTGTTTGAACGAAACTTTGTGTTTTCTCCTTATTAATCAAATCGCGATATATTGCGAATTCTACACTCTACACTGTCCCATCAAACACTCCCAGGGCAGGTACAGCACAGGTTAGATACAGAGAAAAGCTCCCTCTACACTGTCCCATCAAACACTCCAAGGCAGGTACAGCACAGGTTAGATACAGAGTAAAGCTCCCTCTGTACTGTCCCATCAAACACTCCCAGGGAAGGTACAGTACGGGGTTAGAAGCAGATTAAAGCTCCCTCGACACTGTCCCATCAAAAACTCCCAGGGCAGGTACAGCACGGTTTAGATACAGAGTAAAGCACCCTCGACAATGTCCCATCAAACACTCCCAGGGCAGGTACAGCACGTGTTAGATACAGAGAAAAGCTCCCTCTACACTGTCCCATCAAACACTCCTAGGGCAGGTACAGCACGGGTTAGATACAGAGTAAAGCTCCCTCTACATTGTCCCACCAAACACTCCCAGGGTAGGTACAGCGCGGGTTAGATGCAGAGTAAAGCTCCCTCTATACTGTCCCATCAAACACTCACAGGGCAGGTACAGCACGGGTTAGATACAGAGTAAAGCTCCCTTTTCACTGTCCCATCAAACACTCCCAGGGCAGGTACAGCACGGGTTAGATACAGAGTAAAGCTCCCTTTACACTGTCCCATCAAACACTCCCAGGGCAGGTACAGCACGGGTTAGATACAGAGTAAAGCTCCCTCTACACTGTCCCATCACACACTCCCAGGTTAGGTACAGCACAGGTTAGATACAGAGTAAAGCTCCCTCTACCATGTCCCATCAAATACTCCCAGGGCAGGTACAGTACGGGGTTAGATACAGAGTAAAGCTCCCTCTACACTGTCACATCAAACTCTCCCAGGGCAGGTACAGCAACGGTTAGATACAGAGTAAAGCTCCCTCTACACTGTCACATCAAACACTCCCAGGGCAGGTACGGCGCGGGTTAGATGCAGAGTAAAGCTCCCTCTACACTGTCCCATCAAACACTCCCAGGGCAGGTACAGTACGGGTTAGATACAGAGTAAAGCTCCCTTTACACTGTCCCATCAAACACTCCCAGGGCAGGTACAGCACGGGTAAGATACATAGTAAAACTCCCTCTATACTGACCCATCAAACACTCCCAGGGCAGGTACAGCACTGGTTAGATACACAGTAAAGCTCCCTCTACACTGTCCCATCAAACACTCCCAGGGCAGGTACAGCACGGGTTAAATACACAGTAAAGCTCCCTCTGCACTGTCCCATCACACACTCCCAGGTTAGGTACAGCACGTGTTAGATACAGAGTAAAGCTCCCTCAACACTGTCCCATCAAACACTCCCAGGGCAGGTACAGTACGGGTTAGATACAGAGTAAAGGTCCCTCTGCACTGTCCCATCAAGCACTCCCAGGACAGGTACAGCACCGGTTAGATACAGAGTAAAGCTCCCTCTACACTGTCCCATCAAAAACTCCCAGGGCTGGTACAGCACAGGTTAGTTACAAAGTAAAGTTCCCTCCACACTGTCCCAATCAAACACTCCCAGGGCAGGTACAGCACGGGTTAGATACAAAGTAAAGCTCCCTCTACACTGTCCCATCAAACACTCCCAGGGCAGGTACAGCACGGCTTAGATACAGAGTTCAGCTTCCTCTGCACTGTCCCATCAAACACTCCCAGGGCAGGTACAGCACGGGTTAGATAAAGATTAAAGCTCCCTCAACACTGTCCCATCCAACACTCCTGGGGCAGGTACAGCACGGGTTAGATACAGAGTAAACTCGCTCTACACTTTCCCAATCAAACACTGCCAGGGCAGTTATAGCACGGGTTAGATACAGAGTAAAACACTCTCGACATAGTCCTATCAAACACTCCCAGGGCAGGTACAGCACGGGTTAGATACAGATTAAAGCTCCCTGTGCACTGGACAATCAAACACTCCCAGGGCAGGTACAGCACGGGTTAGAAACACAGTAAAGCTCCCTCTGCACTGTCCCATCACACACTCCCAGGTTAGGTACAGCACGGGTTAGATACAGAGTAAAGCTCCCTCTACCATGTCCCATCAAACACTCCCAGGGCAGGTACAGCACGGGGTTAGATACAGAGTAAAGGTCCCTCTGCACTGTCCCATCAAGCACTCCCAGGGCAGGTACAGCACCGGTTAGATACAGAGTAAAGCTCCCTCTACACTGTCACATTAAACACTACCAGGGCAGGTACAGCGCGGGTTAGATGCAAAGTAAAGCTCCCTCTACACTGTCCCATCAAACACTCCCAGGGCAGTTACAGCAGGGGTTAGTTAGAGTAAAGATCCCTCTACACTGTCCCATCAAACACTCCCCGGGTAGGTACAGCATGGGTGAGATACAGAGTAAAGCTCCCTCTATACTGTCCCATCAAACACTCCCAGGGCTGGTACAGCACGGGTTAGATACATAGTAATACTCCCTCTACACTGTCCCATCAAGTACTCCCAGGGCAGCTACAGCACGGGTTAGATACAGACAAAAGCCCCCTCTACACTGTGTCATCCAACAGTCCCAGGGCACATGCAGCACAGGTTAGATGAAGCGTAAAACTCAAAGTACACTGTCTCATTAAACACTCCAAGGGTAGGTGCAGCACACGTTAGATACAATGTAAAGCTCCCTCTGCACTGTCCCGTCAAACACTCCCAGGGCAGGTAGAGCACTGTTTAGATTGAAAGTAAAGCTACCTCTACACTGTCCCATCAAACACTCACAGGGCAGGCACAGCAGGGGTTAGTTACAGAGTAAAGCTCCCTCTGTACTATCCCATCAAACACTCCCAGGGAAGGTACAGTACGGGGTTAGATACAGAGTAAAGATCCCTCTACACTGTCCTATCAAACACTCCCAGGGCAGGTACAGCACAGGTTAGATACAGAGAAAAGCTGCCTCAACACTGTCCCATCAAACACTCCAAGGCAGGTACAGCACGGGTTAGATACAGAGTAAAGCTCCCTCTGTACTGTCCCATCAAACACTCCCAGGGAAGGTACAGTACGGGGTTAGATACAGATTAAAGCTCCCTCTACACTCTCCCATGAAACACTCCCAGGGCAGGTACAGCACGGGTTAGATACAGAGTAAAGCTACCTCTACAATGTCCCATCAAACACTCCCAGGGCAGGTACAGCACGGGTTAGATACAGAGTAAAGCTCTCTCTGCACTGTCCCATCAAACACTCCCAGGGCAGGTACAGCACGGGTTAGATACAGAGTAAAGCTCCCTCTACATTGTCTCACCAAACACTCCCAGGGTAGGTACAGCGCGGGTTAGATGCAGAGTAAAGCTCCCTCTATACTGTCCCATCAAACACTCCCAGGGCAGGTACAGCATGGGTTAGATACAGAGTAAAGCTCCCTTTACACTGTCCCATCAAACACTCCCAGGGCAGGTACAGCAGGGGTTAGTTACAGAGTAAAGCTCCCTCTGTACTATCCCATCAAACACTCCCAGGGAAGGTACAGTACGGGGTTAGATACAGAGTAAAGATCCCTCTACACTGTCCCATCAAACACTCCCAGGGCAGGTACAGCACGGGTTACATACAGAGTAAAGCTCCCTCTACACTGTCCCATCAAACACTCCCAGGGCAGGTACAGCACTGGTTAGATACAGAGTAAAGCTCCCTCGACATTGTCCCATCAAATACTCCCAGGGCAGGTACAGCACGGGTTAGATACACAGTAAAGCTCCCTCTACACTGTCCCATCACACACACCCAGGTTAGGTACAGCACGGGTTAGATACAGAGTAAAGCTCCCTCTACCATGTCCCATCAAACACTCCCAGGGCAGGTACAGTACGTGGTTAGATGCAGAGTAAAGCTCCCTCTACACTGTCACATCAAACACTCCCAGGGCAGGTACAGCGCGGGTTAGATGCAGAGTAAAGCTCCCTCTACACTGTCCCATCAAACACTCTCAGGGCAGGTACAGCACGGGTTAGATACAGAGTAAAGCTCCCTGTGCACTGGCCCATCAAACACTCCCAGGGCAGTTACAGCAGGGGTTAGTTAGAGTAAAGCTCCCTCTACACTGTCCCATCAAACACTCCCAGGGTAGGTACAGCACAGGTGAGATACAGAGTAAAGCTCCCTCTACACTGTCCCATCAAACACTCCCAGGGCAGGTACAGCACGGGTTAGATACATAGTAAAACTCCCTCTACACTGTCCCATCAAGTACTCCCAGGGCAGCTACAGCACGGGATAGATACAGACAAAAGCCCCCTCTACACTGTCCCATCCAACAGTCCCAGGGCACATGCAGCTCAGGTTAGATGAAGCGTAAAACTCCAAGTGCACTGTCTCATTAAACACTCCAAGGGTAGGTGCAGCACACGTTAGATACAGAGTAAAGTTCCCTCTACACTGTCCCGTCAAACACTCCCAGGGCAGGTAGAGCACTGTTTAGATTGAAAGTAAAGCTCCCTCTACACTGTCCCATCAAACACTCACAGGGCAGGTACAGCAAGAGTTAGATACAGAGTAAAGATCCCTCTACACTGTCCCATCAAACACTCCCAGGGCAGGTACAGCACAGGTTAGATACAGAGAAAAGCTCCCTCTACACTGTCCCATCAAACACTCCAAGGCAGGTACAGCACAGGTTAGATACAGAGTAAAGCTCCCTCTGTACTGTCCCATCAAACACTCCCAGGGAAGGTACAGTACGGGGTTAGAAGCAGATTAAAGCTCCCTCGACACTGTCCCATCAAAAACTCCCAGGGCAGGTACAGCACGGTTTAGATACAGAGTAAAGCACCCTCGACAATGTCCCATCAAACACTCCCAGGGCAGGTACAGCACGTGTTAGATACAGAGAAAAGCTCCCTCTACACTGTCCCATCAAACACTCCTAGGGCAGGTACAGCACGGGTTAGATACAGAGTAAAGCTCCCTCTACATTGTCCCACCAAACACTCCCAGGGTAGGTACAGCGCGGGTTAGATGCAGAGTAAAGCTCCCTCTATACTGTCCCATCAAACACTCACAGGGCAGGTACAGCACGGGTTAGATACAGAGTAAAGCTCCCTTTTCACTGTCCCATCAAACACTCCCAGGGCAGGTACAGCACGGGTTAGATACAGAGTAAAGCTCCCTTTACACTGTCCCATCAAACACTCCCAGGGCAGGTACAGCACGGGTTAGATACAGAGTAAAGCTCCCTCTACACTGTCCCATCACACACTCCCAGGTTAGGTACAGCACAGGTTAGATACAGAGTAAAGCTCCCTCTACCATGTCCCATCAAACACTCCCAGGGCAGGTACAGTACGGGGTTAGATACAGAGTAAAGCTCCCTCTACACTGTCACATCAAACTCTCCCAGGGCAGGTACAGCAACGGTTAGATACAGAGTAAAGCTCCCTCTACACTGTCACATCAAACACTCCCAGGGCAGGTACGGCGCGGGTTAGATGCAGAGTAAAGCTCCCTCTACACTGTCCCATCAAACACTCCCAGGGCAGGTACAGTACGGGTTAGATACAGAGTAAAGCTCCCTTTACACTGTCCCATCAAACACTCCCAGGGCAGGTACAGCACGGGTAAGATACATAGTAAAACTCCCTCTATACTGACCCATCAAACACTCCCAGGGCAGGTACAGCACTGGTTAGATACACAGTAAAGCTCCCTCTACACTGTCCCATCAAACACTCCCAGGGCAGGTACAGCACGGGTTAAATACACAGTAAAGCTCCCTCTGCACTGTCCCATCACACACTCCCAGGTTAGGTACAGCACGTGTTAGATACAGAGTAAAGCTCCCTCTACCATGTCCCATCAAACACTCCCAGGGCAGGTACAGTACGGGGTTAGATACAGAGTAAAGGTCCCTCTGCACTGTCCCATCAAGCACTCCCAGGGCAGGTACAGCACCGGTTAGATACAAAGTAAAGCTCCCTCTACACTGTCCCATCAAAAACTCCCAGGGCTGGTACAGCACAGGTTAGTTACAAAGTAAAGTTCCCTCCACACTGTCCCAATCAAACACTCCCAGGGCAGGTACAGCACGGGTTAGATACAAAGTAAAGCTCCCTCTACACTGTCCCATCAAACACTCCCAGGGCAGGTACAGCACGGCTTAGATACAGAGTTCAGCTTCCTCTGCACTGTCCCATCAAACACTCCCAGGGCAGGTACAGCACGGGTTAGATAAAGATTAAAGCTCCCTCAACACTGTCCCATCCAACACTCCTGGGGCAGGTACAGCACGGGTTAGATACAGAGTAAACTCGCTCTACACTTTCCCAATCAAACACTGCCAGGGCAGTTATAGCACGGGTTAGATACAGAGTAAAACACTCTCGACATAGTCCTATCAAACACTCCCAGGGCAGGTACAGCACGGGTTAGATACAGATTAAAGCTCCCTGTGCACTGGACAATCAAACACTCCCAGGGCAGGTACAGCACGGGTTAGAAACACAGTAAAGCTCCCTCTGCACTGTCCCATCACACACTCCCAGGTTAGGTACAGCACGGGTTAGATACAGAGTAAAGCTCCCTCTACCATGTCCCATCAAACACTCCCAGGGCAGGTACAGCACGGGGTTAGATACAGAGTAAAGGTCCCTCTGCACTGTCCCATCAAGCACTCCCAGGGCAGGTACAGCACCGGTTAGATACAGAGTAAAGCTCCCTCTACACTGTCACATTAAACACTCCCAGGGCAGGTACAGCGCGGGTTAGATGCAAAGTAAAGCTCCCTCTACATTGTCCCATCAAACACTCCCAGGGCAGTTACAGCAGGGGTTAGTTAGAGTAAAGATCCCTCTACACTGTCCCATCAAACACTCCCCGGGTAGGTACAGCACGGGTGAGATACAGAGTAAAGCTCCCTCTATACTGTCCCATCAAACACTCCCAGGGCTGGTACAGCACGGGTTAGATACATAGTAATACTCCCTCTACACTGTCCCATCAAGTACTCCCAGGGCAGCTACAGCACGGGTTAGATACAGACAAAAGCCCCCTCTACACTGTGTCATCCAACAGTCCCAGGGCACATGCAGCACAGGTTAGATGAAGCGTAAAACTCAAAGTACACTGTCTCATTAAACACTCCAAGGGTAGGTGCAGCACACGTTAGATACAATGTAAAGCTCCCTCTGCACTGTCCCGTCAAACACTCCCAGGGCAGGTAGAGCACTGTTTAGATTGAAAGTAAAGCTCCCTCTACACTGTCCCATCAAACACTCACAGGGCAGGCACAGCAGGGGTTAGTTACAGAGTAAAGCTCCCTCTGTACTATCCCATCAAACACTCCCAGGGAAGGTACAGTACGGGGTTAGATACAGAGTAAAGATCCCTCTACACTGTCCTATCAAACACTCCCAGGGCAGGTACAGCACAGGTTAGATACAGAGAAAAGCTGCCTCAACACTGTCCCATCAAACACTCCAAGGCAGGTACAGCACGGGTTAGATACAGAGTAAAGCTCCCTCTGTACTGTCCCATCAAACACTCCCAGGGAAGGTACAGTACGGGGTTAGATACAGATTAAAGCTCCCTCTACACTCTCCCATGAAACACTCCCAGGGCAGGTACAGCACGGGTTAGATACAGAGTAAAGCTACCTCTACAATGTCCCATCAAACACTCCCAGGGCAGGTACAGCACGGGTTAGATACAGAGTAAAGCTCTCTCTGCACTGTCCCATCAAACACTCCCAGGGCAGGTACAGCACGGGTTAGATACAGAGTAAAGCTCCCTCTACATTGTCTCACCAAACACTCCCAGGGTAGGTACAGCGCGGGTTAGATGCAGAGTAAAGCTCCCTCTATACTGTCCCATCAAACACTCCCAGGGCAGGTACAGCATGGGTTAGATACAGAGTAAAGCTCCCTTTACACTGTCCCATCAAACACTCCCAGGGCAGGTACAGCACGGGTTACATACAGAGTAAAGCTCCCTTGACACTGTCCCATCAAACACTCCCAAGGCAGGTACAGCACGGGTTAGATACAGAGTAAAGCTCCCTTTACATTGTCCCATCAAATACCCCCAGGGCAGGTACAGCACGGGTTAGATACATAGTAAAACTCCCTCTATACTGTCCCATCAAACACTCCCAGGGCAGGTACAGCACTTGTTAGATACAGAGTAAAGCTCCCTCGTCACTGTCCCATCAAATACTTCCAGGGTAGGTACAGCCCTATTCAGATACACAGTAAAGCTCCCTCTACACTGTCCCATCAAATACTCCCAGGGCAGGTACAGCACGGGTTAGATACAGAGTAAAGCTCCCTCTACACTGTCCCATCACACACACCCAGGTTAGGTACAGCACGGGTTAGATACAGAGTAAAGCTCCCTCTACCATGTCCCATCAAACAGTCCCAGGGCAGGTACAGTACGGGGTTAGAGACAGAGTAAAGCTCCCTCTACACTGTCACACCAAACACTCCCAGGGCAGGTACAGCGCGGGTTAGATGCAGAGTAAAGCTCCCTCTACACTGTCCCATCAAACACTCCCAGGGCAGTTAAAGCACGGGTTAGATAGAGTAAAGCTCCCTTTGCACTGTCCCATCAAACACTCTCAGGGCAGGTACAGCACGGGTTAGATACATAGTAAAGCTCCCTCTACACTGTCCCATCAAACACTCCCAGGGCAGTTACAGCAGGGGTTAGTTAGAGTAAAGCTCCCTCTACACTGTCCCATCAAACACTCCCAGGGCAGGTACAGCACGGGTTAGATACATCGTAAAACTCCCTCTATACTGTCCCATCAAACACTCCCAGGGCAGGTACAGCACTGGTTGGATACAGAGTAAAGCTCCCTCGACACTGTCCCATCAAATACTTCCAGGGTAGGTACAGCCCGATTTAGATACACAGTAAAGCTCCCTCTACACTGTCCCATCAAATACTCCCAGGGCAGGTACAGCACGGGTTAGATACAGAGTAAAGATCCCTCTGCACTGTCCCATCAAACACTCCTAGGGCAGGTACAGCACGGGTTAGATACAGAGTAAAGCTCCCTCTACATTGTCCCACCAAACACTCCCAGGGTAGGTACAGCGCGGGTTAGATGCAGAGTAAAGCTCCCTCTATACTGTCCCATCAAACACTCCCAGGGCAGGTACAGCATGGGTTAGATACAGAGTAAAGCTCCCTTTACACTGTCCCATCAAACACTCCCAGGGCAGGTACAGCACGGGTTACATACAGAGTAAAGCTCCCTTTACATTGTCCCATCAAACACCCCCAGGGCAGGTACAGCACGGGTTAGATACATAGTAAAACTCCCTCTATACTGTCCCATCAAACACTCCCAGGGCAGATACAGCACTGGTTAGATACAGAGTAAAGCTCCCTCGACACTGTCCCATCAAATACTTCCAGGGTAGGTACAGCCCTATTTAGATACACAGTAAAGCTCCCTCTACACTGTCCCATCAAATACTCCCAGGGCAGGTACAGCACGGGTTAGATACAGAGTAAAGCTTCCTCTACACTGTCCCATCACACACACCCAGGTTAGGTAAAGCACGGGTTAGATACAGAGTAAAGCTCCCTCTACACTGTCACACCAAACACTCCCAGGGCAGGTACAGCGCGGGTTAGATGCAGAGTAAAGCTCCCTCTACACTGTCCCATCAAACACTCTCAGGGCAGGTACAGCACGGGTTAGATACAGAGTAAAGCTCCCTGTGCACTGGCCCATCAAACACTCCCAGGGCAGTTACAGCAGGGGTTAGTTGGAGTAAAGCTCCCTCTACACTGTCCCATCAAACACTCCCAGGGTAGGTACAGCACAGGTGAGATACAGAGTAAAGCTCCCTCTACACTGTCCCATCAAACACTCCCAGGGCAGGTACAGCACGGGTTAGATACATAGTAAAACTCCCTCTACACTGTCCCATCAAGTACTCCCAGGGCAGCTACAGCACGGGATAGACACAGACAAAAGCCCCCTCTACACTGTCCCATCCAACAGTCCCAGGGCACATGCAGCACAGGTTAGATGAAGCGTAAAACTCCAAGTACACTGTCTCATTAAACACTCCAAGGGTAGGTGCAGCACACGTTAGATACAGAGTAAAGCTCCCTCGACACTGTCCTGTCAAACACTCCCAGGGCAGGTAGAGCACTGTTTAGATTGAAAGTAAAGCTCCCTCTACACTGTCCCATCAAACACTCACAGGGCAGGTACAGCAAGAGTTAGATACAGAGTAAAGATCCCTCTACACTGTCCCATCAAACACTCCCAGGGCAGGTACAGCACAGGTTAGATACAGAGAAAAGCTCCCTCTACACTGTCCCATCAAACACTCCAAGGCAGGTACAGCACAGGTTAGATACAGAGTAAAGCTCCCTCTGTACTGTCCCATCAAACACTCCCAGGGAAGGTACAGTACGGGGTTAGAAGCAGATTAAAGCTCCCTCGACACTGTCCCATCAAAAACTCCCAGGGCAGGTACAGCACGGTTTAGATACAGAGTAAAGCACCCTCGACAATGTCCCATCAAACACTCCCAGGGCAGGTACAGCACGGGTTAGATACAGAGAAAAGCTCCCTCTACACTGTCCCATCAAACACTCCTAGGGCAGGTACAGCACGGGTTAGATACAGAGTAAAGCTCCCTCTACATTGTCCCACCAAACACTCCCAGGGTAGGTACAGCGCGGGTTAGATGCAGAGTAAAGCTCCCTCTATACTGTCCCATCAAACACTCACAGGGCAGGTACAGCACGGGTTAGATACAGAGTAAAGCTCCCTTTTCACTGTCCCATCAAACACTCCCAGGGCAGGTACAGCACGGGTTAGATACAGAGTAAAGCTCCCTTTACACTGTCCCATCAAACACTCCCAGGGCAGGTACAGCACGGGTTAGATACAGAGTAAAGCTCCCTCTAAACTGTCCCATCACACACTCCCAGGTTAGGTACAGCACAGGTTAGATACAGAGTAAAGCTCCCTCTACCATGTCCCATCAAACACTCCCAGGGCAGGTACAGTACGGGGTTAGATACAGAGTAAAGCTCCCTCTACACTGTCACATCAAACTCTCCCATGGCAGGTACAGCAACGGTTAGATACAGAGTAAAGCTCCCTCTACACTGTCACATCAAACACTCCCAGGGGAGGTACGGCGCGGGTTAGATGCAGAGTAAAGCTCCCTCTCCACTGTCCCATCAAACACTCCCAGGGCAGGTACAGTACGGGTTAGATACAGAGTAAAGCTCCCTTTACACTGTCCCATCAAACACTCCCAGGGCAGGTACAGCACGGGTAAGATACATAGTAAAACTCCCTCTATACTGACCCATCAAACACTCCCAGGGCAGGTACAGCACTGGTTAGATACACAGTAAAGCTCCCTCTACACTGTCCCATCAAACACTCCCAGGGCAGGTACAGCACGGGTTAAATACACAGTAAAGCTCCCTCTGCACTGTCCCATCACACACTCCCAGGTTAGGTACAGCACGTGTTAGATACAGAGTAAAGCTCCCTCTACCATGTCCCATCAAACACTCCCAGGGCAGGTACAGTACGGGGTTAGATACAGAGTAAAGGTCCCTCTGCACTGTCCCATCAAGCACTCCCAGGGCAGGTACAGCACCGGTTAGATACAGAGTAAAGCTCCCTCTACACTGTCCCATCAAAAACTCCCAGGGCTGGTACAGCACAGGTTAGTTACAAAGTAAAGTTCCCTCCACACTGTCCCAATCAAACACTCCCAGGGCAGGTACAGCACGGGTTAGATACAAAGTGAAGCTCCCTCTGCACTGTCCCATCAAACACTCCCAGGGCAGGTACAGCACGGCTTAGATACAGAGTTCAGCTTCCTCTGCACTGTCCCATCAAACACTCCCAGGGCAGGTACAGCACGGGTTAGATAAAGATTAAAGCTCCCTCAACACTGTCCCATCCAACACTCCCGGGGCAGGTACAGCACGGGTTAGATACAGAGTAAACTCGCTCTACACTTTCCCAATCAAACACTGCCAGGGCAGTTATAGCACGGGTTAGATACAGAGTAAAACACTCTTGACATAGTCCTATCAAACACTCCCAGGGCAGGTACAGCACGGGTTAGATACAGAGTAAAGCTCCCTGTGCACTGGACAATCAAACACTCCCAGGGCAGGTACAGCACGGGTTAGATACACAGTAAAGCTCCCTCTGCACTGTCCCATCACACACTCCCAGGTTAGGTACAGCACGGGTTAGATACAGAGTAAAGCTCCCTCTACCATGTCCCATCAAACACTCCCAGGGCAGGTACAGCACGGGGTTAGATACAGAGTAAAGGTCCCTCTGCACTGTCCCATCAAGCACTCCCAGGGCAGGTACAGCACCGGTTAGATACAGAGTAAAGCTCCCTCTACACTGTCACATTAAACACTCCCAGGGCAGGTACAGCGCGGGTTAGATGCAAAGTAAAGCTCCCTCTACACTGTCCCATCAAACACTCCCAGGGCAGTTGCAGCAGGGGTTAGTTAGAGTAAAGATCCCTCTACACTGTCCCATCAAACACTCCCCGGGTAGGTACAGCACGGGTGAGATACAGAGTAAAGCTCCCTCTATACTGTCCCATCAAACACTCCCAGGGCAGGTACAGCACGGGCTAGATACAGACAAAAGCCCCCTCTACACTGTGTCATCCAACAGTCCCAGGGCACATGCAGCACAGGTTAGATGAAGCGTAAAACTCAAAGTACACTGTCTCATTAAACATTCCAAGGGTAGGTGCAGCACACGTTAGATACAGTGTAAAGCTCCCTCTACACTGTCCCGTCAAACACTCCCAGGGCAGGTAGAGCACTGTTTAGATTGAAAGTAAAGCTCCCTCTACACTGTCCCATCAAACACTCACAGGGCAGGCACAGCAGGGGTTAGTTACAGAGTAAAGCTCCCTCTGTACTGTCCCATCAAACACTCCCAGGGCAGGTACAGCAAGGGTTAGATACAGAGTAAAGATCCCTCTACACTGTCCCATCAAACACTCCCAGGGCAGGTACAGCACAGGTTAGATACAGAGAAAAGCTGCCTCAACACTGTCCTATCAAACACTCCAAGGCAGGTACAGCACGGGTTAGATACAGAGTAAAGCTCCCTCTGTACTGTCCCATCAAACACTCCCAGGGCAGGTACAGCACGGGTTACATACAGAGTAAAGCTCCCTTGACACTGTCCCATCAAACACTCCCACGGCAGGTACAGCACGGGTTAGATACAGAGTAAAGCTCCCTTTACATTGTCCCATCAAACACCCCCAGGGCAGGTACAGCACGGGTTAGATACATAGTAAAACTCCCTCTATACTGTCCCATCAAACACTCCCAGGGCAGGTACAGCACTGGTTAGATACAGAGTAAAGCTCCCTCGACACTGTCCCATCAAATACTTCCAGGGAAGGTACAGCCCTATTTAGATACACAGTAAAGCTCCCTCTGCACTGTCCCATCAAATACTCCCAGGGCAGGTACAGCACGGGTTAGATACAGAGTAAAGCTCCCTCTACACTGTCCCATCACACACACCCAGGTTAGGTACAGCACGGGTTAGATACAGAGTAAAGCTCCCTCTACCATGTCCCATCAAACAGTCCCAGGGCAGGTACAGTACGGGGTTAGATACAGAGTAAAGCTCCCTCTACACTGTCACACCAAACACTCCCAGGGCAGGTACAGCGCGGGTTAGATGCAGAGTAAAGCTCCCTCTACACTGTCCCATCAAACACTCCCAGGGCAGTTAAAGCACGGGTTAGATAGAGTAAAGCTCCCTTTACACTGTCCCATCAAACACTCTCAGGGCAGGTACAGCACGGGTTAGATACATAGTAAAGCTCCCTCTACACTGTCCCATCAAACACTCCCAGGGCAGTTACAGCAGGGGTTAGTTAGAGTAAAGCTCCCTCTACACTGTCCCATCAAACACTCCCAGGGCAGGTACAGCACGGGTTATATACAGAGTAAAGCTCCCTTGACACTGTCCCATCAAACACTCCCAGGGCAGGTACAGCATGGGTTAGATACAGAGTAAAGCTCCCTTTACATTGTCCCATCAAACACCCCCCAGGCAGGTACAGCACGGGTTAGATACAGAGTAAAGCTCCCTCGACACTGTCCCATCAAATACTTCCAGGGTAGGTACAGCCCTATTTAGATACACAGTAAAGCTCCCTCTACACTGTCCCATCAAATACTCCCAGGGCAGGTACAGCACGGGTTAGATACAGAGTAAAGCTCCCTCTACACTGTCCCATCAAACACTCCCAGGGCAGGTACAGCACGGGTTAGATACAGAGTAAAGTTCCCTCTACACTGTCCCATCACACACACCCAGGTTAGGTACAGCACGGGTTAGATACAGAGTAAAGCTCCCTCTACCATGTCCCATCAAACACTCCCAGGGCAGGTACAGTACGGGTTAGATACAGAGTAAAGCTCCCTCTACACTGTCCCATCAAACACTCCCAGGGCAGGTACAGCACGGGTTAGATACATAGTAAAACTCCCTCTACACTGTCCCATCAAGTACTCCCAGGGCAGCTACAGCACGGGATAGATACAGACAAAAGCCCCCTCTACACTGTCCCATCCAACAGTCATTGGGTATGGTTAGACGGGCCTGTGGCACCTACGGGGCCGGTAGCAACCGCCACTTTTCCATGTGCACTCATGAAGTTGCGCATGGCTCCCAACACTGTTTCGAGGTCGTCGGGAGGGGTGGGTGCACTAGCTTCCCTAACCGAGACAGGCATCTGGGCTCGGGCTGCGGGATTTTTATCCCTGGAATCCTTCCAAGGGTTCCTGCAGTTCTTGCGCCAGTGCCCTGTCCTCCCACACCCGTAACAAGCATTACTTGCCTGCGGGGCGCGGTTACCCTCCTGATGCCACTCCCTTTGAGCCGGGGCTGCGGGTCGTACCTCATGTACTTTTCCCTTAAGGGGACGTGTTCCCATACCCCTTATATTGCGGTATCCTACCGTGAGTCGATTTAAGACCGACTCTTCCGTAATGTTGGGGTCAGTGGGATCAAACCACGCTTTTGCCTGCTCTCTGACGGCTGGCAAACTGTTGGCTACTGTACACCTGAGCCAATGAGTTAAACCGACGCCGTCCACATCGTCGCGCTCTGGCGCACCTGGACAGCTGTGCCGATATACTGGCCACAGCCTGTCGGCAAAAACCTTCGGGGGTTCTCCCTCCATCTGCACTGTCTGTCCCACTCTAGCAAACGGACCTTCATCGTCCGTCCCCAACACTTCTAGGACCTCATTTTTTAATGCCTCATATATCTTGGTTCCCCTCTTGCTCTCATCCGAGAGACACTGAAGGATTGAACTGCCTAACGAAAATAACAGCATTTTTGCTGTTTCCCCATCATCGCAGCCGTTAATGGCTGCGGTTTGCTCAACTTCTCTGAAATGTACGGAAGGGTCGTCTGACTCGGTCAGCTTCCGTACGTGATTTATCATAACTCTCAGCTGGTGTGAGCTGTGAGGCAACACAAGCTGGTTGAGGAGATCCCCTGGTTCCTCCCCACCGTTTTTGTTTGGGCCCCTTTTTATACCCGTAACTGGACACAACGGTCCCTTTTCCACTTCTTCCTCAGTGGGCTCTTTTGTTTCTTCTACTACTTCCTCCCTTACCCAGGTTTCCGAATAGCTGGGTGGCGCGGAGGGCGTAGTGGCTACTACTTCCTTTGCTTTACTTGGTGGGAATTTCTGAAACTCCTCATCTACTAGCGGCTGGTGTGCTGACGGACTGATAAGGCACACCATGCCGTGCGCTTTGTTCACGGCCCTTTTAAGGTGCTCTATCTCCTGTTGGCAGGCGCTATGATCGGCCCCCTGAAACTTATCCTCAAGGGCCAACTTATATGCCGCCCTAACCCCCGTTAAGCTCTCTTCCTGGGTTCTTATCTGGGCAGCTTGGCGGGCACATCGTTCCATTAGCCTGCCCTCACTTAACTTTGCCTCAGTGACCTGGCACTCGAGGTAATCTATCCTTGTTTTATGGTGACTGGTGATTTCCTGGCGTTCTTGGTGCAGCACACTTAAATTCCTAATGAGCAACTCCCCTCCAGAGACCTTCTCATCCATTTCCTCCTCGAAATGCCTGATCCGAGCTGTTTGCGCTGTAATGACCTGGTTTGAAATCTGGACCTGCCTTTTGTAACACATTAACCAGACTGCTTTCTCGACTGTCTTTTTATGTTCCTTACTATCTGTCCACCTCTCGGCTGCCTCTAGTGGACTCTTATCCGCTAACAGGTCACTTATCCATTTCTTAGTTAAATTTACCTTTCCGAATACATAATCTGCTATATTTTCCTGCATAACATTTCGTACATTCACACCAAAGTCTAACACACTACCCTCCCGCCGCCAGTGTCCTGCCGCGGTCGCCATTTTCTGTAAGGGTTTCTGACCGTCTCTCAGCCTGTGAGATTCGTGCGGCTCTGTGCAGCCCGGGTGCTAGTGCGGGTTTAGGCCTTGTTGCCTGTTCTGGTCTCCAGCCAGTCTGGGAGCACTAGACACACCTGTGAGTGGTTCGACCCACTCGCCCTTACGGTTCTAGACACTGGACTTAGATGCGAGAGCAGTAATGGAGATGAAACTCAGGTAGACTCGGTTGAATGGTACGAAATGGAAAATCTTTATTGCATAATACTTAAGATTACGAAATACATGTCATAAGCACAGATTAATGACAGTACAATCTTACACGCAGTTATGTAACTAATTTCGGGGAAACGAGGAACGAACGACACACCGTAAATGGGGGCACACATTACAATTATCCTTAATACTTGAAACCCTCCCCTATCAATATCTGTCCTAAGCTAGATTCGTAGGATTCGAGACTCATGCTCACCACTCGTGACAACTCGGAGAATTCCGAAAACTCTGATCGGATGTTTTTCACCGCAGCACCCACGTGTCGATCAGGGGGTCTCCTGGCCCCACTTGTTTACTCGTTTCTGCTCCGGCTAGCAGGCTGGAACGTCTGCTGTCATGAAGATCTGTGTTGTCCTCGGAGTTCCGACTCTACCCAAAAAAGAGTCTTCCTGTGCCCTCGCACGGGTGCGATAAAATTCAAAGAAGAGTCTTCCTGTGTCAGTTCTGTAGAACTCAAAGAAGTCTTCCTGGCAAGGAAAATGTCTATTCGACCTACAGGCGCGGTCGGGGCTTACTGACCGTGGTGATAAGTATGGTCTTCTTCTCTTCTCATCTCATCTCATCTCAGGCCTTCGGTTCCAACACCGTTTACCGACTTATCGGAATGGTGCGCCCGCTTCAAAGCTTCAGAGCCCAGTTCTACACAGGTCTTCGCGACACGACACGAGGTAGATCCGAGCGGATCACAAAGTTCAACAGTCTTTTAAAAGAGACACGAGGCAAGCAGGAACAAGACGGCGAGTCAAGAGCACAGGAGCAGCCACGAGGATGAACACCAGCAAGATAAGAGGATAAGAGAAAGATGGACGGTTTGGAGCTTGTAATTATAGTACAAAATCTTCCGTTTCCCACCCAACCTTAATGTCTTTTCTTTTGTTAGGGTTTGGCGCTCAAATGTCTTGTATAGGGTGATCTCCGTTTTTGATGGGTTTCGGGGCTACTCGTAAATGTCTGAGTACCTGTTAATATTTCTCCCATTGTTTAATCGGTCGGTGTTCTCCCTGGAGGGGTTTTGGGGCTTCCAAGTGTTTTCTGTAACTACCCGCTAACGGCTCTCTCATCGTAGAGTCGTTGGGATTTTACATATTAATGTCTTTGGATGGGCTCTTGATTACTTGGTACAATAGCTTTCATTCGTACCTGGGAGACCGATTTTAGTATTTATGTGTATACTGTAAACCCATGATGTCTCGTGTATTATCTTCAATGTGCTGAGTCTTAATCGATCTTGCACAAATGTTTATTGGAACGCCATCTTGTCTGCCTGTCGAAAAGTCTAGAATGTTCCGCCACGAGGTGCGGCGGCCATTTTACAAGCTGCTTGTGTCCACTTTGAAACCTGACAGCATTCTGCTGAAATAAAAGCTGTTTGAACGAAACTCTGTGTTTTTCTCCTTATTAATAAAATCGCGATATATTGCGAATTCTACAGTGTTAGAAGCAGATTAAAGCTCCCTCGACACTGTCCCATCAAAAACTCCCAGGGCAGGTACAGCACGGTTTAGATACAGAGTAAAGCACCCTCGACAATGTCCCATCAAACACTCCCAGGGCAGGTACAGCACAGGTTAGATACAGAGAAAAGCTCCCTCTACACTGTCCCATCAAACACTCCTAGGGCAGGTACAGCACGGGTTAGATACAGAGTAAAGCTCCCTCTACATTGTCCCACCAAACACTCCCAGGGTAGGTACAGCGCGGGTTAGATGCAGAGTAAAGCTCCCTCTATACTGTCCCATCAAACACTCACAGGGCACGTACAGCACGGGTTAGATACAGAGTAAAGCTCCCTTTACACTGTCCCATCAAACACTCCCAGGGCAGGTACAGCACGGGTTAGATACAGAGTAAAGCTCCCTTTACACTGTCCCATCAAACACTCCCAGGGCAGGTACAGCACGGGTTAGATACAGAGTAAAGCTCCCTCTACACTGTCCCATCACACACTCCCAGGTTAGGTACAGCACAGGTTAGATACGGAGTAAAGCTCCCTCTACCATGTCCCATCAAACACTCCCAGGGCAGGTACAGTACGGGGTTAGATACAGAGTAAAGGTCCCTCTACACTGTCACATCAAACACTCCCAGGGCAGGTACAGCACCGGTTAGATACAGAGTAAAGCTCCCTCTACACTGTCACATCAAACACTCCCAGGGCAGGTACAGCACGGGTTAGATACAGAGTAAAGCTCCCTCTACACTGTCCCATCAAATACTCCCAGGGCAGGTACAGCACGGTTTAGATACATAGCAAAACTCCCTCTAAACTGTCCCATCAAACACTCCCAGGGCAGGTACAGCACTGGTTGGATACAGAGTAAAGCTCCCTCTATGCTGTCCCATCAAACACTCCCAGGGCAGGTACAGCACGGGTTAGATACAGAGTAAACTCTCTCCACACTGTCGCATCAAACACGCCCAGGGCAGGTACAGCACGGGTTAGATACAGATTAAAGCTCCCTCTACACTGTCCCATCAAACACTCCCAGGGCAGGTACAGCACGGCTTAGATACAGAGTAAAGCTCCCTCTACACTGTCCCATCACACACTCCCAGGTTAGGTACAGCACGGGTTAGAAACAGAGTAAAGCTCCCTCTACCATGTCCCATCAAACACTCCCAATGCAGGTACAGTGCGGGTTCGATGCAGAGTAAAGGTCCCTCTACACTGTTCCATCAAACACTCCCAGGGAAGGTACAGTACGGCTGAGATACAGAGTAAAGCTCCCTCTGTACTGTCCAATCAAACACTCCCAGGGAAGGTACAGTACGGGGTTAGATACAGATTAAAGCTCCCTCTACACTGTCCCATCAAAAACTCCCAGGGCAGGTACAGCACGGGTTAGATACAGAGTAAAGCACCCTCTACACTGTCCCATTAAACACTCCCAGGGCAGGTACAGCACGGGTTAGATCCATAGTAAAGCTCCCTCTACACTCTCCCATCAAACACTGCCAGGGCAGGTACAGCACGGGTTAGATACAGAGTAAAGCTCCCTCTACACTGTCCCATCAAAAACTCCCAGGGCAGGTACAGCACGGGTTAGATACAGAGTAAAGCTCCCTCTACACTGTCCCATCAAATACTCCCAGGGCAGGTACAGCACGGGTTGGATCCATAGTAAAGCTCCCTCCACACTGTCCCATCAAATACGCCCAGGGCAGGTACAGCATGGGTTAGATACATAGCAAAACTCCCTCTAAACTGTCCCATCAAACACTTCCAGGGCAGGTACAGCACTGGTTAGATACAGAGTAAAGCTCCCTCTAAGCTGTCCCATCAAACACTCCCAGGGCAGGTACAGTACGGGGTTAGATACAGAGTAAAGCTCCCTCTACACTGTCCCATCAAACACTCCCAGGGCAGGTACAGCACTGGTTAGATACAGAGTAACGCGCCCTCTACACTGTCCCATCAAGTACTCCCAGGGCAGCTACAGCACGGGTTAGATACAGACAAAAGCCCCCTCTACACTGTCCCATCCAACAGTCCCAGGGCACATGCAGCACAGGTTAAATAAAGCGTAAAACTCCAAGTACACTGTCTCATTAAACACTCCGAGGGTAGGTGCAGCACACGTTAGATGCAGAGGAAAGCTCCCTCTACACTGTCCCATCAAACACTCCCAAGGCAGGTAGAGCACTGTATAGATATAAAGTAAAGCTCCCTCTGCACTGTCCCATCAAACACTCCCAGGATAGGTACAGCACAGGTTAGATACATCGTTAAACTCGCTCTATACTGTCCCATCAAACACTCCGCGGGCAGGTACAGCACGGGTTAGATATCGAGCAAAGCTCCCTCTACACTATCCCATCAAATACACCCAGGGCAGGTACAGCACAGGTTAGATACAGAGTAAAGCTCCCTCTGCACTGTCCCATCAAACACTCCCAGGGCAGGTACAGCACAGGTTAGATATAGAACAAAGCTCCCTCTACACTATCCCATCAAATACACCCAGGGTAGGTACAGCACGGGTTAGATACAGAGTAAAACTCGCTCTATACTGTCCCATCAAACACTCCCAGGGCAGGTACAGCACGGGTTAGATACAGAGTAAAGCTCCCTCTACACTGTCCCATCAAACATTCACAGGGCAGGTACAGCATGGGTTAGATACAGAGTAAAGCTCCCTCTACACTGTCCCATCAAACACTCCCAGGGCAGGTAGAGCACTGTATAGATATAAAGTAAAGCTCCCTCTACACTGTCCCATCAAACACTCCCAGGGCAGGTACAGCACGGGTTAGATGCCGAGTAAAGCTCCCTCTACACTGTCCCATCAAGTACTCCCAGGGCAGCTACAGCACAGGTTAGATACAGACAAAAGCCCCCTCTACACTGTCCCATCCAACAGTCCCAGGGCACATGCAGCACAGGTTAGATGAAGCGTAAAACTCCAAGTACACTGTCTCATTAAACACTCCGAGGGTAGGTGTAGCACACGTTAGATACAGAGGAAAGCTCCTTCTACACTGTCCCATCAAACACTCCCAGGGCAGGTAGGGCACTGTATAGATATAAAGTAAAGCTCCCTCTGCACTGTCCCATCAAACACTCCCAGGGTCGGTACAGTACAGGTTAGATACATAGTAAAACTCGCTCTATACTATCCCATCAAATACACCCAGGGCAGGTACAGCACGGGTTAGATACAGAGTAAAGCTCCCTCTGCACTGTCCCATCAAACACTCCCAGGGCAGGTACAGCACAGGTTAGATATAGAGCAAAGCTCCCTCTACACTATCCCATCAAATACACCCAGGGTAGGTACAGCATGGGTTAGATACAGAGTAAAACTCGCTCTATACTGTCCCATCAAACACTCCCAGGGCAGGTACAGTACGGGTTAGATACAGAGTAAAGCTCCCTCTACACTGTCCCATCAAACACTCCCAGGGCAGGTACAGCACTGGTTAGATACAGAGTAACGCGCCCTCTACACTGTCCCATCAAGTACTCCCAGGGCAGCTACAGCACGGGTTAGATACAGACAAAAGCCCCCTCTACACTGTCCCATCCAACAGTCCCAGGGCACATGCAGCACAGGTTAAATAAAGCGTAAAACTCCAAGTACACTGTCTCATTAAACACTCCGAGGGTAGGTGCAGCACACGTTAGATGCAGAGGAAAGCTCCCTCTACACTGTCCCATCAAACACTCCCAGGGCAGGTAGAGCACTGTATAGATATAAAGTAAAGCTCCCTCTGCACTGTCCCATCAAACACTCCCAGGATAGGTACAGCACAGGTTAGATACATCGTTAAACTCGCTCTATACTGTCCCATCAAACACTCCGCGGGCAGGTACAGCATGGGTTAGATATCGAGCAAAGCTCCCTCTACACTATCCCATCAAATACACCCAGGGCAGGTACAGCACAGGTTAGATACAGAGTAAAGCTCCCTCTGCACTGTCCCATCAAACACTCCCAGGGCAGGTACAGCACAGGTTAGATATAGAACAAAGCTCCCTCTACACTATCCCATCAAATACACCCAGGGTAGGTACAGCACGGGTTAGATACAGAGTAAAACTCGCTCTATACTGTCCCATCAAACACTCCCAGGGCAGGTACAGCACGGGTTAGATACAGAGTAAAGCTCCCTCTACACTGTCCCATCAAACATTCACAGGGCAGGTACAGCATGGGTTAGATACAGAGTAAAGCTCCCTCTACACTGTCCCATCAAACACTCCCAGGGCAGGTAGAGCACTGTATAGATATAAAGTAAAGCTCCCTCTACACTGTCCCATCAAACACTCCCAGGGCAGGTACAGCACGGGTTAGATACCGAGTAAAGCTCCCTCTACACTGTCCCATCAAGTACTCCCAGGGCAGCTACAGCACAGGTTAGATACAGACAAAAGCCCCCTCTACACTGTCCCATCCAACAGTCCCAGGGCACATGCAGCACAGGTTAGATGAAGCGTAAAACTCCAAGTACACTGTCTCATTAAACACTCCGAGGGTAGGTGTAGCACACGTTAGATACAGAGGAAAGCTCCCTCTACACTGTCCCATCAAACACTCCCAGGGCAGGTAGGGCACTGTATAGATATAAAGTAAAGCTCCCTCTGCACTGTCCCATCAAACACTCCCAGGGTAGGTACAGTACAGGTTAGATACATAGTAAAACTCGCTCTATACTATCCCATCAAATACACCCAGGGCAGGTACAGCACGGGTTAGATACAGAGTAAAGCTCCCTCTGCACTGTCCCATCAAACACTCCCAGGGCAGGTACAGCACAGGTTAGATATAGAGCAAAGCTCCCTCTACACTATCCCATCAAATACACCCAGGGTAGGTACAGCATGGGTTAGATACAGAGTAAAACTCGCTCTATACTGTCCCATCAAACACTCCCAGGGCAGGTACAGTACGGGTTAGATACAGAGTAAAGCTCCCTCTACACTGTCCCATCAAACATTCACAGGGCAGGTACAGCACGGGTTAGATACAGAGTAAAGCTCCCTCTACACTGTCCCATCAAACATTCACAGGGCAGGTACAGCACGGGTTAGATACAGAGTAAAGCTCCCTCTACACTGTCCCATCAAACATTCAGAGGGCAGGTACAGCACGGGTTAGATACAGAGTAAAGCTCGCTCTATACTGTCCCATCAAACACTCCCAGGGCAGGTACAGCACGGGCTAGATACAGAGTAAAGCTCCCTCTATACTGTCCCATCAAACACTCACAGGGCAGGTACAGCACGGGTTAGATACAAAGTAAAGCTCCCTCTACACTGTCCCATCAAACACTCCCAGGGCCGGTACAGCACTGGTTAGATACAGAGTAAAGCTCCCTCTATACTGTCCCATCAAACACTCCCAGGGTAGGTACACGGACATGTTACCGATACCTTCGCTTGATACCAAGGCTAGGAGAGGCACTCTGGAAGGTTTGGGGAGCTGGGGCTTTAGCACGAGAGTAACTAAAGGTGTGAGAACTGAAATAATCTTGAGTTAGAAAAGAGAAAAGGCCCAAAAATGGACCAGTCATTAACAGGACATCAATTAGTCTCCTCTTATCTTGGAGAAATCAAGGATTCGACCCACGGTGTGTTCGAAACAAAGTTAATCTATTTGACAGATATCAAAAGATTAACCCCTGTAACTGGGCTGGAGTTTATTAACATCAGCAGAAACAAACTCCAACTGTCAGAATGAACATGGTTCAGTCCTGGATGTGATTAACAGCAGCAAAAACAGCAGAATCTAAGCCCTGCAGTCACTTGTGAACTCGCTGGTGTCTCAGCAGGGTGGATGACTGAATGAATCCCTTCCCACATACGGAACAGGTGAACGGCCTCTCCCCAGTGTGAACTCACTGGTGTGTCAGCAGCTGGGATGACTGAGTGAAACCCTTCCCACACAGGGAGCAGGTGAACGCCCACTCCCCAGTGTGAACTCGCTGGTGATTCAGAAGATCCCTTGTGCTTTTAAAGCTCTTCTCACACTCAGAACATTTAATAGGTCTCTTATCAGTGTGAATGCGTTGGTGTGAAGTGAGGCTGGAGGAGTTAGTGAATCCTTTCCCACACACAGAGCAGGTGAACGGCCTCTCCCCAGTGTGAAGTCGCTCGTGTGTCAGCAGGTGGGATGACCGAGCGAATCTGTTCCCACACACAGAGCAGGTGAACAGTCTCTCCCCAGTGTGACTGCGTTGATGAGCTTCCAGCTGGGACGGGTAATTGAATCCCTGCCCACAGTCCCCACATTTCCACGGTTTCTCCGTGGTGCGGGTGTCCTTGTGTCTCTTCGGGTTGGACGATCAGTTGAAGCCTCGTCCACACACAGAACACGTGTACAGTTTCTCCCCGCTGTGAATGGTGCGATGTTTTTTCAGGCTGTGTAACAGGTTAAAGCTCTTTCCACAGTCAGTGCACTGGAACACTCTCACTCGGGTGTGTGTGTCTCGGTGCTTTTCCAGTCACACTGATGTTTGAAATCTTTCCCACAGACAAAACAGACAAACATTTCTCCTTCCACATTCAAAGGCCGATGATATTCAGGTCCTGATGAATGGAGTGACTCCGTCAGATCTTGAAATTATGTTTGGTTTGAGTTTCCGGTCTGTAAATCCTCCCCTTCTCACAGCCTGTAAAAGGAGTTTACAAAAGACATCACTAAGTAGAGGATAGAAATTCTGAACAGACAATTCTAGTTTCTATGGAACATTCTTTCGTCTCTTGTTCCCCCAAAGCTGTAAATCTCCATCCCACACACTCTCCCTCCTCCCTGTGCTGAAATCCAAACCCATCGCACCATCTCCAACACACTGAAGGTGCTGACTCTGACTGGGTTCAGTTCGACACTCACTGGTTCCCCTCCCTCTCCTCCCCTGAAGGTGCTGACTCTGGCTGGGTTCAGTTCTACACTCACTGGTTCCCCTCCCTCTCCTCCCCTGAAGGTGCTGACTCTGGCTGGGTTCAGTTCTACATTCACTGGTTCTCCTCCCCTGAAGGTGCTGACTCTGGCTGGGTTCAGTTCGACACTCACTGGTTCCCCTCCCTCTCCTCCCCTGAAGGTGCTGACTCTGGCTGGGTTCAGTTCTACACTCACTGGTTTCCCTCCCTCTTCTCCCCTGAAGGTGCTGACTCTGGCTGGGTTCTTTTCACTCACTGGGACCCTGAAGCCACGCCCCCTAGTGGCTCCTTTACAAAGATGGCCACGCATGCGCTCTACCGCTCGATGAAGCAAGATGGCGACACAAAAACCCTCAGATCTCCTTTCCAAAGATGGCCGCCGGTAACCCGGGCCTAGTTTCTGGGAAAAAAGCCTCCGAGCTGCAAACACGGAACCTGTAGGTTCTCATTCCGGGCTTGCGGCCTACGCCAGGTGCTTATGAAGCTCACCCGGCGGGTGCCTCACCTCCCTGCGCCCCGCTGATTCGTAATCGGATCAAAAACTGCGTGTCCGAAATCGGCCCGCTCTCTGCACACGCATGTCTCTGATCACAGTGACACTGCGCATGCTCCAGCTAAGGGCGGGCACCGCGCCTGCGCACTGGGCTCCTGCAGTGGAATTTTTTTTTCATTGTTCAAAAACAATAATACCTGTACAACTCATCAATTACATCGTAAATCCATTACATAGTAAATCCATTACATTCATCCATCACAGTAAAAAATAAAGCCTTAAAAACAGCCTTATAGTTAATATAAATGCAATGATTAATTTTACAAATAATCAATAATCTTTACAGTACAAATACCCTTAAACAATACCACACAACTTTTTAGATTTAAAATAATAAATCCCAAAGTTATCTCCACGTAAAACAAAAACCATTTCAACACCAGTGTACAAACACATAGCACCATCATAATCCAATTAAATGCTACAGATAACATTTATTCCAATAAACCAAGAAAAAACCCGTTTTACGCCAGTCCTACTGGCATTGTTCGTTCGATCATTCGATCATTCATTCAATTGTTCGTTCGTTCGATCGAGCGTAAGTTCCAATATGTATATATGAGTGCGTGCGTGCGTATCATTTGTCTAAGTGCGCGCCTGCGTGCGTTCGCTCGAATCGTTCGTTTCATCGTTCACCACGCGATCATTTGTTCAATCGAGTGTAAGTTCCAATGTGCATGCTTGCGTTCGCTCGAATCGTTCGTTCGACCACTACCCCATGAGGTCGTTCGTTTGATCGAGTGTAAGTTCCAATATGTATGTCTGAATGCGTGCGTGCGTATCATTTGTCTAAGTGCGCGCCTGTGTGCGTTCGCTTGAATCGTTCGTTCTATCACTGCACAAGTGATCATTCGTTCGATCGAGTGTAAGTTCCAATATGCATGAATCCGTTCGTTCGAATCGTTCGTCCGTTCGTTCACTCGAGCGTCCGTTCGTTCAATAAATTACCAGTATTAATTTACTTTATCTTTTCAACCACACCAACACTAGACAATAACCTCAAAGTAAATTCCTACATAACCACCAATACATCATCATGTGCAAATTCCCACAATCCTTATCAGAAAATCAATTAAGCTTCAAGTAAACTGCTTTCAAACAGAAAACCTGAAACCTTCCCAACAAAACAATTAAATACCAGTTCTACGCCAATTCTATTGGCAATCCATTCACGAATATCATTTGATGTTGTCGAACCATGTAAAGTCATAGTCCCTGTCCACAGTCTTCAGCCCTTCCACGGAAAAAGAAGCCATCCACTTCCTGAAATCCTGTAAAAAAGACCGAACACTCAAATCTTCTTCTGCATGCTGTTATCGCTCACAGGACCCAACCATCAAAGAATACTCATCATTCCTTACTGATATTACTTTGCTCTGTCTTTTAATTTCCTTTTATTTTCCATCTTTTAACCATTCACATTTTCCATCTTGTAACCGCTCACACGCCACATTACAGATGGAAACAATTTGTCTTTCCTTCACCAATATGGCGACGCATAAACCGGTCCCATGACCAAGAAGAAGCCTCACAGCTGCTGCCAGGCAGAGCAGATGCTGGGCCGCTGGAACTCATTCAGGCCCGAAACCATTCTGCAACTTTCAGAACCAGTGCAGCAATGCTCACCAACCGCATCTCCCGAATCCACCTCTGCCGACCAGCCGCCCCGCCCTGGGCCCCCCGCCTGGGGTTCTCCGTGCTGGGCCTCCCGCCCAGGCCACTCTCATCCGGGTCTTCCACCTTGGGCCTTCTGCACCGGGCCCTCCGCACCGGCATTCCCCGCAAGCAGCCGGGATGTGGAGCAGCCCGTTCACACAGCACCGAGTTAAGCCGAGTTGAAAATCTCACAGCCTTTCCTCCCCGGGCCTTCTGCACCGGGCCCTCCGCACCGGCATTCCCCGCAAGCAGCCGGGATGTGGAGCTCACCCGTTCACACAGCACCAAACTGAACTGAGAATCTTGCAGCCTGGGCTTGGATTTTGTCCTTGGGGCGGGCTGGGGTTGTGTTAGCCACCGTGAGCAATGAACATTGTTCAGTGCTCAATGCAAACCCAATAAATCCTTTTCCATTCACTAATATTATCTATTCACTAATGGGGCCTTTCAATGGCGGGGCTTTTACCCAGCATTCCCCGCGGCGGAGAATGTGCCGCACCCGGACTACAGGAGCCCAGTGCGCAAGTGCGGAACCCGCCTGGTTTAGGCATGCGCGATGCGTGTAAGCGCCAAGTAGCGAGGCAGCGACACGAGCTCCCAATAAATTGCTTGAAGCGGCCGGACGGAGCGGAGCAATCGACCGTCGGGTGGGCGGGCAGGCTTCATAAACAACTGGTGTAGGCCGCAAGCTCCGAATAATAACCTGAAGGTCCCGCGTTTGCAGCTTCGGGGCTTCTCCCGGTCACAGGCCCAGGATAAGGACCGCCATCTTGATTCAGTGAGTAGCAAAGCGCATGCGCGGTCATCTTGGTGAGGATGATGCGCAGATGCCGGTGTTGGACTGGGGTGGACAAAAATGATTGTTGCGCGGTGTCCGTTCATACGTTGTCTCAGTGTCTGCATGGTCTCGCCGATGTACCATGCTCCGGGGCATCCTTTACTGCAACGTATCAGGTAGACAACGTTGGCCGAGTCACATGAGTATGTACCATGTACCTGGTGGGTAGTGTCCTCGGCCAACGTTGTCTACCTGATACGTTGCAGTAAAGGATGCCCCGGAGCATGGTACATCGGCGAGACCATGCAGACACTGAGACAACGTATGAACGGACACCGCGCAACAATCACCAGGCAGGATGATTGCCTCCCAGTCGGGGAACACTTCAGCAGTCAAGGGCATTCAGCCTCGGATCTGCGGGTTAGCGTTCTCCAAGGCGGCCTTCGAGACACACGACAACGCAAAATCATCGAGCAGAAACTGATAGCCAAGTTCCGCACTCATGAGGACGGCCTCAATAGGGATATCGGGTTCATGTCACGCTACAAAACGTGACTTGACATCGTTGCCTGTCTTTCCAGTTTTTAAAAAAAAACAAACACAAGAAACAAATACAAAAAACAAACCCAAATGGAGAGGATATGCAGCCAGCAGGTGTTTTGACACGTTGGACCCCCTGGGACACATCTCATTGTCTTGGCTGTGCTCTTAGTGTGTCTTTGATGTAGGGAAAGATTGAATCTCTGCATTTTCTCTGTGTTTATATTCTGTGAATTCTTGTAGATTCTCTCACAGTAACTTTACCTGAAGAAGGCGCAGGATAGCTCCGAAAGCTTGTAATTTTAAATAAATCTGTTGGACTATAACCTGGTGTTGTGCGACTTCTCATCTTGGTGAGGAACAAAGAGTGGGCGGGGCTTAAGTGTCTGTTCCCAACCGGGTCCTAGTGCCCGGGTATGTAAATCATTGACTCAGTTATTTGATTCAGACTCTCCACACTTCGGATTTCTGACCATCTCTCCTGAAGGTGCTGGTAAAAGCAGAGCACACGGTTAACATCCCACACAATTGTAACAGAAGAGCCCCAGAGCTGGAATAAAAACAGAAAATGCTGGAGACACTCAGCAGGTCAGGCAGCATCTGTGAAGAGAGAAACAGAGTTAACGTTTCAGGTCTGGGACCCTTCATCAGAACTGGAAAAAGCTGGAGATGTAACAAATATTAAACCGGTGCAGAGGCGGGAGGAAGTAATTGAAGGAACAATCTGTGCTTTTGTAAGAGGCAGGAAAGATAAAATGTTGCAAATGGGGATGGCAAAATCATACAGCATGAAAAATGGGAGATGGGGTTATAGTCTGAAATTGTTGAACTCAATGTTGAGTCCAGAGGATGTAAAGTGCCTAATCGAAAGATGAGGTGCTGTTCCTCGAGCTTACGTTAAGCTTCATTGGAACAATGTAAGAGGCCGAGGACAGAGAGATCAGAGTGGGAGTGAAGCGGTGAATTAAAGTGACAGGCGACCGGAAGCTCAGGGTCACCCTTACGGACTGAACGGAGGTGTTCCACAAAGCGGTCACCCAATCTGCGTTTGGTCTCCCCTATGTAGAGGAGACCGCATCGTGAGCAGCGAATACAGTATACTAAATTGCAAGAAGTACAAGTAAATCGCTGTTTCACCTGGAAGGGGTGTTTGGGGCCCTGGACAGTGGGAAGGGAGGAGGTAAAAGGGAATGTGTTGCATCTCCTGTGCTTGCACGGGAAGGTGCCAGGAGAAGGGGAAGGGCTGTTAGGGGTGATCGAGGAGTGGACCAGGGTGTCGCGGAGGGAGCGGTCACTTCGGAATGCTGAAAGAGGAGGTGAGGGGAAGATGCGTTTGGTGGTCGGATCACGCTGGAGGTGGTGGAAATGGCGGAGGATGATCTGTTGAATGTGGAGGCTGGTAGGGTGAAGGGTGAGGACAAGGGGAACCCTATCGTGGTTCTGGCAGGGAGGGGTAGGGGTGAGAGCGGAAGTGCGGGAAATAGAATGGACACGGTCAAGGGCCCTGTCAACCACAGTAGAGGGGAATCCTCGGTTGAGGAAAAAGGAAGACATGTTGGCAGCACTGGTATGGAAGGTGGCATCGTCAGAACAGACACGGCAGAAACGGAGAAACTGGGAGAATGGAATAGAGTCGTTACAGGAAGCGGGGTGGGAGGAAGTGTCGTCCAGGTAGCTGTGGGCGTCAGTGGGCTTGTAGTGGATGTTTGTCAAAAGCCGATCACCAGAAATGGAGACGGAGAAGTCAAGGAAGGGAAGAGATGAGTCGGAGATGGACCATGTGAAGGTGAGGGAAGGGTGGAAATTGGAAGTAAGGTGAATGAACTTATCTGGTTCAGGGCGAGAGCAGGAAACGGCACTGATACAGTCATCGATGTACCGGAAAAAGAGGTGAGGGAGGGGACCTGAGTAGGACTGGAACAAAGAATGTTCCACATATCCCATGTGTCTGTTCCCAACCTGGTCCTAGTGCCCGGGAGAGTAAACCATTGACTCAGTTATTTGATTCAGACTCTCCACACTTCGGATTTCTCACCATCTCTCCTGAAGGCGCTGGTAAAAGCAGAGCAGACGGTTAACATCCCACACAATTGTAACAGTAGAGCCCCACAACAACAACAACTTGTATTTGTATAGTGCCTTTAACGTAGTAAAACGTCCCAAGGCGCTGCACAGGAGTATTTTAAGACAAAAACATTTTTGACACTGATCCACATAACGATAAATTAGGGCAGGTGACCAAAAGCTTGGTCAAAGAGGTAGGTTTAAGGAGTGTCTTAAAGGAAGAAAGAGAGGTAGCGAGGCGGACAGGTATAGGCAGGGAATTCCGGAGCTTAGAGCCGAGGCAACAGAAGGCACGGCCACCAAAGGTGGAGCGATTATAATCAGGGATGTTCAAGAGGGCAGAATTAGAGGAGTGCAGATATCTCGGGGGGTTGTAAGGCTGAAGGAGATTACAGAGATAGGGAGGGGCGAGGCCATGGAGGGATTTGAAAACAAGGATGAGAATTTTGAAATCGAGGCACTGCTTAACCGGGAGCCAATGTAGGTCAGTGAACACAGGGGAGATGGGTGAACGGGACTTGGTGCGAGTTAGGACACGGGCAGCCGAGTTTTAGATCACCTCAAGTTTACGTAGGGTGGAATGTGGGAGGCCAGCCAGGAGTGCGTTGGAATAGTCAAGTCTAGAGGTAACAAAGGCATGGATGAGGGTTTCAGCAGCAGATGAGCTGAGGCAAGGGCGGAGACGGGCGATGTTACGGAGGTGGAAGTAGGCGGTCTTTGTTATGCTGCGGATATGTGGTCGGAAGATCATTTCAGAGTCAAATATGGCACCAAGGTTGCGAACAGTGTGGTTCAGCCTCAGACAGATGTTAGGGAGAGGGATGGAGTCAGTGGTGAAGGAACGGAGATTTTGGCGCGGACCGAAAACAATGGCTTCGGTCTTCCCAATATTTAATTGGAGAAAATTTTCGCTCATCCAGAACTGTATGTCGGACAAGCAGTCTGACAATTTAGATACCGTGGAGGGGTCGAGAGAAGCAGTAGTGAGGTAGAGCTGGGTGTCATCAGCGTACATGTGGAAACTGATGCTGTGTTTTTGGATGATGTCACCAAGGGGCAACATGTAGATGAGAAATAGGAGGGGCCAAGGATAGATCCTTGGGGGACACCAGAGGTAACAATGTGGGAGCGGGAAGAGAAGCCGTTGCAGGTGTTTCTCTGGCTACGATTAGATAGATAAGAATGGAACCAGGCGAGTGCAGTCCCACCCAGCTGGACGACGGTGGAGAGGCGTTGGAGAAGGATGGAGTGGTCAACCATGTCAAAGGCTGCAGACAGGTCAAGAAGGATAAGGAGAGATAGTTTACCTTTGTCACAGTCACAAAGGATGTCATTTGTGACTTTGATGAGAGCCGTTTCGGTACTGTCGCAGGGGCGGAAACCTCATTGGAGGGATTCAAACATGGAATTGCGGGAAAGATGGGCCCGGATTTGGGAGGCAACAACACGTTCAAGGACTTTGGAGAGGAAAGGGAGGTTGGAGATGGGGCGGTAGTTTGCAAAGACGGAGGGATGAAGGTTTGATTTTTTGAGGAAAGGGGTGATGACTGCAGATTTGAGTGAGAGGGGGAAAGTACCTGAGGAGAGAGAACCGTTAACAATGTCAGCTAACATGGGAGCCAGAAAAGGAAGTTGGGTGGTCAGCAGTTTGGTGGGAATAGGGTCGAGGGAGCAGGAGGTGGGTCTCATAGACAAGATGAGCGCAGAGAGATCATGAGGGGAGATCGGAGAGAAACTGGAGAAAGATGTGAGTTCAGGGCTAGGGCAGGGGGGAACCTTAGAGGAAGTTTGGCCCAGTGGGCTAGGGGAAGGAAGGGACGTGGCAGAGGCAGCTGAACAGTTGGTCTCAATCTTAGAGACAAAGAAGTCAATGAGCTCCTCACATTTGTTATCGGAGGTGAGGGTGGAGGAGACAGGGGGAGGGGTTTAAGAACAAGGTTAGCAGTGGAGAATAGGAGCTGGGGTTTATCTTTGCATTCCAGAATGAATGGGCTGGGCTCCCCTTGTACAGTCCCAGGGTTAGAATCCCCTTGTACAGTCCCAGGGTGGGACTCCCCATGTACAATCCCAGGGCTGGAATCCCCATGTACAGTCCCAGGGTTAGAATCCCCATGTACAGTCCCAGGGTTAGAATCCCCATGTACAGTCCCAGGGCTGGGCTCCCCTTGTACAGTCCCACGGTTGGAATCACCATGTACAGTCCCAGGGTTGGAATCCCCATGTACAGTCCCAGGGTTGGAATCCCCATGTACAGTCCCAGGGTTAGAATCCCCATGTACAGTCCCAGGATTAGAATCCCCATGTACAGTCCCAGGGTTAGAATCTCCATGTACAGTCCCAGGGTTGGAATCCCCATGTACAGTCCCAGGGTTAGAATCCCCATGTACAGTCCCAGGGTTAGAATCCCCATGTACAGTCCCAGGGTTGGAATCCCCATGTACAGTCCCAGGGTTGGAATCCCCATGTACAGTCCCAGGGTTGGAATCCCCATGTACAGTCCCAGGGTTGGAATCCCCATGTACAGTCCCAGGGTTGGAATCCCCATGTACAGTCCCAGGGTTGGAATCCCCATGTACAGTCCCAGGGTCAGAATCCCCATGTACAGTCCCAGGGTTAGAATCCCCATGTACAGTCCCAGGGTTAGAATCCCCATGTGCAGTCCCAGGGTTAGAATCCCCATGTACAGTCCCAGGGTTGGAATCCCCATGTACAGTCTCAGGGTTGGAATCCCCATGTACAGTCCCAGGGTTAGAATCCCCATGTACAGTCCCAGGGTTAGAATCCCCATGTACAGTCCCAGGGTTAGAATCCCCATGTACAGTCCCAGGGTTGGAATCCCCATGTACAGTCCCAGGGTTAGAATCCCCATGTACAGTCCCAGGGTTGGAATCCCCATGTACAGTCCCAGGGTTAGAATCCCCATGTACAGTCCCAGGGTTGGAATCCCTCAGCAACACCGAGTGCGGGTCTCAGGCCCCGAGTCAGAGCCGGCGGACATGCGTCCACGGCCCCGGCACCATTAACCCCAGAGTGCAGCACCTCCCCCAGACAAGAAACACAACAACTTGCATTTATACAGCAGAGGGAGCAACTCAGAGCCGGTTAGCATCAGGGTGGGCAGTGGATGTGGAACTCGCTCCCTGGACTCCTGTGTAGGGCTTTCTTGTTGCTTCAGTTTGAGCTGGAGTGGAGAGGGGGGAGAAGCTGCTGGGTTTAACCCCCAGTACTTCTGAGAAGGTGATGCTGGGTCTTCTTCTTGAACCTCTGCAGTCCGTGTGGTGAAGGTACTCTCAGAATGCTATTCGGTGAGGAGTTCCAGGATTTTCACCCAGCGACGATGTAGGAACAGCGATATATGCCCAAGTCAGGATAGTGTGTGACTTGGAGGGGAACTGGGAGGTGATGGTGTTCCCATGCACCTGCTGCCCTTGTCCTTCTAGGTGGTGGAGGTCGCGTGTTTGGGAGGTGCTGTCAAAGTTCTAGTCGAGTTACAGATGTATAAAGTCGCTCTCCTTCACCCCTCCCCCTCCCACCTCGCTCTCTCTCCTCCCATAGAGGCCAGAGTCTTGTGTAGGCCCAGACCGGGTGGCGGGTTCCCTTCCCTGAAGGACATTAGTGAACCAGTTGGGTTTTTATGACAATCCGGCAGTTTTCATGGTCACTTTTTTCTAGTGCCGGCCCGACAAATTCCCAGATTCATTCAGCTCAATTTCACAACCTGCCTTTGTGTTTTTGTGGGTTCTCTCTCACCCTCACTTTTTCCTGTTTTAAATTCATTTTACAGGGTGTTAGAAGGGGAGGATTTGCAGATGGGAAACTCAAACCAAACATCATTTCAAGATCTGACAGAGTCACTCGATTCATCAGGACCTTTGAACATGGAAGCAGAAAGCACCGTTCAGAGTGGGGAGAAACCGTACACGTGTTCTGTGTGTGGACAAGGCTTCAGCCGATCCTCTGGCCTGTCGAGACACAAGCGCAGTCACATCATGGACTGGCCGTTCACCTGCTCCGAGTGTGGGAAGGGATTCACTCATTCATCCCACCTGCTGACACATCAGCGAGTTCACACTGGGGAGAGGCCGTTCATCTGTTCTGAGTGTGGGAAGGGATTCATGTGTTCATCCCACCTGCTGACACACCAGCGCACTCACACCGGGGAGAGGCCGTTCACGTGCTCCGTGTGTGGGAAGGTATTCTCTTGGTTATCCATCCTGGTGACACACCAGCGAGTTCACACTGGGGAGAGGCCGTTTACCTGCTCCGAGTGTGGGAAGGGATTCACTCAGTCATCCAGCCTGCTGCAGCACCAGCGAGTTCACACCGGGGAGAGGCCATTCACCTGCTCCGAGTGTGGGAAGGGCTTCACTCAGTCATCCAACCTGCTGACACACCAGCGGGTTCACAAGTGACTGCAGGTGTTGGATTCTGCTGTTATTGCTGCTGTTAATTACATCCCGGACTGAATCGTGTTCATTCTTACAGTTGGAGTTTGTTTCTGCTGATGTTAATAACCCACTGTAACTGGGCTGGAGTTTAATATTCTGGATATATGTCAAATAAATCAGCTTAGCTTTAAACACATTGTTGTGGATTTTTGTCGTTCCCACTTGAGTGTTTAGCATCACCTGGCTGGAGCTCAGAAAGGACAATCTGGGGGGAGGATCGTACGGCGGGAACAGAACTACAGCCTGGACACAGTCCTTCAGGGCCACACTGAGAGGGGCAAACGTCACTTTGGTCTTTCTCGCCTCTCTCACTGACAGCAATGTCCCCATGCAGGTTAATCTTGAGGCCTGTAAAGTCCAGATGATTTCCACCCAAGGGTGTTTAAAGAGATCGGACACGTGCTCTGTGAGCCCCTTGGCCGTGTCTTCAGCTCAGTCCAGTCATAGAGTCATAGAATTATACAGCACAGAAAGAGGCCCTTCGGCCCATCGTGTCCGCGCCAGCCATCAAGCCCTGTCTATTCTAATCCCAGTTTCCAGCACTTGGTCCCTAGCCTTGTATGCTATGGCGTTTCAAGTGCTCATCTGAATGCTTCTTGAATGTTGTGAGGGTTCCTGCCTCTACCACCCTTTCAGGCAATGAGTTCCAGATTCCAACCACCCTCTGGGTGAAAAAGTTTTTCCTCAAATCCCCTCTAAATCTCCTGCCCCTTACCTTGAAACTATGCCCCCTGGTTATTGACCCCTCTACTAAGGGGAAAAGCTCCTTTCTATCTATCCTATCTATGCCCCTCATAATTTTGAACACCTCAATCAGGTCCCCCCTCAGCCTTCTCTGCTCTAAGGAAAACAACCCCAGCCTGTCCAGTCTCTCTTCATAGCTGAAGCGCTCCAGCCCAGGTAACATCCTGGTGACTCTCCTCTGCACCCTCTCCAATGCAATCACATCCCTCCTATAGTGTGGCGACCAGAACTGCACACAGTATTCCAGCTGTGGCCTAACTAGCGTTTTGTACAGCTCCATCATAACCTCCCTGCTCTTATATTCTATACCTCAGCTAATGAAGGCAAGTATCCCATATGCCTTCTTAACCACCTTATCTGCCTGTCCTGCTGCCTTTAGGGATCTATGTACATGCACACCAAGGTCCCTCTGATTCTCTGTCCTTCCTAGGGTCCTACCATTCATTGTGTATTCCCTTGCCTTGTTAGTTCTCCCAAAATGCATCACATCACAATTTTCAGGGTTAAATTCCATTTGCCACTGTTCTGCCCATCTGACCAACCCGTCTATATCGTCCTGTATCCTGAGGCTTCCCTCCTCGCTCCACCAATTTTCGTGTCATCTGTGAACTTACTGCTCATACCTCCTACATTCATATCTAAATCATTAATGTACAGTACAAACAGCAAAGGACCCAGCACCGATCCCTGGTGCAGGACACAGGCTTCCAGTCACAAAAACAACCTTCGACCATCACCCTCTGCCTCCTGCCACGAAGCCAATTTTGGATGCAATATGCCAAATTGCCCTGGATCCCATGGGCTCTTGCCTTCTTGACCAGTCTCCCATGTGGGACTTTGTCAAAAGCCTTACTGAAGTCCATGTAGACTACGTCAACTGCACTACCTCATCCACACACCTAGTCATCCCCTCGAAAAATTCAATCAAATTGGTTAGACATGATCTCCCCCTGACAAAGCCATGCTGACTATCCTTGATTAATCCTTGCCTCTCCAAGTGGAGACTAATTCTGTCCCTCAGAAATTTTTTCCAATAATTTCCCTACCACTGATGTTAGGCTCACTGGCCTGTAATTCCCTGGTTTATCCCTACTACCCTTCTTGAATAATGGTACTACGTTAGCTGTTCTCCAGTCCTCTGTCACCTCCCCAGTGGCCAGAGAGGTTCTGAAAATTTGTGTCAGAACCCCTGCTATCTCCTCCCTTGCCTCACACAGCAGCCTGGGATACATCTCGTCTGGACCTGGGGATTTATCCACTTTTAAGCCCGCTAAAACCGCTGGTACCTCCTCCCTCTCAATACTAATTTGTTCAAGTATATCACAATCCCCCTGCCTGAATTCTATGCCTACATCGTCCTTCTCCATAGTACACAGATGCAAAATATTCATTTAAAACCTCACCTACATCTTCCGGCTCTGCACACAGATTGCCACTTTGGTCCCTACTCTTTCCCTGGTTATCCTCTTGCCCTTAATATACTTATAAAACGCCTTGGGATTTTTCTTTATTTTGCCCGCCAGTGTTTTTTCATGCCCCCTCTTCGCTCTCCTAATTCTTATTTAAGTACCCCCCTGCACTTTCTATACTCCTCTAGGGCTTCCACTGTTTTTAGTCCTTTGTATCTGCCAATAGCCTCCCTTTTTTTCCTAATCCATTCTTGTATATCCCTTGACATCCAGGGTTTTCTGGGCTTGTTGGTCCCACCCTTGACGATTACGGGAACATGTTGGCGTTGTACTCTCTCTATTTCCTTTCTGAAAGACTCCCACTGCTCTGATGTGGATTTTCCTGCAAGTAGCTGATCCCAATCCACTTTGGCCAGATCCTGCCTTATCATATTAAAATTGGCCTTCCCCCAATTTAGAACCTTTATTTCCGGTCCATCTTTGTCCTTTTCCATGACTACCTTAAATCTCACCGAATTATGGTCACTGTCACCAAAATGCTCTCCTACTGACATTTCTACCACTTGCCTGGCTACATTCCCTACAATTAGGTCCAGTACCGCCTCCTCTCTTGTAGGACTTTCTACATGCTGGCTCAAAAAGCTCTCCTGGATGCACTTTAAGAATTCTGCACCCTCTAAGCCTTTCACACTCTGACTATCCCAGTTAATATTGGGGAAGTTGAAATCCCCTACTATTATTATCCTATTATTTCTACACTTCTCTGAGATTTGCCTACATATCTGTTCCTCTATTTCCCCCTGACTGCTTGGGGGCCTATAGTACACTCCCAGCAAAGTGCTTGCCCCCTTTTTGTTTTTAAGTTCTACCCGTATGGCCTCATTAGAGGAACCTGCTAAGATATCATCCCTCCTCACAGCAGTAATTGACTCCTTGATTAATATTGTGACACCCCCTCCTCTTTTACACCCCACTCTGTCTTGCCTGAAGATTCTATACCCCGGAATATTGAGCTGCCAGTCCTGCCCCTCCCTCAGCCATGTCTCTGTGACAGCAACAATATCATACTCCCATCTGTTCATCAACACCTTCAATTCATCTGCCTTACTCGCAAGACTCCTTGCATTAAAATAAATGCCATGCAGCCATGCCATACTCCCTTGTGCCGTTACATATTTGCTCTGCCTTCCAGGCTGACTTGATTTTTCCTCTATATTTGGCTGTGCATCACCCCCTACTATAGCTCCACTCTGTATCCCATCCCGCTGCCAAGTTAGTTTAACCCCCCCCCCAACAGTACTAGCAAACCTCCCCGCAAGGATGTTGGTCCCGTTCCGGTTCAGGTGCAACCCATCCGACTTGTACAGGTCCCACCTTCCCCAGATGCAGATCCAGTGATCCAGGAAACTAAAGCCCTCCCTCCTGCACCAACTCTTCAGCCACGCATTCATCTGCTCTATACTCCTATTCCTATACTCACTAGCACGTGGCACCGGGAGTAATCCCTAATCACTATCTCATAAGCCTAACATCCTAACCCGAACCCCAGCCCCTAAACCCTAACCAAGGATTACTGACAGGGTTCAATGGAGGAGCTAAAGACCTGATAACTGAAGTATTTGAAACAATTATCTCGAATAAAGAAATAATGCAATGTATGTTAATAACAAGAGATTAAATCAAAGAGAGCATCAAAATCAGCAATGACAATTACAAAGATCAGAACATTTCAAAAGCGATCACATGCAGTATGTGTGAAGGAGTTTTTACTAAATCTGATCCAGAAAGGGTTAAATGATGCAGAAAATAACGGATTTCAAATCTTATGCAGGATAGTTCTATGAAGGGGTGGACACTGCAGTTCAGTCTATGACACCCACAAGTCATGTACTCAAACGGAACAAGCTTGGGGTTAGATGTGGTAGAAAGTGAACTAGGTGAGAATCGTTATAATCTAGAGTAAGAAATGCCCCAAAATGGAACAGTCAATAACAGAACATCAATGTGTCTCCTCTTATCACAGAGAAATCAAATATTCAATACACTGTACAATAGCAAAATACTGCAGATGCTGGAAATCTGAAATAACAACAGAAAATGCTGGAAATACTCAGCAGGTCAGGCAGCATCCGTGGAGAGAGAAACAGAGTTATCGTTTCAGGTCTGTGACCCTTCGTCAGAACTGGAAAAAGTTAGAGATGTAACAAATTTTAAGCAGCTGCAGAGGCAGGGGATGGGGAGGAAAGAACAAAAGGGACGGTCTGTGATTGGGTGGAAGGCAGGAGTGGTTAAATGTTGCAAATGGGGATGGCAGAATCATCAACAGCTGAAAAAATAGGGGCAGGAGTTATAGTCTGAAATTGTTGAACTCAATGCTGAGTCCAGAAGGCTGTAATGTGCCTAAACAAAAGATAAGGTGCTGTTCCTCGAGCTTACGTTGAGCTTCTTTGGAAAAGTGTAAGAGGCCGAGGACGGAGAGGTCAGAGTGGGAGTGGAGCAGAGAGTTAAAGTGACAAGCGACCAGAAGCTCGGGGTCACCCTTACGGACTGAACAGAAGTGTTCAGCAAAGCGGTTACCCAATCTGCGTTTGGTCTCCCTAGTGTAGAGGAGACCACATCGTGAGCAGTGAATACAGTATACTAAATTGCAAGAAGTACATGCAAATCGCTGTTTCACCTGGAAGGGGTGTTTGTGGCCCTGGGAAAGGAGGAGGGAAAAGGGCAGGTGTTGCATCTCCTGCGCTTGCATGGGAAGGTACTGTGGGGAGGGGAGGGGCTGTTGGGGGTGATTGAGGAGTGGACCAGGGTGCTGCGGAGGGAGCGGTCCCTTCGGAATGCTGAAAGGGGAGGTGAGGGGAAGATGCATTTGGTGGTGGGATCACGCTGGAGGTGGCGGAAATGGCGAAGGATGATCCGTTGAATGTGAAGGCTGGTAGGGTGAAACTGAGGACAAGGGGAACCCTATCATGGTTCTGGGAGGGAGGGGATGGGGTGAGAGCAGAAGTGCTGGAAATGGACGGATACGGTTGAGGGCCATGTCAACCATGGTAGAGGGGAATCCTCAGTTGAAGAAAAAGGAAGGCATATCAGAAGCACTCGTATGGAAGGTGGCATCGTCAGAACAGATGCGGCGGAGACGGAGAAACTGTGAGAATGGAATAGAGTCCTTACAGAAAGTGGGGTGGGAGGAAGTGTAGTCCAGGTTGCTGTGGGCTTATAGTGGATGTTTGTCGATAGCCTATCCTCAGAAATGGAGACAATGAAGTCGAGGAAGGGAAGGGAAGAGTCAGAGGTGGACCATGTGAAGGTGAGTGAAGGGTGGAAATTGGAAGCAAAGTGAATGAAATTTTCTAGTTCAGGGTTGTAAGGGATTCCCCTGACCCTGCGTGTCTCGTAGCCTGTGAGATTCACGCGGCTCTGTGCAGCCTGTATGTCAGTGCGGGTCTAGGCCTGGTTGCCTGTTCTGGTCTCCAGCCAGTCTGGGAACACTAGACACACCTGTGAGTGGTTCGAATCACTCTCCCTTACGGTTCTAGACACTGGACTTAGATGCGAGAGCAGTAATGGAGATAAAACTCATGTAGACTTGGTTTGAATGGTACGAAATGGAAAATCTTTATTGCATGATACTTAAAATTATGAAATACATGTCATAAGCACAGATTAATGACAGTACAATCTTACAAACGGTTATATAGTCGATCTTAGGGAAACGAGGAACGAACGGCACAACGTAAATAGGGGCACACATTACAAATATCCTTAATCTTTAAACCCTCCCCTATCAATATCTATCCTAAACTAGCTTCGTAGGATCTCGAGACTCATGCTCACCACTCGTGATAACTCGGAGAAATTCCGAATAGCTGATCGGATGTTTTTCACCGCAGCACCCACGTGTCGGTCAGGAGATCTCCTGGTCCCACTTGTTTACTTGCTTCTGCTGCTCCGGCTAGTAGGCTGGACCGTCTGCTGTGATGAAGACCTCTGTTGGTGGGTTTCACAGATTAGTCTTGGAGCACCGTTGTCAATATCATTGATACGATGTGTTTTCCACGTTCCAACCTCCTTAGAAGTTTAAAGAGGAAAACTTCCTGGCGAGAAAACTTGGCTGATCGACCTACAGGCGCGGTCGGGATTTACTGACCGTGGCGATGGATATGGTCTTCTTCTCTTCTCCTCTCATCTCATCTCATCTCATCTCATCTCGGGCCTTTGGTTCCGCTGCCAGTTACCAACATAGGTCTTCGTTACGCGACACGAGGTAGATCCGAACGGATCAGAAAGTTCAACAGTCTTTTCAGAAGAGGCAACAGGCACGCAGAAGCCCAACTACGAGTACACAGGAGCAGCCACGAGGTTACGAATCGACCGGATAAAACACAGGAGCAAGCGAGCGAACGCAGGAGCCCGAACAAGAGCACGAGGCAAGAGGCAAGAGACAAGAGAGAGAATGGACGGTTTGGGGCCTGCAATTATAGTGCAAAAAATCTTCCGTTTCCCGCCCAACTATAATGTCCATTCTTTTGTTTAGGGTTTGGCGCCCAAATGTCTTGTATGGGTGATCTCCGTCCTTAATGGGTTTCGGGGCTACTCATGAATGTTTGAGTACCTGTTAATATTTCTCCCATTGTTAAATCGGTCGGTGTTCTCCCTGGAGGGGTTTGGGGCTTCCAAGTGTCCTGTATAACTACCTGCTAACGGCTCTCTCATCGTAGAGTCGTTGGGAGTTTACATATTAATGTCCTTTGGATGGGCCCTTGATTACTCGGTACAATGGCTTTCCTTTGTACCTGGGAGACCGATTCCAGTATCTATGTTTATACTGTAAACCCATAATGTCTCGTGTATTATCTTCACTGTGCTGAATCGTTATCGATCTTGCACAAACGTTTAATGGAACGCCATCTTGTCTGCCTGTTGAAAAGTCTAGAATGTTCTGTCACGAGGTGCGGCGGCCATTTTACAGGCTGCTTGTGTCCAATTTAAACCTGCCAGCATTCTGCTGAAATAAAAGCTGTTTGAACGAAACTTTGTGTTTTCTCCTTATTAATCAAATCGCGATATATTGCGAATTCTACAGTCCCTCCTGTTGATGCGAATAACTCCGCTTATCGTATCAAAAATCACAGTGGTGAGCAATCTTATCTCGATTTCACTCCGAATCCAGTAAATTAATCCCATAAATTTTAACTTAACTAGGGTCTCTGTGTCGTCCTTATTTCCCAAGAAAATCACATTTTATATCACCGTAGGCATCATTTGCCCTTAAACTTACACCACTTGTTTTCCTTCCCGGCGTAACCAGGCCGATACCTCACGCATCACCTGTATATTTGTCTTTTATTCAGGGAAAGGAAAAAACAAAACCCAAAACCAAACAATCAACACCATCACCAAAATAAACAAATCCCAACTCTTAAACATGTCGAGTTTCCAACGTATTTACAATGAGTACAAACTTCCGCGGCGCACGCGGCGAGCGGGAGTGACGCCATTTTCCGATTACACGGTGCTCTCATCGTGCACGCGCACGTAACGTTCTCGCCACTCTCCCGTGTTTTCATGCTTGGTGAGGCGCTTGTCTCTTTTACAATGTATGACCAATAGGTACACTACAATAAACACTTGACAGACGACTAAAATGTGGGAGGCTATTCTGATCCATGAAGGCACTTCAATATTGGTGAACAGATTCCACCACGGTGGAACCACTATGTCCAAAATGTCTGTTCCTATTTCGACAGTTTTCTGCTCTAATGTATAAAAATGTTTCTGTGATACCGCGACGGCTTTCAGAAGTTTGGTTAAATGCTCAGGGAGAGGGGGAATGAGGTATCCAAAATGCGCGACAAATCGCTGCAAGTCGGTGAAATTCTCTTTTACTGTGAGGTGAACAGTGGATGGTTCAGGGATTGGGATGATTCGCTGTTGTGCTACTTGAACTTCAGCCCTGGGTTTAAAACAGAAACTGCTGTCACTCACCGGACACCGGCTACGGTTTCCATGCTGGTAGTGTTGCGCTGCAGTGGTAACACAATATGTTCCACCCCCGATGTATGCTACCTGCGGAGGCACATGATCTTGTGCCATTGCCTCCATGGTGCAATTCATGGACTTGGCGCCAGCCGTTCTGAACCCGCACTGTGGTGTTAAAAAGGCATTCAAGTGCTGGGGGCACAGTATTATGTGTGCTCCCCTGCCACGACAACCAGAGAGATCTGTACCTGTCATCGTTTGCTCCCAGCGGATGACGTAAGGTGGAACCGCTGCATAACGAATGTGGGCTCCCCCCTGAATGACACCAATGTTCTCTACCCGATATACCGGGGCGGGCTTTGCTGTGTTGCCCAAAACCGGCATGCGTAATACTATTCCCATAATAGTATGGTTTGAACGTCCGCAGTCCACGGGGACTGGGTAAGCTTCTGAAGCTAGCCTGAGCTGGCACGGACTTAATGCGTTCTGAAAAGGGTGAAGCGCCCGTAGGTGTTTGGTACTTATCCAGGACGGAACCAAACCTTGTTTTAAATCCTCCAAATTACTGCGGCCCTCGCCCAGTAACCACGCCCCGTAAAGCACGCACACCTCGTTCTGCGCAGCTTGATCGGATGCATTCCGATCTTCCCTGATCAGGGCATTTACCGTACGCGCATGTTTCTCCAGCTCTGCTATAATTTCCTTTAAATGGAGAGTCATGGCTTGGTCCTCGTGCAGACCTGACCCTACCACTTTATTCTCATCTGTTAGAATGTCTTTTAACTGTGTTTTTAAACCATTAATCTGGGTCTGCAGCTCCACACTGTCTAGAGCGTTGACCACAGATGTCCCTGTGTTAAAAGCAGTGAACGCATCGTTCACCAAACCCCTTCTTTGCCTCCCTACTTGATCCAAAACTTCCTGCGGTGCGGTGTACAAACTTGTCTTAACAATTTCTGCAAAATCAAACTCGTAAAATTGTCTGAACATCTTGGTCAACAGGACCTGATACAACTGTTCCGTCTTTTTGGGGCACCACTCTGGTAACCGTACCTCAGTGAGATTTAAAATCACCGAGGCCACCGCGTAATGTACCCCCTGAAATAGTATCTGGTCTGTGGGGACCAGTACCAAACCGTTCCCGGGTCCCTTACTAGCTTTAGGGCACCCTTCTTCCTCAGCTAGAACCACCGGAATCGTGGGCGGGGCTTTGCGTGGGCGCGTAATGAGTTCAGTGGCATTTACTGGGATCGGGGAGAATGGGGCTCCGCACCCCCTGGTGCTCGCATCCCACCTCATCCCCTGTCCGTTATCCTGCCACTGATTAATAAAAAATATGGAGATGCCTTTGGGGCAAACGTACTTTGACCCCCACATACATACATAAATCCCCTCATCCGGTTCCCACCATTTGTCCCAACAGACTTTCACTTGTCCGTCTGTCCCCGTAATTGTCCGATGGGTATTATTACCCAGTCGTTCCCACTCGACCGAAGAGTTTCTCATAGTTTTGCTCAGCTTTCGCAGCCACCACCATCGGCTCAATGGGACATCCCCACTACAGGTCAAACAAATCCGTTTGCCGACGGTGACGCTGATCCTGGGTGCGATGATCCTTACTTTGGGGCACATTAAAGAAGTCTCTTTGTAGGCGAACCCCGATGTGCTGGAATACTCCGTTGAGTTCGTTCCCAGCCATCCTGGCCACCTTCCCTTGTGGAAATAGGTGCTGGTCCCCTCTGCCTTCCGTCTTCCGGTCCCATCCACCGCGATGGGGGCCGTGTCCCCGGAACATCCAAACACCACGACATCCTTGGTGTGGCCTCGATAGGCCAATCCACATCCGATTGCCACGAGCAATACTAGAATTCGTTCCATCCTTCCTTGGTTCCTGTGATCAGATAGAATGAGGTAGCCAGCCTCGCAAAAGTCTCTGGCTTTTGTGAAGGGTGAGCGGGTCCCCTGACCTCGCCTCACGTAAACTTCAACGTTTGCTGAATAGACTTCCTCTAAACCTAGCCTTAAAACTCCCATCATTTTATCGTTTTCTGTTAAAAACACTACAAACTTAGCCTTATTAAAACTACAAACTTAACCTTGAACTATAAACTTAAAACTTAACCTTGAACTATAAACTTAAAACTTAAAACTAATAACTTTACAGTGCCGCCCGTTCTCAGGGCGGCCCCTTTAAATTCTGAGAAGGCTGCTGCGAGCTCTTCCCGACGGTGGGAGGGCACTGACCCTTCCCTCTGATCTGCCGCAGCCTGTTGCTGCGCTGACCCTTTCCTCTGATCTGCCGCAGCCTGTTGCTGCGCTGACCCTTTCCTCTGATCTGCCGCAGCCTGTTGCTGCGCTGACCCTTTCCTCTGATCCGCCGCAGCCTGTTACTGCTGCGATGTGGCCTGTCTGTACCCGGGTTATCTTAACCTGAAGTCTACGCCTTGGGGCAGTCTGGGGACATGACCACATCCTCCTGGGCTGGGGTTCTCTACTTGACCTACGGGGAGTTGCTATGGGCGGGGGTTCCGTGACGGACGGACCGGGTTCCGAGACCTCCAACGGGATGACCTGGGGTTCCATCACAGTCGCCGGCTCCGCCTCCGCTGACTCCGCCTCCCTAACCTCGGGGCTGGCAGTTCGTGGCTCCGCCCTGCTCGGCCCAGCAGGCGGCCCTTCACTCGTGATCTCTGCCTCCCCTGAGGACTGGACGTTCAAAGCGGGCGGCCACATCTCTGGGAGCCACATTGGCACTCTCTGTGCTCCTATAGCGGCTGGCCCTGCCTCCTCTAGCTCCTCCCTCCTGTCCTCGGGACCTGCAGCTCGTGTGTCCACCCCGTGTGGATCTCTACCTATCGGCCCCATTCCCCCCAGACCGTTCCTCAGGAACCACCCGTCATCATCACTATGCTCATCTGCACTATCCTCATCTGACCAGGGTACCCTGGGTTCTTCGTCATCTAACCCCCAACTCCAGAAAAACGCTGCATGATCGTCCGGGATGTCCCTTCCCCTGATGCAAGCTGCTATGCCTGTCTGTGTGCCTTGTGGTCCTACCTGGGGCTGTGCTTTCCCATTGGCGGGATTTACCCCTGTAGTTTTCCCCTGCGCACCCGGCTGGTACAGTTTGCATTGGTTTATGTGGAACCACTTAGTGCGCCGAGGTATTTTTACGGCGTAAACCATGGGACTCGCCTTGTCTACAATGTTGTAGGGTCCCATATACAGTGGTTCCAGACTCCCTACTCTGGCGTAGTTTCTGACCATAACCTGGTCTCCTACTTCCCACTCCCGCGTTTTGCGGGGTTCCAGCAACAAGCGATTGCCCTGATGCTGCCTTCCCATGTTCCCAGCCGCCTGCTCATAAACTTGCTTCAGGCGCTCCAAGAGAGTCTGGGCGAACTTGTCCCTGCTTATCTCTTGAAGCTGACCCTCAGTGAGCACCGGGGCTAGCACATGGGTGGGGGTTCGCATGAGCCTGCCGGTCATTACCTCGTGCGGGGAGTACCCCGTACTTTTTGACTGACTGGCCCGGACCCCCATGAGGACTAAAGGCAGAACTTCCGCCCACTTTTGGGGCGAGTTCCTAGTCTCTTTCCTCAATTTCTCCTTCAGGGTCCGGTTCATACGTTCAACAATCCCGGATGACTGGGGATTGTGTGCTACGTGCCACTTCCCTTCAATGCCCAAAAGCATGAGGGTGTTCTGCATCACCTGGCCGGTGAAATGACTCCCTTGGTCTGACTCCACGAAACGGGGGAGTCCCCACCGCGAGAACACTTCCCGGACCAAGATTTTTGCTGTACCCAGTGCCGTAGCTGTTCGACAAGGGAAGGCTTCCACCCACTTGGAAAACACATCCACCAGGACGAGGCAGTACTTATAACCTCCCTGGGTGGTGGGCAGGGGTCCTATATAGTCGATCTGTATCGACTGCCATGGTCCCTCTACCCTTCTTACGTGTCCCATGGGCACCTTCCTTTTCTGGGGGTCTGGGTTGTTTGCAGCGCACACAAGACAGTTTGCGCAGAACTCGCGGACTTGTTCCCTGAGCCCTGGCCACCATCCCGCTTGCTCTACCCGTTGCCAGGTAACCTCGGGCCCGGGGTGCCCTGCCCCTGGTCCCTCGTGAGCCAACTGGAGGAATTCCCTCCTGTGCTGCTGCGGCACAACCCACTGCTCCCCGCGGAACAGCATGCCTTCCTTAACTGAGAGGGTTGCCGTACTGTACGGACCTTCTACCTGCCTCCCCTCAGCAATCGTTTTTAGGACTGCTTTTAGGGCGGGATCCTGGGCTTGGACGGTCTTAAGGTCTAGGGGCAATGCTACCCTGGTGTTCCCGGTATTCCCGTCCCCGCCTCGGACCGCTGCTATGGGTCCGGTCCTATAGGGGTTCCAGAAAGTGCCGTCGCGGGCACCCTCCCTGGCTAGCGCATCCGCCTGCCGGTTGCCCTCCCCACGGGGCTCTGTGGAGGAGTGAGCTTTCACCTTATGGATGAAAATCTCCCCTTCCTCCCCTACTGCTGCTGCTAAGATCTTTTCCAGCAAGGGCTTCACCGTTAAAGGTCGCCCGTCCGCGGAGGTGTATCCGCGGCGGGACCAAATGGCCAGGTATTCCGTACACGAATTGCAGGTGAACATACTGTCCGAGCAAATCGTGTATGGGGTTGGGAAAATGTCTGGGTGGGTCACCACGTACACCACGGCAGACAGCTCAGCCTGCTGCGCGCTCATGGTGCTAGGGAGCTTGATCGCCAGGGCAAGGTCTGCCGCAGGGTCATAAACTCCACACCCTGTGAGTCGCTCGCCAGCAGACACTGTGCTAGACCCATCAACATAAATCTCGCGCCCAGTGGGATGTATCCCGGCCCGTAAACCTATGTTGACGTCCCACACCCCTTCCACCGAACACCGGTGGGCTGTACCGGGGTATACCAAATTGGCCGCAAGCCTGGGCTCGCAAAGACCTTTTACTCTAAGATCCAACTGGGAGAGAAGAAGGGTCCAACGCGCAATGCGTGCGCTGCTTACGGTCCCGTCTTTAATCCTCCCATCCAGAAGCATCTTAGTTGGTGTGTGATGTGTGAGGAGAGTGATGGGGGAGAGCCCTGTGAAGATCGCTGATCTTTTCACAGCCCAATGCGTGGCTAAAAGGTGCCTTTCGCAATTGGAGAAACTTCTCTCCACATCCGTTAATACCCTGGATGAATAGACAACCGGCCTCAGCTTGCCGTGACGCTCTTGGAGCAGCACGGCGCTTAAGCTGTCTCCGCTGGCAGCTACCTCCAGGAAAAACTCCTTCCCCCCATCTATGGCCCCTAAGGCTGGCGCGGTCTGCAGATCCCTTTTTAACTTCTCGAAGGCTGCTTGGCAGCCCTCGTCCCAAAGCCACTCCACCCACTTATGGAGGAGTCGGAGGAGCGGCGCCGCTGTGGCCGCATAATCTTCGATAAAATCCCTGCAGTAACCGGTCAGTCCCAAGAAGGACCTCACACCCCTTACGTTGTTGGGAATCGGTAATTCTTGCACCGACTCCCTCCTTGCTTTGTCTATGGCTCTTTCCCCAGCGCGTAGGGTCAGTCCCAGGAATTTTACTTCCTGCTGACCGATACGTGCTTTCTTAGGGTTTACTTTAAAACCCTTTCTCGCTAACAGCTCCAATAACTCGTCCAGTAGTGGTCCGTGCTCCTCCCTTGAGTCCGTAAATAGGAGCAAATCATCCACATACTGTACTATCTGATTGGGCTGACTAAACTCCTTTAAACTTCCTGCCATACACTGATGAAAAATACTGGGGCTATTGTGGAAACCCTGTGGCAAACAGTTCCACGTGTACTGTTGCCCTTTGAACGTAAAGGCAAACTTGTACTGGTCCTCTCGCCGCAGCGGGATGGACCAAAAACCGTTCGAGATATCCAGCACCGTGAACGTGGTCGCGGACGCTGGGATGCTCCCTATTAGGTCAGCAACTGCTGCTACTGTGGGCGCGCAGGCGGGAATGTTACTGTTAAGGACTCTGTAGTCCACCGTGGCTCTCCACGAATTATCCGGCTTCCTAACCGGCCATAATGGGGAGTTCACGTGTGTGGCTATCGGCCTCAACACGCCCTGCTGCACCAAGGAAGACATTGCTGTCTCCATATCGGGTTCTGCTTCTTTGGGGAAGTTATACTGCTTTTGGGGTCGGGTCATGGGGTCCCCATCTACGCTGACCTCAAACCCGACCACTCTCCCACAATCGTGCTTGTGGGTTGCAAACGCGTGCATATTATCTGACACGTACGTTTGCATGTCCGTTGGGACATCTGCGACCATAAGCCTGAGGTCGTAGCCTCCGGATGGCTGTACGGTACACAGGACCCCTGTTTCTTCCTCCCCCGGAATCACCATTACCTCGCCTTTTTCACCTTTAGCCCCCCAGAGACAGTGATTTCTGAGGTCCACGAGGATCCCGTGTCCCGCTAGGAGATCGGACCCGAGAATACCTCTTCCACCCCCCTTTTGCCATGCCATCAGTATACACTTCCACTTAAGGCGAAGTGTTCCTAAACGAATGGATAGCGGAAGGGAAAACGTGCCAGCCTGTTCTTTTCCTGTGAACCCTGCCAGCGTGAATGGGACCTTGGTAGATAGCGGCGAGTCAAAAGGGTTATCTGTATGGATTATGGTGCAAGAAGCTCCCGTGTCCAACAAATAACTGCCCTTCTGTTTCTCTACCTCCATCTCCACCACAGGTCGCCTCCACGCATCATAGCTGAGCGGACACAGGTAGACGGGCTGTGCTGGTTCTAGTCATGGGGCACTATTAGACGGTCCTGCGGCACCTACGGGGCCGGTTGCGACCGCCACCTGTCCACGCGCATTCAAAACCAGCTTGCGCATGGCTCCTAACACTGCTTCGAGGTCGTCGGGAGGGGTGGGTGCCTTGGCTTCCTTAGCCGGGACAGGCGCCTGGGTTCGGACCGCGGGATTTTTATCCTTGGAATCCTTCCAAGGGTTCCTGCAGTGCTTGCGCCAGTGCCCTGTCTTCCCACACCCGTAACAGGCATTACTTGCCTGTGGGGCGCGATTACCCTCCTGATGCCACTCTCTTTGAGCCGGGGCTGCGGGTCGTACCTCATGTACTCTTCCCTTAAAGGGACGTGTCGTCATACCCCTTATGTTACGATAACCTAACGTGAGTCGATTCAAGACCGACTCTTCCGTAAGGTTGAGGTCATTGGGATCGAACCAGGCTTTTGCCTGCTCTCTAACGGCTGGTAAACTGTTGGCTATTATGCACCTAAGCCAATGAATTAGAGCGGCGCCTTCCACATCTTCGCGCTCGGGCGCACCTAGACAGCTGCGCTCATATACTGGCCACAGCCTGTCGGCAAAAACCTTCGGGGGTACTCCCTCCATCTGCACTGTCTGTCCCACTCTAGCAAACGGACCTCCGTCGTTCGCCCCCACTACTTCTAGGACCTCATTTTTTAATTCCTCATAAGTTTTGTTTCCCCTCTTGCTCTCGCCTGAGAGACACTGAAGGACCGAGCTGTCTAATGAGAACAGCAGCATTTTTGCTGTCTCCCCATCATCGCAGCCGTTAATGGCTGCTGCTTGCTCAACTTCCCTGAAATGTACGGAAGGGTCGTCTATCTCGGTCAGCTTCCGTACGTGGTTTATCATAGCTCTCAGCTGATGTGAACTGTGAGGCAACACCAGCTGTCCGAGGAGATCCCCCGGTTCTTCCCCACCGTTTCTGCTTGGGCCCCTTTTAATACCCGTTACTGGATACAACGATCCCTTTTCTTCTTCCTTTTCAATGGGCTTTTTCGTTTCTTCCATTGCTTCCTCCCTAACCCAGGTTTCTGAATAGCTGGGTGGCGCGGAGGGCGCAGTGGCTACTACTTCTTCTGCTTTACTTGGTGGGGATTTTCTAAATCTCTCATTTACTAGCGGCTGGTGCGCCGACGGATTGATAAGGCACACCATGCCGTTCGCATTATTCACGGCCTTTTTGAGGCTCTCTATCTCCCTTTGGCAGGCGCTATGGTCGGCTCCCTGAAACTTATCCTCAAGGGCCAACTTATACGCCGACCTAACCCCCATTAAGCTCTCTTCTTGAGTTCTTATCTGGGCAGCTTGGCGGTTACATCTTTCCTTTAACCTACTCTCGTTCAATTTTGCTTCAGTGACCTGGCACTCGAGATACTCTATCCTTGTTTTAAGGTGACTGGAGACTTCCTGGCTTTCCTGGTGTAACTCATTTAAATTCTTAATGAGCACCTCCCCTCCAGAAACCTTCTCCTCCATTTCTCCCTCTAAATGGCTGATTCGAGCTGTTAGCGCTGTAATGGTCTGGTTTGAAATCTGAACCTGCCTTTTGTAGCACATAAGCCAGACTGCTTTCTCAACTGCCTTTTTATGTTCCTTACTATCTGTCCACCTTTCAGCTGCCTCTAGTGGGCTCTTATCCGCTAACAATTCACTTATCCACTTCTTAGTTAGATTAACCTTTCCAAACACATAATCCGCTATCTTTTCCTGCATAACATTTCGTACAGTCATTCCAAAATCTAACACACTACCCTCTCGCTGCCAGTGTCCTGCCGCGGTCGCCATTTTCTGTAAGGGATTCCCCTGACCCTGCGTGTCTCGTAGCCTGTGAGATTCACGCGGCTCTGTGCAGCCTGTATGTCAGTGCGGGTCTAGGCCTGGTTGCCTGTTCTGGTCTCCAGCCAGTCTGGGAACACTAGACACACCTGTGAGTGGTTCGAATCACTCTCCCTTACGGTTCTAGACACTGGACTTAGATGCGAGAGCAGTAATGGAGATAAAACTCATGTAGACTTGGTTTGAATGGTACGAAATGGAAAATCTTTATTGCATGATACTTAAAATTATGAAATACATGTCATAAGCACAGATTAATGACAGTACAATCTTACAAACGGTTATATAGTCGATCTTAGGGAAACGAGGAACGAACGGCACAACGTAAATAGGGGCACACATTACAAATATCCTTAATCTTTAAACCCTCCCCTATCAATATCTATCCTAAACTAGCTTCGTAGGATCTCGAGACTCATGCTCACCACTCGTGATAACTCGGAGAAATTCCGAATAGCTGATCGGATGTTTTTCACCGCAGCACCCACGTGTCGGTCAGGAGATCTCCTGGTCCCACTTGTTTACTTGCTTCTGCTGCTCCGGCTAGTAGGCTGGACCGTCTGCTGTGATGAAGACCTCTGTTGGTGGGTTTCACAGATTAGTCTTGGAGCACCGTTGTCAATATCATTGATACGATGTGTTTTCCACGTTCCAACCTCCTTAGAAGTTTAAAGAGGAAAACTTCCTGGCGAGAAAACTTGGCTGATCGACCTACAGGCGCGGTCGGGATTTACTGACCGTGGCGATGGATATGGTCTTCTTCTCTTCTCCTCTCATCTCATCTCATCTCATCTCATCTCGGGCCTTTGGTTCCGCTGCCAGTTACCAACATAGGTCTTCGTTACGCGACACGAGGTAGATCCGAACGGATCAGAAAGTTCAACAGTCTTTTCAGAAGAGGCAACAGGCACGCAGAAGCCCAACTACGAGTACACAGGAGCAGCCACGAGGTTACGAATCGACCGGATAAAACACAGGACCAATTGAGCGAACGCAGGAGCCCGAACAAGAGCACGAGGCAAGAGGCAAGAGACAAGAGAGAGAATGGACGGTTTGGGGCCTGCAATTATAGTGCAAAAAATCTTCCGTTTCCCGCCCAACTATAATGTCCATTCTTTTGTTTAGGGTTTGGCGCCCAAATGTCTTGTATGGGTGATCTCCGTCCTTAATGGGTTTCGGGGCTACTCATGAATGTTTGAGTACCTGTTAATATTTCTCCCATTGTTAAATCGGTCGGTGTTCTCCCTGGAGGGGTTTGGGGCTTCCAAGTGTCCTGTATAACTACCTGCTAACGGCTCTCTCATCGTAGAGTCGTTGGGAGTTTACATATTAATGTCCTTTGGATGGGCCCTTGATTACTCGGTACAATGGCTTTCCTTTGTACCTGGGAGACCGATTCCAGTATCTATGTTTATACTGTAAACCCATAATGTCTCGTGTATTATCTTCACTGTGCTGAATCGTTATCGATCTTGCACAAACGTTTAATGGAACGCCATCTTGTCTGCCTGTTGAAAAGTCTAGAATGTTCTGTCACGAGGTGCGGCGGCCATTTTACAGGCTGCTTGTGTCCAATTTAAACCTGCCAGCATTCTGCTGAAATAAAAGCTGTTTGAACGAAACTTTGTGTTTTCTCCTTATTAATCAAATCGCGATATATTGCGAATTCTACAGGGTGAGAGCAGGAAACGGCACCAATACAGTCTTCAATGTACCAGAAAAAGAGGTGAGGGAGGGGACCCGAGTAGGACTGGAACAAAGAATGTTCCACTTATCCCATGAAAAGGCAGGCATAGCTAGGGCCCATGTGGGTTCCCATAGCAACACCTTTAATTTGGAGGAAGTGAGTGGAGTCAAAGGAGAAGTTGTTCAATGTGAGAACAAGTTCAGCCAGGCGGAGGAGGGTGGTGGTGGATGGGGACTGGTTGGGCCTCTGTTCAAGGAAGAAGCGGAGCGACCTCAGGCCATCCTGGTGGGGGATGGAGGTGTATAGGGATTGGATGTCCATCGTGAAAAGGAGACGGTTGGGGCCAGGAAACCGGAAACTGAAAGGGCATCGGAAGAGTCGCAAATGTAGGTGGGAAGAGACTGGACAAGTGGAGCAAAAATAGAGTTGAGATAGGAAGAAATCAGTTCCGTGGGGCAAGAACAGGCTGAAACAATGGGTCTACCAGGGCAGCCCAGTTTGTGGATCTTGGGAAGGAGGTAGAAGCGGGCTGTGCGGGGTTGGGGGTCGATGAGGTTTATGACCATGGAGGGAAGTTTTCCAGAGGAGATGAGGTCAGTGACAGTCTTGGAAACAATGGCTTGATCTTTGGTAGTGGGATCATGGTCCAGGGGGAGGTAGGGGGAGATGTCAGAGTTGGCGTTCAGCCTCCACCACAGTAGAGATTGATTCGCCAAACAACAACAGCGCCACCCTTGTCAGCAGGTTTAATGACAATGTTAGGGTTGGATCGGCGAGAACGGAGTGCTGCAAGTTCAGAGGGAGGTAGGTTGGAGTGAGTGAGGGGAGCATAGAAATTGAGATAGCCGATGTCACGCCAGCAGTTCGCAATGAAAAGATCTAGAGAGGGTAAGAGGCCAGAGGGAGGGGTCCAGGTAGAGCATGAATTCTGAAAGCGGGAGAAAGGGTCCGCTGTGCAGAGGGAAGACTCCTGGCCAAAGAAGTGGGCAGGGAGACAAAGGCGATGGAAAAAGAGCTCAGCGTCATGCCGAGCTCGAAGTTCATTGAGGTGGGGGCATAAGGGGATGAAGCTCAGGCCTTTGCTGAGGACTTATCATTCAGCGTCAGAGAGGGGAAGGTCAAAGTGGATAGTGAAAACACGGCAGGGGGTGAGATTGGAAGAAGGGATGGTGTCAGAAGAAAGTGAAGGGGAAGAAGGTTCCAGAGGGGCATTGGTGTCCAAGAGTTGTTGAAGCTTGCGATCCTTGACAGCTGAAAGGAAGAAAAAAGTTTCTTATTCAAGCACCAGATAAGGCAAAGGATGAAATGGAACTGTGGACCAGGACAGCTCTGAGATAGAGTGAGTTGGTGCTGCTGAAGAGAGAGGTCGAGAGTGTTCATGTGGCAACGCATGGCGTTGAGCGTGGATCTCAGGATGCGGCGAGAGCAGTGGTTCAACATTGAGTTCAACAGTTTCAGACTAGAACCTCTGCCCGTATTTTTTCAGGCAGCAGGTGTTGATGATTCTGCCATCCCCATTTGCAACTTTTAACCACTCCTGCCTTCCACCCTATCAAAGATCGTCCCTTTATTCTTTCCTCCCCTTCGCCTTCCCCTGCCTCTGCATCTGCTTAAAATCTGTTACATCTCTAACTTTTTCCAGTTCTGACGAAGGGTCACAGACCTGAAACGTTAATTCTGTTTCTCTCTCCATGGATGCTGCCTGACCTGCTGAGTATTTCCAGCATTTTCTGTTGTTATTGAATACACTGTGTTTGAAACAAAGCTGATTTATTCAATATTTATACAGAATATTAATCTCCAGCCCAGGTATAGGGGTTATTAAGATCAGCAGAAACACACTCTAACTGCCAGAATGAACATGGTTCAGTTTTCAATATATTCCAGTAAATTCTGTTCCATTCACTAATGTAGCCTTTCAATGGCAGAGCTTTTACCCAGCATTCCCGCAGGGGAGAATGTGCCGCACCCGGACGACAGGAGCCCAGTGCGCAGGCGCGGGACCGCCTGGGTTTAGAGCATGCGCGGTGCGTGCCATCGCGGAAGCCGATCGATGCGGGAGACGTTGGATGCGGTTTAGTTCCGGAAAAATTACTGAGAAGCCGACGGAGGGAGCGGAGTAATGGACCGGCGGTGGGCGGGGAGGCTTCATAACCAACTAGTGCAGGCCGCAAGCCCCGAATAATAACCTGAAGGACCCGCGTTTGCAGCTTCGGGGCTTCTCCCGGTCACAGGCCCAGGATAACGGCCGCCATCTTGATTCAGTGAGTAACAAAGCGCATGCGCGATCATCTTGGTGTGGGACAAAGAGTGGGCGGGGCTTCAGTATCTGTTCCCAACCGGGTCCTAGTGCCCGGGAGAGTAAACCATTGAATCAGTTATTTGATTCAGACTCTCCACACTTCGGATTTCTCACCATCTCTCCTGAAGCTGCTGGTAAAAGCAGAGCATACGGTTAACGTCCCACACAATTGTAACAGAAGAGCCCCAGAGCTCGGCCCCCCTGTACAGTCCCAGGATAGGAATCCCCATGTACAGTCCCAGGGTTAGAATCCCCATGTACAGTCCCAGGGTTGGAATCCCCATGTACAGTCCCAGGGTTGGAATCCCCATGTACAGTCCCAGGATAGTAATCCCCATGTATAGTCCCAGGGTTAGAATCCCCATGTACAGTCCCAGGATAGGAATCCCCATGTACAGTCCCAGGGTTAGAATCCCCATGTACAGTCCCAGGGTTGGAATCCCCATGTACAGTCCCAGGATAGGAATCCCCATGTATAGTCCCAGGGTTGGAATCCCCATGTGCAGTCCCAGGGCTGGAACCCTCAGCAACACCGAGTGTGGGTCTCAGGCCCCGAGTCAGAGCCGCCGAGCCCGGGGCAACACCAAGTAGGAACGGCGATATATGCCCAAGTCAGGATAGTGTGTGACTTGGAGGGGAACTGGGAGGTGATGGTGTTCCCATGCACCTGCTGCCCTTGTCCTTCTAGGTGGTGGAGGTCGCGTGTTTGGGAGGTGCTGTCAAAGTTCTAGTCGAGTTGCAGATGTATAAAGTCGTTCTCCTTCACTCCTCCCCCTCCCACCTCGCTCTCTCTCCTCCCATAGAGGCCAGAGTCTAGTTTAGGCCCAGACCGGGTGGCGGGTTCCCTTCCCTGACGGACATTAGTGAACCAGTTGGGTTTTTAAGACAATCCGGCAGCTTTCATGGTCACTTTTTTCGAGTGCCGGCCCCACAAATTCCCAGATTCATTCAGCTCAATTTCACAACCTGCCTTTGTGTTTTTGTGGGTTCTCTCTCACCCTCCCTTTTTCCTGTTTCAAATTAATTTTACAGGCTGTTAGAAGGGGAGCATTTGCAGACGGGAATCTCAAACCAAACATCACTTCAAGACCTGACAGAGTCGCTCAATTCATCAGGACCTTTGAACATGGAAGCAGAAAGCACCGTTCAGAGCGGGGAGAAACCGTACATGAGTTCTGTGTGTGGACGAGGCTTCAGCCGATCCTCTGGCCTGTCGAGACACAAGCACAGACACACTGGGGAGAAACCGTGTAAATGTGGAGACTGTGGGAAGCGATTCAACTACCTGTTATAGCTGGAAACTCATCGACGAGTTCACACTGGGGAGAGGCCGTTCACCTGCTCCGAGTGTGGGAAGGGATTCACTCGGTCACCCGACCTGCTGAGACACCAGCGAGTTCACACCAGGGAGAGACCATTCACCTGCTCCGAGTGTGGGAAGGAATTCACTCAGTCATCCAGCCTGCTGACACACCAGCAAGGTCACACCGGGGAGAGACCGTTCATCCGCTCTGAGTGTGGGAAGGGATTCACTCGTTCATCCACCCTGCTGACACACCAGCGAGTTCACACCGGGAGAGGCAATTTAAATGCCCGGACTGCGGGAAGTGCTTTAACTGTTCCGGGGAACTGATGCGCCATCAACGCGTTCACACTGACGAGAGACTGTTCAGGTGCTCTCACTGCGGGACTGAGTTCAGGTGATCATCTCACCTCACTGTACACCAGCGCACACACACCGGGGAGAGGCCGTTCACCTGCTCCGAGTGTGGGAAGGGATTCACTCAGTCATCTAACCTCACTGAACACCAGCGAGTTCACTCTGGGGAGAGGCCGTTCACCTGCTCCGTGTGTGGGAAGGGATTCACTCTGTCATCCCACCTTCTGAGACACCAGCAAGTTCACAAGTGACTGCAGGGGTTGGATTCTGCTGTTATTGCTGCTGTTAATTACATCCTGAACTGAATCGTGTTCACACTGACAGCTGGGGTTTGTTTCTGCTGATGTTAATAACCCCTGTAACTGGGCTGGAGTTTAAATTTCTGGATATATATCAAATAAATCAGCTTTGCTTTAAACACATTGTTGTGGATTTTTGTCGTTCCCACCTGAGTGTTTAGCATCACCTAGCTGGAGCTCAGAAAGGACAATCTGGGGGAGGATCGTACGGTGGGAACAGAACTACAGCCTGGACACAATCCTTCAGGGCCACACTGAGAGGGGCAAACGGCACTTTGGTCTTTCTCGTCTCTCTTCACTGACCGCAATGTCCCCGTGCAGGTTAATCTCGAGGCCTGTAAGGAATATGTCCCAGCCGCTCTCTCCCATGGGTCAGAGCTCCTGGGCACGGAACAGAAGGCTCCTTTACAACTGTGTTTAGAGTCAGGAAGAACAACGGTGAATGCTGGAAACGTGCTGTCAAATCAGAGATTGGTGTCAAACTGCGATCTGTTCCTGACTGAAAGTGAAACGGCAGTGTTAAGTTTCCCGTCTAAAAATGACTGGTAATTATTCCACGAGGATTTAATATGTGTGTGTGAGACAGTCCTGGGTCTACCATTTTAAGGCAGATGTTAGCTCATTTAAAATAAACCCGTTTAAAATAAATTGGTTAAAGTCTGCATTAAAATAGCAGAGGGAGGAGTTCACAGGAGCCTGTTAACTGCTGGTACAATTATACAACAGACATTTGATCTCCAGATAAAGAAGGACCTGCAGCGTGTTTCCAGGAATTCCCTGTTTTATTGATGTGTTCATGTTAGACAGTGGTCATGATGCGGAGATGCCGGTGTTGGACTGGGGTGGACAAAATTGAGAGGTCGCACAACACCAGGTTATAGTCCAACAGTTTTATTTTAAATCACAAGCTTTCGGAGTTAAAACTCCTTCGTCGGGTGAAGTGAGGAGATACAGAATCGTCAAAGCATATATAGATAGAGAACAAAGCATGTGCAACTTACAATTGCAGACAACTGAATTCAATCATCCTGACTGTTTATCTGCCGAGGTGTGATAAAGTTAATCAGGTCAGGAAGGTACCACATCAAAGACATAGCAAGATACAACTGAGACAATGAGGTGGAATCGCATGGGGTCGAACGTGTCAAAAGCTGCCGTCTGTATGTAAAACGATTAACTTTAAAATTTTTACTTTTTTACTGGGAATCACATCTGTGAACAAGGCAACGACGACTCGAGTCCGGATCACGTCATGTATCGTGACATAAACCCATTTGCTGCGAACGATGGTACTTCTGAGGTTAGGCGGCTGTTTGAAGGCAAGTAGTGGAGGCGTGGGGATGGCCTTAGCGAGGTGTTTGTCGTCATCCGCCTACCTCAGAAGTACCATCGTTCGCAGCAAATTACCCAGCTTTCAGGATAACAGCGACCACGACACCACACAACCCTGCCATGGCAAACTCTGCAAGACATGCCAGATCATCAACACAGATACCATCATCACACGTGAGGACACTACCCACCAGGTACATGGTACATACTCATGTGACTCGGCCAACGTTGTCTACCTCATACGTTGCAGGAAAGAATGCACCGCGGCATGGTACATCGGCGAGACCATGCAGACACTGAGACAACGTATGAACGAGCACCGCGCAACAATCGCCAGGCAGGATTGTTACCTCCCAGTCGGGGAACACTTCAGCAGTCAAGGACATTCAGCCTCGGATCTGCGGGTAAGCGTTCTCCAAGGCGACCTTAGGAAAACACGACAACGCAAAATCATCGAGCAGAAACTGATAGCCAAGTTTCGCACTCATGAAGACGGTCTCAATCGGGATCTTGGGTTTATGTCACGATACATGACGTGATCCGGACTCGAGTCGTCGTTGGCTTGTTCACAGATGTGATTCCCAGTAAAAAAGTAAAAATTTTAAAGTTAATCGTTTTACATACAGACGGCAGCTTTTGACACGTTCGACCCCATGCGATTCCACCTCATTGTCTCAGTTGTATCTTGCTATGTCTTTGATGTGGTACCTTCCTGACCTGATTAACTTTATCACACCTCGGCAGATAAACAGTCAGGATGATTGAATTCAGTTGTCTGCAATTGTAAGTTACACATGCTTTGTTCTCTATCTATATATGCTTTGACGATTCTGTATCTCCTCACTTCACCCGACGAAGGAGTTTTAACTCCGAAAGCTTGTGATTTAAAATAAAACTGTTGGACTATAACCTGGTGTTGTGCGACCTCTCAATTTCATGTTAGACACCAGGATAACTAAAAATACATGACCCGGAACATCCACGGGGTGCGATCCCGACAGTTACTCTGGGATCACTCCCGCTGTGGAACTCCAGCACTGACCCTGCTGAAGGTTGTAGGCTCAGGGAGTGGGGCCTCCAGGAGTGGACTGTGAGAAAGCTGGGTTTCAGTATCCTGACACATATATGGTGAGGAACCAGAGCAATCCTTACTAAGGAGCTGGCTGGGGTTTAACCTGTCAGTGTAGGTCTTGGGGTGAATGATGCCTGACTCCCCGAACTAGCTCACATTGAACCCAGTTCAGATCAAGATGGATTCAGTTTACAGGAGAATAGGGAGAAATATCTCCCACAATGGAGGGAGAGGAAAGCAGCCATTAGAGAAGCTCAGAGATCTTTGGAAAAGCTGATGGTGCCCAATTGTGGTAATTATAGCAAAAGCTTTTCCAGCTACGTCAGGAGTCAGTAGACGGTTAAAGATGGTTTCACATCAGTCTACACTCCTGTGGGTGATGCTCAGATTCCAGCTGTGGGATGTGCTGTCAACAATAACATCATAAATATTAAAATAGAAAGAGATTGTCATACAATCATCGAATAGTACCACACAGAAGGAGGCTATTCTGCCCATCGAGTCTGTGCCGGCTCTTTCGAAGAGCAATCCAGTTAGTCCCACTCCCCTGCTCATTCCCCAAACCCCTGCAATGTTTTCTCCTTCAAGTATTTGTCCAATTCCCTTTTGAAGGCTACTATTGAATCTGTATCCACCAGCCTATCAGGCAGTGCATTCCAGATCCTAACCACTCGTTGTGTTAAAGTTTTCCCTCGTGTCACCTCTGGTTCTTTTGCAAAGGGGCAGAGAAAGTGGGGAGGGGAGAAAAGAACAAAAGAGAAGGTCTGGGAGAGGATGAAAAGCTTTCAAAGGCCATTCACCAGCTGAGTGTGGAAAGAGATTCACTCACTCATCTCACCTATTAGCAGACGGACATGTTCGTAAGGGAGAGAATCCGTTCAGTGCTCTGTATGTGGAAAGGGATTCAATCGATCATCCCATTTACTGACACACCAGCACAGTCACACCGGAGAGAGACCGTTTGGATACGTCATGTGTGGGTAGGGATTCACTCCGTTGTCCCACCTGTTGACACTCCAGAGTGTCCACATTGAGAACAGTTGCTGTAAATACTCTGACTGTGAGAAAAGCTTTCAAAGTTCAAAGCAGCTGATGCACGATCAGCGCATTGATACTGGAGAGAGGCTGTTTCAACATCCTGTGTGTGGGAAGAAATTCACCCCACCTGCTGAGACTCCAGTGAGTTCTCTTGTGACTGCAGGGGTTTGGAATCTGTTATTAATCACATCCAGGACAGAACCATGGCAGAGTGCCCGTGCTCTGAGGTTTCTGTGTGAATTATTGATGAATTTTCTCTCAATGGGATCACAGAAACTCACTCTCCATTCACTAATTGGGGTTTTCAATGGCGGGGCTGCCTAGTGCGCATGCGCAGTGCCCGCCTGTGTTTGGAGCATGCGCAGTGTCACTGTTATCGGAGCCGGGCGAGTGCGGAAGCGCTGAAAAGTCGGAGTCGCGATTTTTGCGCCGATTACTAATCAGCGGGGCGCAGGGAGGTAACGTACCCGGTGGGTGGGCTTCATAAACACCTGGTGTAGGCCGCAAGCCCCGAATGAGAACCTACAGGGTCCCCGTTTGCAGCTCCGAGGTTTTTTCCCGGTAAAAGGCCCGGGTTAACGGCGGCCATCTTTGTAAAGAAAAGCTGAGTTTTTGTTCGTTTCCCTCTTGTTTCATCGAGCAGTACAGCGCATGCGTCGCCATCTTTGTAAAGGGACCAGTAGTGGGCGGGGCTTCAGGGTCCCAGTGAGTGAACTGAACCCAGCCAGAGTCAGCACCTTCAGGGGAGGAGAGGGAGGGGAACCAGTGCGTGTCGAACTGAACCCAGCCAGAGTCAGCACCTTCAGGGAAGGAGAGGGAGGGGAACCAGTGAGTGTAGAACTGAACCCAGCCAGATTCAGCACCTTCAAGGGAGGAGAGGGAGGGGAACCAGTGAGTGTAGAACTGAACCCAGCCAGAGTCAGCACCTTCAGGGAAGGAGAGGGAGGGGAACCAGTGAGTGTAGAACTGAACCCAGCCAGATTCAGCACCTTCAAGGGAGGAGAGGGAGGGGAACCAGTGAGTGTAGAACTGAACCCAGCCAGAGTCAGCACCTTCAGGGAAGGAGAGGGAGGGGAACCAGTGAGTGTAGAACTGAACCCAGCCAGAGTTGGTGGTGAAAACTGGGAGCGGAGAACAAACTGTCTTGAGACGTGCGATGTGTTTGGATTTTAGCACAGGGAGGAGGGACAATGTGTGGGACGGGGATTTGGAGGAACAAGAGAGGAAAGAATGTTCCATAGAAACTAGAATTGTCTGTTCTGAATTTGTGTCCTGTACTTACAGTGATGAGTTTTGTAAATTTATTTTACAGGGTATTAGAAGGGGAGGATTTGAAGAAGGGAAACTCAAACCAAATATCAAGTCAAGATCTGACAGCGTCACTCAATTCCTCAGGACCTGAATATCATCGGCCTTTGAATGTGGAAGGAGAAATGTTTGTCTGTTCTGTCTGTGGGAAAAGATTTCATCAGTGTGACTGGAAAAGCATCGAGACACACACACCCGAGTGAGAGTGTTCCAGTGCACTGACAGTGGAAAGAGCTTTAACCAGTTACACAGCCTGAAAAAACATCGCACCATTCACAGCGGGGAGAAACCGTACACGTGTTGTGTGTGACGAGGCTTCAACAGATCATCCAACCTGGAGAGACAAGAGGACACCCGCACCACGGAGAAACCGTGGAAAAGTGGGGACTGCGGGAAGGGATTCAGTTACCCATCTCAGCTGGAAATTCAGCATCGCACTCACACTGGGGAGAGACCGTTCACCTGGTCTGAGTGTGGGAAGGGATTCACTCATTCATCCAGACTGCTGACACACCAGCGAGTTCACACTGGGGAGAGGCCGTTCACCTGCTCTGAGTGTGGGAAGGGATTCACTCCGTCATCCAACCTGCTGACACACCATCGAGTTCACAAGTGACTGCAGGGGTTGGATTCTGATGTTATTGCTGCTGTTAATCACTTCCAGGACTGAACCATGATCATTCTGACAGTTGAGGTTTGTTTCTGCTGATGTTAATTACCCCTGTTACTGGGCTGGAGTTTAATATTCTGGATATATGTCGAATAAATCAGCTTTGCTTTAAACACATTGTTGTGGATTTTTGACGTTCCCACCTGAGTGTTTAGCATCACCTGGCTGGAGCTCAGAAAGGACAATCTGGGGGGAGGATCGTACGGCAGGAACAGAACTACAGCCTAGACACAGTCCTTCAGGGCCACACTGAGAGGGGCAAACAGCACTTTGGTCTTTCTCGTCTCTCTTCACTGACAGTAATGTTAATCTTGAGGCATGTAAGGAATGTGTCCCAGCCGCTCTCTCCCATGGGTCAGAGCTCCTGGGCACAGAACAGAAGGCTCCTTTACAACTGTGTTTAGAGTCAGGAAGAACAACGGTGAATGCTGGAAACATGCTGTCAAATCAGAGATTGATGTCAAACTGCGATCTGTTCCTGACTGAAAGTGAAACGGCAGGGTTAAGTTTCCAGTCTCAAAATGACTGGTAATTATTCCACGAAGATTTAATATGTGTGTGTGACAGTCCTGAGTCTACCATTTTAAGGCAGGTGTTAGCTCAGTTAAAATAAACCCGTTTAAAATAAATTGGTTAAAGTCTGCATTAAAATAGCAGAGGGAGGAGTTCACAGGAGCCTGTTAACTGCTGGTACAATTATACAACAGACATTTGATCTCCAGATAAAGAAGGACCTGCAGCGTGTTTCCAGGAATTCCGTTTTATTGATGTGTGCGTGTTAGACACCAGGATAACTGAAAATACACGACCCGGAACATCCACGGGGTTACTCCAGGATCACTCCCGCTGCGGAACTCCACCACTGACCCTGCACCAATCATCACCCACTGGAGGTTTATATCAGGAGCTTCTGTGTGATGGTGAGGTGATCACTGGACAATAAAGTGCAGAGACGGGTGGGTGGCTGCTCATTATCCTCGGTGTGATTTAATCCCCTTTCCCACTGAATACTGCAGACAGACAGGATCACCTTGGCAACGGAATGGTCAGTGTGACATCACTTTCTAAACAAGAGCCCACAAGACAATGGGTTCTCAATAAATGTTAAAGGGATTCAACGCTCTTAAGTTACACTGTGAATAAAGGAAATAAAATGCTGATCAATAATTGGTGAAGATAATTTATCTCTGTGGAACGCACGAGCAAACATTAAGAACGATGTGTTTTGTTTACACACTCACACATATAACAAACACTTTGTGTGAGCTCTTTTCAGTTCTGTTTCACCCGATGGATTTTTATATCTGTGGCCTTAAGGACCCTGCGGCAGCCCATCCGGCGGGGCCTGCTGGGTCAGGATATAAAGAGACCGCGCGCTGTTCCTCCTCCCACTGCCTGGGGGAATGGGCCAGATATTTAAAGGGACAGGGACTCCCCTTTCTCTGCCTATTTACAGTTAAAGGGACAGTCCCGTTTATCTTGGAGTGTCGGAGGACTTCACCAACAGAGCTCCCATTAAAAGTTGCTCCCTTCTGTACTGTGCAGTGATTGTAAACCTGTCTGTTTCAGTGACTTGAGCCTTTCTGAAATGTCTCTGTTTTTGTCGATCCATTTGACTTGCTTGGTTAATTTGGAAAGTCTTCAGAATTTTGCAGTGTGACGAAGGTTTCATTTGAAGGTGGAGTGATATTTCTCTCTCAATATTCTGTTCTCCCCCCCCCCCCCCCCCCCCGCTCGCTTTAAAACACTCGGCACTACTGACTGGGAAGGTCACAACTTCAGTCCTTGATCTGGGCTGATAGTTGATCTCAACCAAGGCAGCAGTTCAGGGGCCATAATTGGCCTCAGTACCACTGGGCTAAGTGTAAAAATCAGCCAGTGCCCCTGCTCTTGATGGCGATCCAGTGACCTGAACTGGGAAGTGTATGACTGTTAATTGAGGGCAGGATTGGACTCGGCTGTGATGCCTACCACAGTGGAAATGCTGCTGACACTCACTGAGTCGGCTGACGGTGAGGCACCAGAGATTAACTAATGTCTGTGGAATTGCACCCAGCCAGATTCAGCACCTTCTGGAGAGAAGGGAGAAACAAAATCCCAGATGGTGTAATTAATGTTTTTAGACAGTAGGAATGGATTCAGTTGCCCGTCTGAGGTGGAAACTCATGGATACAGTCACACCGGGGAGAGGCTGTTCACCAGCTGAGTGTGGAAAGAGTTTCACTCACTCATCTCACCTATTAGCACACGGACATGTTCGTAATGGGGATAATCCGTTCACTGCTCTGTATGTGGAAATGGATTCTATCGACCATCCCATTTACACCAGCACAGTAACACCGGAGAGAGGCCGTTTAGATACTTCACGTGTGGGAAGGGATTGACTCCGTTGTCCCACCTGTTGACACTCCAGAGTGTCCACATTGAGAACAGTTGCTTTGAATACTCTGACAGTGAGAAAAGCTTTCAAAGTTCAAAGCAGCTGATGCACGATCAGCGCATTGATACTGGAGAGAGGCTGTTTCAATATCCTGTGTGTGGGAAGAAATTCACCCCACCTGCTGAGACTCCAGTGAGTTCACAGTGCGCGCCTGTATTTGGAGCATGCGCAGTGTCACTCTGATCAGAGCCGGGCGAGTGCACGGAGCGGATATAAGCGGCAGTCACGGTTTTTGAGCCGATTACGAATCAGCGGGGCGCAGGGAGGTAACGCACCCGGCGGGTGAGCTTCATAAACACCTGGTGCAGGCCGCAAGCCCCGAATGAGAACCTACAGGTTCCCCGTTTGCAGCTCCGAGGCTTTTTCCCAGGAGCTACGCCCGGGTTAACGTTGGCCATCTTTGTAAAGGAGCGCTGAGGGTTTTTGCATCACCATCTTACTTCATCGAGCGGCAGAACGCATGCGTGGCCATCTTTGTAAAGTAGCCGCCAGGGGACGTGGCTTCAGGGTCCCAGTGAGTGAACTGAACCCAGCCAGAGTCAGCACCTTCAGGGGAGGAGAGGGAGGGGAACCAGTGAGTGTAGAACTGAACCCAGCCAGAGTCAGCACCTTCAGAGGAGGAGAGGGAGGGGAACCAGTGAGTGTAGAACTGAACCCAGCCAGAGTCAGCACCTTCAGAGGAGGAGAGGGAGGGGAACCAGTGAGTGTAGAACTGAACCCAGCCAGAGTCAGCACCTTCAAGGGAGGAGAGGGAGGGGAACCAGTGAGTGTAGAACTGAACCCAGCCAGAGTCAGCACCTTCAGGGGAGGAGAGGGAGGGGAACCAGTGAGTGTAGAACTGAACCCAGCCAGAGTCAGCACCTCCATAGAGTCATGATGGCACAGAGGAGGCCATTTGGCCCATCGAGCCCGTGCCGGCTCTCTGTAGAGCAATCCAGTCAGTCCCATTTCCCCGCTCTATCCCCGTAGCCCTGCAAGTTTATTTCCCTCAAGTGCCTATCCAGTCTCCCCTTGAAAACATTAAGTGTCTCCGCTTCCACCACTTCCATTGGCAGCGAGTTCCAGGTCCTCACCACTCGCTGTGTAAAAATGTTTTTCCTCACATCCCCTTGTAGCTCTTGCCCAAAACCTAAACCTGTGTCCCCTAGTCCTTGTACCATCAACTAGTGCGAACAGCCTTTCCCTGTCTAGCCTATCCAAACACGTCATAATCTTGTACACCTCTATCAAATCACCCCTCAACCTCCTTTGCTCTAATGAAAACAAATCCAGCTTCTCCAACCTGTCCTTGTAGCTAAGATCCTCCAATCCTGGAACCATTCTGGTAAATCTCCTCTGCACCATCTCAAGGGCCTTCAGATCCTTCCGAAAGTGTGGTGACCAGAACTGGACGCAATGCTCCAGTTGTGGCCTAACCAGCGCTTTATACAGGTTCAGCATAACTTCTCTACTTTTGTACTCAATACCTCGATTTATTAAGCCCAAGATCCCATATGCTTTGTTAACCACTCTTTCAATATGTCCTGCCACCTTCAGGGACCTATGCACATTAACTCCCAGGTCCCTCTGTCCCTGCACACTCTTTGAAACTGTGCCATTAAGTGTATATTGCCTCTCCCTGTTCCTTCTGCCAAAATGCATCACCTCACACTTCTCTGCATTAAATTCCATCTGCCACTTGTCTGCCCATTCTGCTAGCCTTTCTATGTCCTGTTACAGTCAATTGATATCATCATCACTGTTTGCCACACCCCCAAGTTTGGTGTCATCGGCAAATTTAGAAATTCTACTTTGTATTCCAATATCCAGGTCATTTATATAAATCAAAAAAAGCAGTGGTCCCAGCACTGACCCTTGGGGAACACCACTGTCTACCATCCTCCAGTCTGAAAAACAGCCATTTACCACAACTCGCTGTTTTCTGTCCTTAAGCCAATTCCTTATCCAAGCTGCCACTGACCCACCTATTCCATGAGCCTCCATTTTGTTAACCAGCCTTCTATGTGGTACTTTGTCAAATGCCTTCCTAAAATCCGTGTAAACAACATCCACTGCATTCCCTTCATCAATCCTCTCTGTAACTTCATCAAAAAATTAAATTAGATTAGTCAAACACGATCTTCCTTTTACTAATCCATGTTGGCTTTCCTTAATTTGCTTAAACCTCTCCAAATGACAATTCATTTTTTTCCTTGATTATTGTTTCTAAAACTTTACCGACCACTGATGTTAAACTGACCGGCCTGTAGTTACTAGGATTGTCCTTGCACCCTTTCTTCAACAATGGTGTCACATTTGCCACTTTCCAATCCTCAGGCACCTCCCCCAAATTTAGGGAAGATTGGAAAATTATGGCAAGCTCTTCTGCTATCTCCTTCCCCAATTCCCTTACCAACCAGGGATGCAAGCCATCTGGTATTTGATTCAAACTCTCCAGACTGGGGATTTCTCACCATCTCTCCTGAAGGCGCTGGTAAAGGCAGAGCATACGGTTAACATCCCGCACAATTGTAATAGAAGAGCCCCAGAGTTGGGCTACCCTTGTACAGTCCCAGGATAGGAATCCTCATGTACAGTCCCAGGATAGGAATCCCCATGTAACAGTCCCAGGGTTAGAATCGCCATGTACAGTCCGAGGGTTGAAATCTCCATGTACAGTCCCAGGGTTGGAATCCCCATTTACAGTCCCAGGGTTGGAATCCCCAAGTACAGTCTCAGGGTTGGAATCCCCATGTACAGTCCCAGGGTTAGAATCCCCATGTACAGTCCCAGGGTTGGAATCCCCATGTACAGTCCCTGGATTGGAATCCCCATGTACAGTCCCAGGGTTAGAATCCCCATGTACAGTCCCAGGGTTGGAATCCCCATGTACAGTCCTAGGGTTTGAATCCCCATGTACAGTCCCAGGGTTAGAATCCCCATGTACAGTCCCAGGGTTAGAATCCCCGTGTACAGTCCCAGGGTTAGAATCCCCATGTACAGTCCCAGGGTTAGAATCCCCATGTACAGTCCCAGGGTTAGAATCCCCATGTACAGTCTCAGGGTTAGAATCCCCATGTACAGTCCCAGGGTTGGAATCCGCATGTACAGTCCCAGGGTTGGAATCCCCATGTACAGTCCGAGGGTTGGAATCCCCAAGTACAGTCTCAGGGTTGGAATCCCCATGTACAGTCCCAGGGTTAGAATCCCCATGTACAGTCCCAGGGTTGGAATCCCCATGTACAGTCCCTGGATTGGAATCCCCATGTACAGACCCCGGGTTGGAATCCCCATGTACAGTCCCAGGGTTGGAATCCCCATGTACAGTCCTAGGGTTTGAATCCCCATGTACAGTCCCAGGGTTGGAATCCCCATGTACAGTCCCAGGGTTAGAATCCCCGTGTACAGTCCCAGGGTTAGAATCCCCATGTACAGTCCCAGGGTTTGAATCACCATGTACAGTCCCAGGGTTAGAATCCCCATGTACAGTCCCAGGGTTGGAATCCCCATGTACAGTCCCAGGGTTGGAATCTCCATGTACAGTCCCAGGGTTAGAATCCCCATGTACAGTCCCAGGGTTAGAATCCCCATGTACAGTCCCAGGGTTAGAATCCCCATGTACAGTCCCAGGGTTAGAATCCCCATGTACAGTCCCAGGGTTGGAATCCCCATGTACAGTCCCAGGGTTAGAATCCCCATGTACAGTCCCAGGGTTAGAATCCCCATGTACAGTTCCAGGGTTGGAATCCCTCAGCAACACCGAGTGCGGGTCTCAGGCCCCGAGTCAGAGCCGGCGGACGTGCGGCCAGGGCCCCGGCACCATTAACCCCAGGGTGCAGCACCTCCCCCAGACAAGAAACACAACAACTTGCCTTGACACAGCATAGGGAGCAATTCAGAGCCGGTTAGCATCAGGCTGGGCGGTGGATGTGGAACTCGCTCCCTGGCCTCCTGTGTAGGGCTTTCTTGTTGCATCAGTTTGAGCTGGAGTGGAGAGGGGGGAGAAGCTGCTGGGTTTAACCCCCAGTACTTCTGAGCCCAGTGGGACCCAACAATGTCCAATGTGGGACTGTGAAGGGAGGTGAATTCTAGGGGACATGATGCGGAGATGCCGGCGTTGGACTGGGGTGGACAAAAATGAGAAGTCGCACAACACCAGGTTATAGTCCAACAGATTTATTTAAAATTACAAGCTTTCGGAGCTGTCGCCCCTTCGTCAGGTAAAGTTACTGTGAGAGAATCTATCAGAATTCACAGAATATAAACACAGAGAAAATGCATAGATTAAATCTTTCCCTACATCAAAGACACACTAAGAGCACAGCCAAGACAATGAGATGTGTCGCAGGGGGTCCAACGCGTCAAAACACCTGCTGGCTGCATATCCTCTCCATTTTTTGTGTTTGTTTCTTGTGTTTGTTTTTTTTTAAACTGGAAAGACCGGCAACGATGTCAAGTCACGTTCTATAGCGTGACATGAACCCGATATCCCGATTGAGGCCATCCTCATGAGTGCGGAACTTGGCTATCAGTTTCTGCTCGATGATTTTGCGTTGTCGTGTATCCCGAAGGCCGCCTTGGAGAACGCTAACCCGCAGATCCGAGGCTGAATGCCCTTGACTGCTGAAGTGTTCCCCGACTGGGAGGCAACCATCCTGCCTGGCAATTGTTGCGCGGTGTCCGTTCATACGTTGTCTCAGTGTCTGCATGATCTCGCCGATGTACCATGCTCTGGGGCATCCTTTACTGCAACGTATCAGGTAGACAACGTTGGCCGAGTCACATGAGTATGTACCATGTACCTGGTGGGTAGTGTCCTCACGTGTGATGACGGTATCTGTGTTCATGATCTGGCATGCCTTGCAGAGGTTGCCGTGGCAGGGTTGTGTGGTGTCGTGGTCGCTGTTCTCCTGACAGCTGGGTAATTTGCTGCGAACGATGGTACTTTTGAGGTTAGGCGGCTGCTTGAAGACGAGTAGTGGAGGTGTGGGAATGGCCTTAGCAAGGTGTTCGTCGTCATCGATGACATGTTGAAGGCTGCGAAGAACATGGCGTAGTTTCTCCGCTCCGTGGAAGTACTGGACGACGTAGGGTACTCTGTTGGTTGTGTCCCGTGTTCGTCTTCTGAGGAGGTCTGTGCGGTTTTTCGCTGTGGCCCGTCGGAACTGTCGATCGATGAGTTGAGCGTCATATCCCGTTCTTACGAGGGCGTCTTTCAGTGTCCGTAGGTGTCCATCGCGTTCCTCCTCGTCCGAGCAGATCCTGTGTATTCGCAGGGCTTGTCCATAGGGGATGGCTTCTTTAACGTGGTTAGGGTGGAAGCTGGAGAAGAGGAGCATCGTGAGGTTGTCCGTGGGCTTGCGGTAGAGTGAAGTGCTGAGGCGTCCATCTTTGATGGAGATTCGTGTGTCCAAGAATGAAACCGATTCTGAGGAGTAGTCCATGGTGAGTTTGATGGTGGGATGGAACCTGTTGATGCTATCGTGTAGTCCTTTCAGTGATCCTTCGCCATGGGTCCAAAGGAAGAAGATGTCGTCGATGTATCTGGTGTACAGCGTTGGTTGGAGGTCCTGTGCAGCGAAGAAGTCTTGCTCGAACTTGTGCATGAAGATGTTGGCGTATTGGGGTGCGAATTTGGTCCCCATGGCTGTTCCGTGTGTTTGGGTAAAAAAATGGTTGTCGAAGGTGAAGACATTGTGGTCAAGGATGAAGCGGATGAGTTGTAGGATGGCGTCTGGAGATTGGCTGTTGTTGGTGTTGAGTACTGAGGCTGTCGCAGCGATGCCGTCATCGTGGGGGATACTGCTGTAGAGTGCCGATACGTCCATCGTGGCGAGGAGTGTTCCTGGTTCAACTAGTCCATGGGTGCTGAGTTTCTGCAAGAAGTCTGTAGTGTCGCGACAGAAGCTGGGGGTTCCCTGTACGATGGGTTTCAGGATGCCCTCGATGTACCCAGAGAGGTTCTCACATAGGGTTCCGTTGCCTGATACGTTAGGACGTCCGGGTGTGTTGGCTTTGTGTATCTTTGGGAGGCAGTAAAAGTCTCCTACGCGGGGAGTACGTGGGATGAGAGCACGTAGGGTGTTTTGAAGGTCTGGATCGAAGGTCTTGATCAGTCTATTGAGTTGGCGGGTGTGTTCTTTGGTCGGATCTGCGGGTAGCTGTCTGTAGTGTTCCTGGTTGTCCAGTTGTCGGTATGCTTCTTTGCAATAGTCCATTCTGTTCTGTATGACGATGGCTCCTCCTTTGTCCGCTGGTTTGATGACAATGTTGCGGTTGGTCTTGAGAGCGTGGATGGCGTTGCGTTGTGCTCGGGTGACATTCTGGACTGTCTTCTGAGTGCGGCTGATGAATCTGGCGTTGATGCATTTCCTGACAGCTTGAGCATACATGTCAAGTTTAGGGCAGCGACCCTCCGGTGGGGTCCAATTTGACTCTTTCTTCCTCGGTTGCAGCACTGCGGTTCCCTCTGTCTGCTGTTCCGGATGATTGATTGTCTCATTGGGTTTGTTGCTGACATCTTGGGATTTGTGGTAGTATTCCCGGATCCTCATTCTCCTGATGAATTCCTCTGTGTCTGCCGCGAGACCGATGGGGTCCATTTTGGTGGTGGGGCAGAACTTGAGCCCCAGGGCGAGAACTTCGATTTCGTCTGGTTGAAGGGTGTGGTCCGACAGGTTGACAATGGACTTCCCTGTGGTTGCAACCGTGGTACCGGGGAGATTAAGTTGCTAAACAGACCCTGTCCATACCGTGTAAAAGATTATCGTTTTAGGAACAAGTATTTCTGTAGAGGCTTTCAATCCATTTTATATATACAGATTTTTTTAATTCATTCGATGTGAGTGTCACTAGCAAGGACAGCATATATTGCCAGTCCCCAGTTTCCCGTTGAGAAGGTGATGCTGGGCCTTCTTCTTGAACCTCTGCAGTCCGTGTGGCGAAGGTACTCTCAGAATGCTGTTACGATGAGGAGTTCCAGGATTTTCCCCCAGTGACGATGTAGGAACAGCGATATATGCCCAAGTCAGGATAGTGTGTGACTTGGAGGGGAACTGGGAGGTGATGGTGTTCCCATGCACCTGCTGCCCTTGTCCTTCTAGGTGGTGGAGGTCGCGTGTTTGGGAGGTGCTGTCAAAGTTCTAGTCGAGTTGCAGATGTATAAAGTTGCTCTCCTTCATCCCTCCCCCTCCCACCTCGCTCTCTCTCCTCCCATAGAGGCCAGAGTCTTATGTCGGCCCAGACCGGGTGGCGGGTTCCCTTCCCTGAAGGACATTAGTGAACCAGTTGGATTTTTACGACAATCCGGCAGCTTTCATGGTCACTTTTTTCTAGTGCCGGCCCCACAAATTCCCAGATTCATTCAGCTCAATTTCACAACCTGCCTTTGTGTTTTTGTGGGTTCTCTCTCACCCTCCCTTTTTCCTGTTTTAAATTCATTTTACAGGGTGTTAGAAGGGGAGGATTTGCAGACGGGAAACTCAAACCAAACATGACTTCAAGATCTGACAGAGTCACTCGATTCATCAGGACCTTTGAGCATGGAAGCAGAAAGCACCGTTCAGAGTTGGGAGAAACCGTACACGTGTTCTGTGTGTGGACGAGGCTTCAGCCGATCCTCTGGCCTGTCGAGTCACCAGCGAGTTCACACTGGGGAGAGGCCGTTCACCTGCTCCGTGTGTGGGAAGGGATTCACTCAGTCATCCCACCTGCTGACACACCAGCGAGTTCACACCGGGGAGAGACCGTTCACCTGCTTCGAGTGTGGGAAGGGATTCACTAATTCATCCCACCTATTGACACACCAGCGCGTTCACACTGATGAGAGACCTTTTAAATGCCCGGACTGCGGAAAGTGCTATAAAAGTTCCAGGGAACTGATGTGTCATCAACGTGTTCACTCTGACGAGAGACTGTTCAGGTGCTCTCACTGCGGGACTGGGTTCAGGCGATCATCTCACCTCACTCTACACCAGCGCACTCACACCAGGGAGAGGCCGTTCACTTGCTCTGAGTGTGGAAAGGGATTCACGTGTTCATCCACCCTGCTGATACACCAGCGAGTTCACACTGGGGAGAGACCGTTCACCTGCTCTGAGTGTGGGAAGGGATTCACTCAGTCATCCACCCTGCTGATACACCAGCGAGTTCACACTGGGGAGAGACCGTTCACCTGCTCGGAGTGTGGGAAGGGATTCACTCAGTCATCCACCCTGCTGAAACACCAGCGAGTTCACACTGGGGAGAGGCCATTCACCTGCTCCATGTGTGGGAAAGGATTCACTCGGTCATCCAACCTGCTGACACACCAGAGAGTTCACACTGGGGAGAGACCGTTCATTTGCTCTGACTGTGGAAAGGGATTCACTCAGTCATCCCACCTGCTGAGACACCAGCGAGTTCACACTGGGGAGAGGCCGTTCACCTGCACTGAGTGTGGGAAGGGATTCACTCATTCATCCGACCGACTGAAACACCAGCGAATTCACACTGGGGAGAGGCCGTTCACCTGCTCCGAGTGTGGGAAGGGATTCACTCGGTCATCCAGCCTGCTGAGACACCAGCGAGTTCACACTGGGGAGAGACCATTCACCTGCTTCGAGTGTGGGAAGGGATTCACTCAGTCATCCAACCTGCTGAAACACCAGCGAGTTCACAAGTGACTGCAGGTGTTGGATTCTGCTGTTATTGCTGCTGTTAATTACATCCTGAACTGAATCGTGTTCACACTGACAGCTGGGGTTTGTTTCTGCTGATGTTAATAACCCGTGTAACTGGGCTGGAGTTTAAATTTCTGGATATATATCAAATAAATCAGCTTTGCTTTAAACACATTGTTGTGGATTTTTGTCATTCCCACCTGAGTGTTTCGCATCACCTGGCTGGAGCTCAGAAAGGACAATCTGGGGGGAGGATCGTACGGTGGGAACAGAACTACAGCCTGGACACAGTCCTTCAGGGCCACACTGAGAGGGGCAAACGGCACTTTGCTCTTTCTCATCTCTCTTCACTGAAAGGAAAGTTGCCGGGCAGATTAAGAACATAAGAAAAGATCATAAGAATTAGGAGCAGGAGTAGGTCACACGGCCCCTCGAGCCTGCTCCGCCATTCAACAAGATCATGGCTGATCATCCACCTCAACTCCACTTTCCCGCCCGATCTCCATATCCCTTGATTCCCCTAGAGTCCAAAAATCTATCTATCTCAGCCTTGAATATACTCAAAGACTCAGCATTCACAGCCCTCTGGGGCAGAGAATTCCAAAGATTCACAACCCTCTGAGTGAAGAAATTCCTCCTCATTTCAGTCTTAAATGGCCGACCCCTTATCCTGAGACTATGCCCCCTAGTTCTAGACACTCCAGCCAGGGGAAACAACCTCTCAGCATCTACCCTGTGAATCCCCTTCAGAATCTTGTATGTTTCAATGAGATCACCTCTCATTCTTCTAAACTCCAGAGAGTTTTGGCCCATTCTACACAACCTCTCATCATAGGACAGCCCTCTCATCCCAGGAATCAATCTCGTGAACCTTTGTTGCACCGCCTCCAAGGCAAGTATATCCTTCCTTAGATAAGGAGACCAAAACTGTGCACAGTACTCCAGGTGTGGCCTCACCAAGGCCCTGTACAATTGTAGCAAGACTTCCTTACTCTTATACTCCAACCCCTTGCAATAAAGGCCAACATGTCATTTGCCTTCCTTATTGCTTGCTGTACCTGCATGTTAGCGTTCTGTGTTTCTTGCACGAGGACACCCAAATCTCTCTGAACACCAACATTTGAAAGTTTCTCACCATTTAAAAAATATTCTGTTTTTCTATTCTTCCTACCAAAGTGAATAACCTCACAATTCCCGACATTATACTCCATCTGCCACCTTACTGCCCACTCACTTAGTCTATCTATATCCCTTTGGAGACTTATACCCCTTTAATCTTGAGCCCTGTAAGGAATGTGTCCCAGCCGCTCTCTCCCATGGGTCAGAGCTCCTGGGCACGGAACAGAAGGCTCCTCTACAACTGTGTTTAGAGTCAGGAAGAACAACGGTGAATGCTGGAAACATGCTGTCAAATCAGAGATTGATGTCAAACTGCGATCTGTTCCTGACTGAAAGTGAAACGGCAGGGTTAAGTTTCCAGTCTAAAAATGACTGGTGATTATTCCACGAAGATTTAATATGTGTGTGTGAGACAGTCCTGAGTCTACCATTTTAAGGCAGGTGTTAGCTCATTTAAAATAAACCCGTTTAAAATAAATTGGTTAAAGTCTGCATTAAACTAGCAGAGGGAGGAGTTCACAGGAGCCTGTTAACTGCTGGTACAATTATACAACAGACATTTGATCTCCAGATAAAGAAGGACCTGCAGCGTGTTTCCAGGAATTCCCTGTTTTATTGATGTGTGCGTGTTAGACACCAGGATAACTAAAAATACACGACCCGGAACATCCACGGGGTGCGATCCCGACAGTTACTCTGGGATCACTCCGGCTGCGGAACTCCAGCACTGACCCTGCTGAAGGTTGTAGGCTCAGGGAGTGGGGCCTCCAGGAGTGGACTGTGAGAAAGCTGGGTTTCAGTATCCTGACACATATATGGTGAGGAACCAGAGCAATCCTTACTAAGGAGCCGTCTGGGTTTTTATCCACTGGGATGAGATGGGATGGGATGATTGATTTATTTATTTATTGAATGGTTTGAAGCATCGGTCTAGTCTTGTTAATAACTGTCAGAAGCTGTGTGCAATGTCTAATTGATGTGGGATTATGTGGGTAATATCTGTGTTGAAAGGACGGGGTGAACCTTGTAACAATCCCCCAGAGATGAGCTGGGATTGAGGGACAGGACTGAAGGTGAGCAATAGTGCCCTGCACTTTGTACTAATTAGTGACAGACTCTGTGTGTTAAAGTTTACTAATTCACACTTGTGTTGTGCTGTGCCGATTGCTCCCAGTTTGTGAATGTTCAGGATTGTGTTTGCTGCAGTATTTTCTACTGAGCTTTGGCGGGACCCATTGATTGGGTGAGACAGAGCCTGGAACCGTGACCTCACAGCACCGCCGGATGGGCGGCCGCAGGGTCCTAATGCCCACCGGGTGCACCAGCTCTCAGCGGGTTCAGAGCAACAACTGAAAAGAGCCTCACAAAGTGTTTGCTGTGTGTGTGTGTACAAAGCTCATCATTCTTAATGTGTGCAAGCACATTCCACAGAGAGAAATCATTATCTTCAGCCATTATTGATCAGCATTTTATTTCCTTTATTCACAGTGTAACTTCAGAGCGTTGAATCCCTTTAACATTTATTGAGAACCCATTGTCTTGTGGGCTCTTGTTTAGAAAGTGATGTCACAATGACCATTCCGTTGCCAAGGTGATCCTGTCTGTCCGCAGTGTTCAGTGGGAAAGGGGATTAAATCACACCGAGGATAATGAGCAGCCACCCAGAAGCAGGACACAAAGAGTCTGCAAAGGGATATAGACAGGTTAAGTGAGTGGGCAAGAAGGTGGCAGATGGAGTATAATGTGGAGAAATGTGAAGTTATTCACTTTGGTAGGAAGAATAGAAAAACAGAATATTTTTTAAATGGTGAGAAATTATGAAATGTTGTTGTTCAGAGGGATTTGGGTTTCCTCGAACACAAATCACAGAGAGTTAGCATGCAGGTACAGCAAGCAATTAGGAAGGCAAATGGTATGTTGGCCTTTATTGCAAGGGTGTTGGAATACAAGTGTAGGGAAGTCTTACTACAATTGTACAGGGCTTTGGTGAGACCACACCTGGAGTTCTGTGTACAGTTTTGGTCTCTGTACCTAAGGAAGGATATACATGCCTCAGAGAGGGTGCAACGATGGTTGACTAGATTGATTCCTGGGATGAGAGGGTTGTCCTATGATGAGAGATTGTGTAGAATGTGCCGATACTCTCTGGACTTTAGAAGAATGAGAGGTGATCTCATTGAAACATGTAAGATTCTGAGAGGGCTTGACAGGGTAGATGCTGAGAGGCTGCTTCCCCTGGCTGGAGAGTCTAGAACTAGGGAACATTGTCTCAGGATAAGGGTAGGTCATTTAGGACGGAGATGAGAGGGTTGTGAATCTTTGAAATTCTCTACCCCAGAAGGCCGTGGATGCTCAGTCGTTGAGTATATTCATGGCTGAGATCAATAGATTTTTGGATATTAAGGGAATCAAGGGATATGCGGAGCGGGTGGGAAAGTGGAGTTGAGTTCAAAGATCAGCCATGATCTTATTGAATGGTGGAGCAGGATCAAGGGGCCGTATGGCTGACTCCTGCTCCTATCCCGTGTAGTCCCACACTCCAGCTTTTCCCCATATCATTGCAAATTAGTCCTCTTCAAGTATGTGAAAATAGAATGAGAGTAAACTAGCAAGAAATATGAAAACAGATTGTAAGAGCTTCTGCAAGTGAGTAAAAAGGAAGAGAGAAGCAAAAGTAAACATTGGTCCCTTAGAGGCTGAGAGAAGAGAAATTATATTGGAGAACAAGAAAATGGCAGAGATTTTAAACAAATATTGTATATCTGTCTTCATAGTAGAAGACACAAAAAGCAGACCCAAAATAGTGGGGAACCAAGGGGCTAATAAGAGTGAGGAACTTAAAGTAATTAATATCAGTAGAGAAAAAGTACTTGAGAAACTAATGGGACTAAAATCCGACAAATCCCAATGACCTGATGGCCTACATCTGAGGGTTCTAAAAGAGGTGGCTGCAGAGATAGTGGATGCATTGGTTGTGATCTTCCAAAATTCCCCAGATTCTAGAACAGTCCCAGCGGATTGGAAGGTAGCAAATGTAACCCTGCTATTCAAGAAAGGAGGGAGAGAGAAAACAGGGAACTACAGGCCAGTTAGCCTGACATCAGTCGTTGGGAAAATGTTGGAATCCACTGTTAAGGAAGTGGTAACAGGACACTGAGAAAATAATAACATGATTAGGCAGAGTCACATGGTTTTATAAGGTAAATCTTGTTTAACAAATTTATTAGAGTTTTTTGAGGATGTAACTAGCAGGGTAGATAAAGGGGAACCAGTGGATGCAGTATATTTGGATTTCAAAAGGCATTCAATAAGGTGCCACATAAAAGGTTGCTACACAAGATATGGGCTCATGGGGTTGGGGGTAATATATTAGCACGGATAGAGGATTGGTTAACGGGCAGAAATCAGGGAGTGGGGATAAATGGGTCATTTTCCGTTTGGCAGGCTGTAACTAGTGGGGTGCTGCAAGGATCAGTGCTTGGGCCTCAGCTATTTACAATATGTATCAATGACTTTGATGAAGGGACCGAGTCCAATGTATCCAAGTTTGCTGACGACACAAAGCTAGGAGGGACAGTAAGCTGTGAGGAGGACACAAAGAGCCTGCAAAGGGATATAGACAGGATGAGTGAGTGGGCAATAAGGTGGCAGATGCAGTATAATGTGAGGAAATGTGAGGTTATTCACTTTGGTCGGAACTATAGAAAAGCAGAATATTTTTTATCTGGTGAGAAACTATTAAATGTTGGAGTTCAGGGAGATTTAGGTGTCCTCGTACAGGAAACACATAAAGATAGCATGAAGGTACAGCAAGCAATTAGGAAGGCAAATGGCATGTTGGCCTTTATTGCAAGGGGGTTGGAGTACAAGAGTGAGGAAGTCTTGCTACAATTGTACAGGGCCTTGGTGAGACCACACCTGGAGCTTTTGTCTCCTTATCTGAGGAAGGACATACATGCCTTAGAGGCGGTGCAACGAAGGTTCACTAGATTGATCCCTGGGATGAGAGGCTTGTCCTATGAGGAGAGATTGAGTAGATTGGGCCTATACTCTCTGGAATTTAGAAGAATGAGAGGTGATCTCATTGAAACATAAGATTCTGAGGGGGGATTGAGAGGTTTTTTCCCCCTGGCTGGAGAGCCGAGAAGTTAGTGCTGTTGGGGAGGGTTTAAATTAATTTGGCAGGGGGATGGGCACCAGGGTGCAGCATTAGAAAGGAGAAACAAAGGATTGGGAGAGACAGATAGCATTATAGTAAGACAGAGTAAGGTAGTAGATGGGATCAGACTAAGAGAGAATACAAGAAGGTCTAAGATAGGTTTACAGTGCATGTGTGTAAACGTACGAAGCGTGGTAAATATTGGCCCAGAAATTAAACAGTGAGCGTTCCCGCGGGGGTAAGGCTTCCCCGCGATATCTCACTCCGTGCCTACCTTTTTCCTCCGGGCCCACACGAACTTTAGATTCAAGCCCTCTGCCACATGCAACTGTGCAGTGCTTGCTTGACCCAGAGACGCAATTAGTTCGTGCGAGCTCTGGGATCACGTGATTCAGTTAGAGCCAATGGCAGCACACCATCTTTCATTCATAGTTTTGACGGCAAGAGCTGTCAAAGCTATGAATATTACAAACCCGCAAAAGAACAGCTAAACCTCAATTAAATTTTAAAAAAAGCCATCACATTAATAAAATAAGTATAGTTAAATAAATTAACCACTTTAAACAAAAAATTAAATTTTTGAAAAAATTTAAAATCTTTTTAAAAGTTATAAAAATAAACTTACCTTTCTTTAAAGTCTCTAAAAAAGATAAACCTGTTGAATTTTTTTTTAAAAAACACTTAATTAACTACTTACCTTGTTAAAAGGGGGTCCTACGCCTGCTTTCTTTATGTGTAAAATCTTCACCACTTACCTGCGCGTTCAAAGCTGAAAAAATAACTAAGTGCACTGCGTGCGCGCAGCCTGTAGTGCGCACGCGGTTCACTTAGGAACCGCCCCCTTTTGAATTCATGAAGTGCCGGTTTTCCGCGCATGCACAGTGCATGCAGGAAACCGGCAATTGGAGACCTAAAACGCGAGAGTACACAGTGCGTACTCTCGCGTATTAGTTCTAATTTTCGAGCCAAGGTTGGTGAGCTGCAGGCACAGATAGCCACATGGAAATATGATGTCATGGCGATAACGGAGACCTGGCTCAAAAAAGGGCAGGATTGGGTCCGAAATATTCCTGGATATAACGGGCACTTGGAGAGGTTTAAGCTAATTAAGGAGAGCCAACACGGATTAGTAAAAGGCAGATCGTGTTTGACTAAACTAATTAAATTTTTTGATGAAGTTACAGGGAGGATTGATGAAGGGAATGCAATGGATGTTGTTTACACGGATTTTCGGAAGGCGTTTGACAAAGTACCACATAGAAGGCTGGTTAACAAAATTGAGGCTCATGGAATAGGTGGGTCAGTGGCAGCTTGGATAAGGATTTGGCTTAAGGACAGAAAACAGCGAGTTGTGGTAAATGGCTGTTTTTCAGACTGGAGGATGGTAGACAGTGGTGTTCCCCAAGGGTCAGTGCTGGGGCCACTGCTTTTTTGATATATATAAATGACCTGGATATTGGAATACAAAGTAGAATTTCTAAATTTGCCGATGACACCAAACTTGGGGGTGTGGCAAACAGTGATGATGATATCAATCAACTGCAACAGGACATAGAAAGGCTAGCAGAATGGGCAGACAAGTGGCAGATGGAATTTAATACAGAGAAGTGTGAGGTGATGCATTTTGGCAGAAGGAACAGGGAGAGGCAATATACACTTAATGGCACAGTTTTAAAGAGTGTGCAGAGACAGAGGGACCTGGGAGTTAATGTGCATAGGTCCCTGAAGGTGGCAGGACATATTGAGAGAGTGGTTAACAAAGCATATGGGATCTTGGGCTTCATAAATAGAGGTATTGAGTACAAAAGTAGAGAAGTTATGCTGAACCTTTATAAAGTGCTGGTTAGGCCACAACTAGAGTATTGCGTCCAGTTCTAGTCAGCACACTTTAGGAAGGATGTGAAGGCCCTTGCGAGGGTGCAGAGGAGATTTACCAGAATGGTTCTGGGGATGGGGGATCTTAGCTACAAGGACAGGTTGGAGAAGCTGGATTTGTTTCCATTAGAGCAAAGGAGGTTGAGGGGTGATTTGATGGAGGTGTACAAGATTATGACGGGTTTGGATAGGCTAGACGGGGAAAGGCTGTTCCCACTAGTTGATGGTACACTGACTAGGGGACACAGATTTAAGGTTTTGGGCAACAGATACAGGGGGGACGTGAGGACCTGGAACTCGCTGCCAACGGAAGTGGTGGAAGCGGAGACACTCAATGTTTTCAAGGGGAGACTGGATAGGCACTTGAGGGAAATAAACTTGCAGGGTTACGGGGATAGAGCGGGGGAATGGGACTGACTGGATTGCTCTACAGAGAGCCGGCACGGACTCGATGGGCCGAATGACCTCATTCTGTGCCGTTATGACTCTATGATTCTATAAGGTATAAGAGAGAGGATGTCCTGGAGGGGTCAAGGACAGAATCTATCTGGTTCGAGTTAAGAAACAATCGAGGTGCCATTACACTACTAGGTGTATTCTATAGACCACCAACTAGTGGGAAGGATATAGAGGAGCAAATTGGCAGGGAAATTACAGAGAGGTGCAAGAACTACAGAGTAGTAATAATGGGGGACTTCAACTATCCTAATATAGACTGGGATAGTAATAGTGTAAAGGGCAGAGAGGGGGAAGAATTTCTGAGGTGTGTTCAGGAGAACTTTCTTGATCAGTACGTTTCCGGCCCAATGAGGAACAAGGCATTGCTGGATCTGGTTCTGGGGAATGAGATGGGTCAAGTGGAGCAAGTGTCAGGAGGGGAACATTTAGGGAAGAGTGATCATAGTATCATAAGGTTTAGATGAGCTATGGAAAAGCACAACGAGCAATCTGGAGTAAAAATACTGAATTGGAGGAGGGCCAGTTTCAGTGGATTGAGAAGGGATCTGGCCCGGGTAAATTGGAATCAAAGATTGGCAGGTCAAACTGTCCTGGAACAATGGGCTGCCTTTAAAGAGATGGTTCGGGTCCAGTCGATGTACATTCCCACCAGGGGGAAAGGTAGGGCAATCAAAGACACAGCTCCCTGGATGATGAAAGAGATAGGGAGTAAGATGAAGCAGAAAAAGGGGGAGTATGACAGATGTCAGATTGAGAATACAAGCAAGAACCAGGCTGAATATAGAATGTTCAGTGGGGAAGTGATAAAGGAAATAAGAGGGGCAGAGAGGGTATGAGAATGGACTGGCAGCTAACATAAAAAGGCAATCCTAAAGTCTTCTATAGTGTATAAATAATAAACGGGTAGTAAGAGGAGGGGTGGGGCCGATTAGGGACCAAAAAGAGACCTATGCATGGAGGCAGATGACATGGCTGAGGTACTAAATGAGTACTTTGCATCTGTCTTTACCAAGGAAGAAGATGCTGCCAAAGTCACAGTGAAAGAGGAGGTAGTTGAGATACTGGATGGGAGAAAAATTGATAAAGAGGAGGTACTAGAAAGGCTGGCTGTACTTAAAGTAGATAAGTCACAAGGACCAGATGGGATGCATCCCAGGATGCTGAAGAAGGTAAGGGTGAAAATTGCAGAGGTACTGGCCATAATCTTCCAATCCTCCTTGGATACGGGGGTGGTGCCAGAGGACTGGAGAATTGCAAATGTTACACCCTTGTTCAAAAAAGGGTGTAAGGATAAACCCAGCAACTACAGGCCAGTCAGTTTAACCTCGATGGTGGGGAATCTTTTAGAAATGATAATCCGGGACAAAATTAACAGTCACTTGGACAAGTGTGGATTAATTAAGGAAAGCCAGCACGGATTTGTCAAAGGCAAATCGTGTTTAACTAACTTGATTGAGTTGTTTGATGAGGTAACAGAAACAGTTGATGAGGGTAATGTGGTTGATGTGGTGTACATGGACTTCCAAAAGGCGTTTGATAAAGTGCCACATAATAGGCTAGCCAGCAAAGTTGAAGCCCATGGAATAAAAGGAACAGTGGCAGCATGGATACGAAATTGGCTAAGTGACAGGAAACAGAGAGTAGTGGTGAATGGTTGTTTTTCGGACTGGAGGAAGGTATACAGTGGTGTTCTCCAGGGGTCAGTTCCAGGACCACTGCTTTTCTTGATATATATTAATGACTTGGACGTGGGTGTACAGGGCACAGTTTCAAAATTTGCAGATGACACAAAACTTGGAAGTATAGTGAACAGTGAGGAGGAGAGTGATAGAATTCAAGAGGACATAGACAGGCTGGTGGAATGGACGGACATGTGGCAGATGAAATTTAACGCAGAAAAATGCGAAGTGATACATTTTGGTAGGAAGAACGAGGAGAGGCAATATAAACTAAAGGGTAGAATCCTAAAGGGGGTGCATGAACAGAGAGACCTGGGGGTTTATGTGCACAAATCGTTGAAGGTGGCAAGGCAGGTTGAGAAAGCGGTTAAAAAAGCTTACGGGATCCTGGGCTTTATAAGTAGAGGCATAGAGTACAAAAGCAAGGAAGTTATGATGAACCCTTATAAAACACTGGTCCGACCACAACTGCAATATTGTGTCCAATTCTGGGCACTGCACTTTAGGAAGGATGTGAAGGTTTAGAGAGGGTGCGGAAAAGATTGACAAGAATGGTTCCAGGGATGAGGGACTTCAGTTACGTGGATAGAGTGGAGAAGCTGGGGTTGTTCTCCTTGGAGCAGAGAAGGTTGAGAGGAGATTTGATAGAGGTGTTCAAAATCATGAGGGGACTAGACAGAATAGATAGAGAGAAACTGTTCCCATTGGCGGAAGGGTCAAGAACCAGAGGACACAGATTTAAGGTGATTGGCAGAAGAATCAAAGGTGACATGGGGAAAAACTTTTTACGCAGTGAGTGGTTAGGATCGGGAATGCACTGCCTGAAAGGGTGGTGGAGGCAGATTCAATCGTGGCTTTCAAAAGGGAATTGGATGAGTATCTGAAGGACAAAAATTTGCAGGGCGACGAGGGAAGGGTGGGGGAGTGGGACTAGCTGAAGTGCTCTTGCAGAGAGCCGGCACGGGCTCGACGGGCCGAATGGCCACATTCTGTGCTGTAACCATTCTATGATTCTACGAACACGTTAAACCTTCATAGAATAATTACCAGTCATTTTTAGACTGGAAACTTAACCCTGCCGTTTCACTTTCAGTCAGGAACAGATCGCAGTTTGACACCTGGTGTGTCAGCAGGGTGGATGACTCAGTGAATCCCTTCCCACACTCAGAGCAGGTGAATGGTCTCTCCCCAGTGTGAACTCGCTGGTGTTTCAGCAGGTGGGATGAACACATGGGGCCGAAAATTGATCCCGGGACGCGAGAGTACGCACTGCGTACTCTCGCGTATTCCCACTCCAATTGCCGGTTTTCTGCATGCCCTGCGCATGCGCTGAAAACCGGCAATTGCTCTTCAGAAAAGGGGGCGGGTCCTCGGTGCATCGCGTGCGCGCTACAGGCTGCGCGCACGCTGTGCACTTCATGCTTTGGACGCGCAGGTAAGTACTGAAGATTTTGGAAATGTAAAAAGGAGGAGTAAGACCCGCTTTTAAGAAGGTAAGTAGTGAATTAAGTATTTTTTTGAATTTTTTTTTTACAGGTATATCTTTTTTAGAGACTTTAAAAACAGGTAAGTTTATTTTTAAAACTTTTTAAAAGATTTTAAATTTTTTCAAAAATTTAATTTTTTATTTAAAATGGTTAATTTAATTAACTATACTTATTTTATTAATGTGATGGTTTTTTTTTTAAATTTAATTGAGGTTTAGCTGTTATTTTGGGGGGGTGTAAGATTCATAGATTTCACAGCTATGCTGTGAGACTTATGAATGGAAGATGGTGTGCTGCCATTGGCTCTAACTGAGTCACGTGATCCCACAGCTCGCACGAATTCACTACGCCGCTGGGATACGCAAGCCCAGCATAGCTGATGTCTGGAACATCAAGTTCGTGCGAGCTGGATCTGAAAAAGCACAAGCGAGGTGAGACATCGCGGGGAAGGCTTACCCCCGCGGGAACAGAGCGAGATCAATTTCTGGGCCATGAATACCTTCCCACACTCAGAGCAGGTGAACGGTCTCTCCCCAGTGTGAACTCGCTGGTGTGTCAGCAGGGTGGATGACCGAGTGAATCCCTTCCCACACTCAGAGCAGGTGAACGGCCTCTCCCCGGTGTGAATTCGCTGGTGTCTCAGCAGGTGGGATGACCGAGTGAATCCCTTCCCACAGTAAGAGCAGGTGAACGGCCTCTCCCCAGTGTGAACTCGCTGGTGTGTCAGCAGGTCGAATGAACACGTGAATCCTTTCCCACACTCAGTGCAAGTGAACGGTCTCTCCCCAGTGTGAACTAGCTGGTGTGTCAGCAGGTTGGATGACTGAGTGAATCCCTGCCCACACTCAGAGCAGGTGAACGGCCTCTCCCCGGTGTGACTGCGCTTGCGTACAGTGAGCTCAGATGATCTCCTGAACCCAGTCCCGCAATGAGAGCACCTGAACGGTCTCTCGTCAGTGTGAACACATTGATGGTGTGTCAGTTCCCTGGAACTTTTATAGCACTTCCCGCAGTCTGGGCATTTAAAAGGTCTCTCCCCAGTGTGAACTCGCCAGTGCTGCAGCAGGTTGGATGACCGAGTGAATCCCTTCCCACACTCAGTGCAGGTGACCGGCCTCTCCACGGTGTGACTGTGCTTGTGTCTCGACAGGTCAGAGGATCGGCTGAAGCCTCGTCCACACACAGAACACGTGTACGGTTTCTCCCCGCTCTGAACGGTGCTTTCTGCTTCCATGCTCAAAGGTCCTGATGAATCGAGTGACTCTGTCAGATCTTCAAGTGATGTTTGGTTTCAGTTTCCCATCTGCAAATCCTCCCCTTTGAACAGCCTGTAAAATGAATTTGAAACAGAAAAAAGGGAGGGTGAGAGAGAACCCACAAAAACACAAAGGCAGGTTGTGAAATTGAGCTGAATATATCTGGGAATTTGTGGGGCCGGCACTAGAAAAAAGTGACCATGAAAGCTGCCGGATTGTCGTAAAAACCCAATTGGTTCACTAATGTCCTTCAGGGAAGGGAACCCGCCACCCAGTCTGGGCCTACACAAGACTCTGCTCTCTATGGGAGGAGAGTGAGCGAGGTGGGAAGGGAGGGGTGAAGGAGTGACTTTATACATCTGTAACTCGACTAGAACTTTGACAGCACCTCACAAACACGCGACCTCCACCACATAGAAGGACAAGGGCAGAAGGAGCATGGGAACACCATCACCTCCCAGTTCTCCTCCAAGTCACACACTATCCTGACTTGGACATATATCGCCGTTCCTACTCGGTGTTGCCCTGGGCCCGGCGGCTCTGACTCGGGGCCTGAGAACCGCACTCCGTGTTGCTGAGGATACCAGCCCTGGGTCTGTACATGGGGAATCCAACACTGGGACTGTACATGGGGATTCCAACCCTGGGACTGTACATGGGGATTCCAACCCTGGGAGTGTACATCGGGATTCCAGCCCTGGAACTGTACATGGGGATTCCAACCCTGGGACTGTACACGGGGATTCCAGCCCTGGAACTGTACATGGGGATTCCAACCCTGGGACTGTACTCGGGGATTCCAACCCTGGGACTGTACATAGGGATTCCAACTCTGGGACTGTACATGGGGATTCTAACCCTGGGACTGTACATGGGGATTCTAACTCTGGGACTGTACATGGGGACTCTAACTCTGGGACTGTACATGGGGATTCCAACCCTGGGACTGTACATGGGGATTCCAACCCTGGGAGTGTACATGGGGATTCTAACGCTGGGACTGTACATGGGGATTCCAACCCTGGGACTGTACATCGGGATTCCAGCCCTGGAACTGTACATGGGGATTCCAACCCTGGGACTGTACACGGGGATTCCAGCCCTGGAATTGTACATGGGGATTCCAACCCTGGGACTGTACTCGGGGATTCCAACCCTGGGACTGTACATAGGGATTCCAACTCTGGGACTGTACATGGGGATTCTAACCCTGGGACTGTACATGGGGATTCTAACTCTGGGACCGTACATGGGGACTCTAACTCTGGGACTGTACATGGGGATTCCAACCCTGGGACGGTACATCGGGATTCCAACCCTGGGACTGTACATGGGGATTCTAACCCTGGGACTGTACATGGGGATTCCAACCCTGGGACTGTACATGGGGATTCCAACCCTGGGACTGTACATGGGGATTCCCTGGGACTGTACATGGGGATTCCAACCCTGGGACTGTACATGGGGATTCCAACCCTGGGACTGTACATGGGGATTCTAACCCTGGGACTGTACATGGGGATTCGAACCCTGGCACTGTACATGGGGATTCCAACCCTGTGACTGTACATGGGGATTCCCTGGGACTGTACATGGGGATTCTAACCCTGGGACTGTACAAGGGGATTCTAACCCTGGGACTGGACAAGGGGATTCCAACCCTGGGACTGTACATGGGGATTCCAACCCTGGGACTGTACAGGGGGATTCTAACCCTGGGACTGTACAAGGGGATTCTAACCCTGGGACTGTACATGAGGATTCTAACCCTGGGACTGTACAAGGGGATTCCAACCCTGGGACTGTACAAGGGGATTCCAGCCCTGGGACTGTACATGGGGATTCCAACCCTGGGACTGTAGAAGGGGTTTCTAACCCTGGGACTGTACAAGGGGATTCTAACCCTGGGACTGTACATGGGGATTCTAACCCTGGGACTGTACATGGGGATTCTAACCCTGGGACTGTACATGGGGATTCCAACCCTGGGACTGTACATGGGGATTCTAACCCTGGGACTGTACATGGGGATTCTAACCCTGGGACTGTACATGGGGATTCTAACCCTGGGACTGTGCAAGGGGATTCTAACCCTGGGACTGTACATGGGGATTTTAACCCTGGGACTGTACATGGGGATTCTAACCCTGGGACTGTACAAGGGGGGCCCAGCTCTGGGGCTCTTCTGTTACAATTGTGCGGGATGTTAACCGCATGCTCTGCTTTTACCAGCGCCTTCAGGAGAGATGGTGAGAAATCCGAAGTGTGGAGAGTCTGAATCAAATAACTGTGTCAATTATTTATTCTCCCAGGCACTAGGACCCGGTTGGGAACAGACACTGAAGCCCCGCCCACTCTTTGTTACTGACGAAGATAACCGCGCATGTGCTTTGCTACTCACTGAATCAAGATGGCGGCCGTTATCCTGGGCCTGTGACCGGGAGAAGCCCCAAAGCTGCAAACTCGGGGTTTGCGGCCTGCACTAGTTGTTCATGAAGCCTCCCCGCCCACCCGCCGGTCCATTACTCCGCTCCATCGGGCCGCATCTCATCAATTAAGTGGAGCAGGTATGCAACGTCCATCTCTCTAATTCCACGCACCGCGCATGCTCCAAACCCAGGCTGTCCCGCGCCTGCGCACTGGGCTCCTGTAGTCTGGGTAATATTTTTATTCAAAAACAATAATACCTGTACAACTCATCAATTACATAGTAAATCCATTACATAGTAAATCCAATACATTCATCCATCACAGTAAAAAATAAAGCCTTAAAAACAGCCTTATAGTTAATATAAATGCAATGATTAATTTTACAAATAATCAATAATCTTTACAGTACAAATACCCTTAAACAATACCACACAACTTTTTAGATTTAAAACAATAAATCTCAAAGTTAACTCCACATAAAACAAAAACCATTTCAACACCACAGTGTACAAACACATAGCACCATCATAATCCAATTAAATGCTACAGATAACACTTATTCCAATAAACCAAGAAAAAAAAACATTTTACGCCAGTCCTACTGGCATTGTTCGTTCGATCATTCGATCATTCATTCAAGCGTTCATTCGTTCGATCAAGCGTAAGTTCCAATATGTATGTCTGTATGCGTGCGTGCGTATCATTTGTCTAAGTTCGCGCCTGCGTGCGTTCGCTCGATTATCGTTCGTTTGATCGTTCACCAGGCGATCATTTGTTCGCTCGAGTGTAAGTTCCAATGTGCATGCTTGCGTTCGCTCGAATCGTTCGTTCGACCATTACCCCGTGAAGTCGTTCGTTCATTCGAGTGTAAGTTCCAATATGTCTGAATACGTGCGTGCGTATCATTTGTCTAAGTGCGCGCCTGCATGCGTTCGCTCAAATCGTTCGTTCTATCACTGCACAAGTGATCATTCGTTCGATCGAGTGTAAGTTCCAATATGCATGAATGCGTTCGTTCGAATCGTTTGTCCGTTCGTTCACTCGAGCGTCCATTCGTTCAATAAATTACCAATATTAATTTACTTTATCTTTTCAAACACACCAACACTAGACAATAACCTCAAAGTAAATTCCTACATAACCACCAATACATCACCATGTGCAAATTCCCACAGTCCTTATCAGAAAATCAATTAAGCTTCAAGTAAACTGCTTTCAAACAGAAAACCTGAAACCTTCCCAACAAAACGATTAAATACCAGTTCTACACCAGTCCTATTGGCAATCCATTAACGAATATCATTTGATGTTGTCGAACCATGTAAAGTCATAGTCCTTGTCCACAGTCTTCAGCCCTTCCACGGAAAAACATAGAAACATAGAAAATAGGTACAGGAGTAGACCATTCGGTCCTTCGAGCCTGCACCGCCATTCAATGCGTTCATGGCTGAACATGCTACCTCAGTACCCCATTCCTGCTTTCTCGCCATACCCCTTGATCCCCCTAGTTGTGAGTGTTATAGCTAACTCCCTTTTGAATATATTTAGCGAACTGGCCTCAACAACCTTCTGTGGAAGAGAATTCCATAGATTCACCACTCTCTGGGTGAAGAAGTTCCTCCTCAGCTCAGTCTTAAATGGCTTCCCCTTAATCCTTAGACTGTGACCCCTGGTTCTAGTTTTCCCTAACATTGGGAACATTCTGCCCGCATCTAATTTGTCTAAACCAGTCAGGATTTTAAATGTCTCTATAAGATCCCCCCTCATTCTTCTGAACTCCAGAGGATACAAGTTCAGTTGACCCAATCTTTCTTGATATGTCAGACCGGCCATCCCAGGAATCAATCTAGTGAACCTTCGCTGCACTCCCTCAATAGCAAGAATGTCCTTCCTTAAGTTAGGAGACCAAAACTGTGCACAATACTCCAGGTGTGGCCTCACCAAGGCCCTGTACAACTGCAGCATCACCTCCCTACTCCTGTACTCAAATCCCCTTACTATGAAGGCCATCATTCCGTTTGCTTTCTTGACTGCCTGCTGCACTTGCATTCCCACCTTCAGTGACTGATGTACCATGACGCCCAGGTCTCGTTGCACCTCCCCTTTCCCTAATCTGCCACCATTCAGGTAATAGTCCGCCTCTCTATTTTTACCACCAAAGTGGATAACCTCACATTTATCCACATTGTACTTCATCTGCCATACATTTGCCCATTCACCCAACCTGTCCAAGTCACTCTGTAGCCTCATAGCATCCTCCTCATTGTTCACACTGCCTCCCAATTTAGTGTCATCCGCAAATTTGGAGATATTACATTTAATCCCTTCGTCCAAATCATTAATATATAATGTAAACAGCTGGGGTCCCAGCACCGAACCCTGCGGTACCCCGCTGGTCACTGCCTGCCATTCTGAAAAGTACCCATTTACTCCTACTCTTTGTTTCCTGTGTGCCAACCAGTTCTCAATCCACGTCAACACATTACCCCCAATCCCATGTGCTTTAACTTTGCTCACCAATCTCTTGTGTGGGACCTTGTCGAAGGCCTTCTGAAAGTCCAAATACACCACATCTACTGGTTCCCCCCTGTCCACCCTATTGGAAACATCCTCAAAAAATTCCAGAAGATTTGTCAAGCATGATTTCCCTTTCACAAATCCATGCTGACTTGGACCTATCATGTCACCACTTTCCAAATGGTCTGTTATGACATCTTTAATAATTGCTGCCATCATTTTACCCACGACCGATGTCAGGCTGACCGGTCTATAATTCCCTGCTTTCTCCCTCCCTCCTTTTTTAAAAAGAGGGGTTACATTGGCCACCCTCCACTCCATCGGAACTGATCCAGAGTCTAAGGAATGTTGGAAAATGATCGTCAATGCATCCACTATTTCCAAGGCCACCTCCTTAAGTACTCTGGGATGCAGACCATCAGGCCCCGGGGATTTTTCAGCCTTCAGTCCCATCAATTTTCCCAATACCTTTTCCCGACTAATAAGGATTTCCCTCAGCTCCTCCCTCTTACCAGATCCTCTGACCCCTTTTATTTCCGGCAGGTTGTGTGTGTCCTCCACAGTAAACACCGAACCAAAGTACTTGTTCAATTGATCTGCCATTTCCTTGTTCCCCATTACGACTTCCCCTGTTTCCGACTGCAGGGGACCTACGTTTGCTTTTACTAACCTCTTTCTTTTTACATATTTATAGAAGCTTTTGCAGTCCATTTTAATGTTCTCTGCAAGCTTCCTTTCATATTTTATTTTCCCTGCCCTAATCAAACCCTTCGTCCTCCTCTGCTGAGTTTTGAAGTTCTCCCAGTCCCCGGGTTTGCTGCTACTTCTGGCCAATTTGTATGCAACTTCCTTGGTTTTAATACTATCCCTGATTTCCCTTGTTAGCCATGGTTGAGCCACCTTCCCTTTTTTATTTTTACGCCAGACCGGGATGTACAATTGTTGTAGTTCATCCATGCGATCTCTAAATGTCTGCCATTGCCCTTCCACTGATAGCCCCTTAAATATCGCTTGCCAATTTAACCTCACCAATTCACGCCTCATACCCTCAAAGTTGCCCTTATTTAAGTTCTGGACCATGGTCTCTGACTTAACTGTTTCCTTCTCCATCCTTCTGTAGAACTCCACCATACTATGGTCACTCTTCCCCAGGGGGCCTCGTACCACAAGATTGCTGATTAGTCCTTCCTCATTACACAACACCCAGTCCAGGATGGCCTCCCCTCGAGTTGGTTCCTCAACATATTGGTTTAGGAAACCATCCCTTAAACACTCCAGGAAATCCTCCTCCACCGTATTGCTTCCAGTTTGAGTAGCCCAATCTATATGCATATTAAAGTCACCCATGATAACTGCCGTGCCTTTTTTGCACGCACCTCTGATTTCCTGTTTCATACCCTCCCCCACCTCACTACTGCTGTTTGGAGGTCTGTACACAACTCCCACTAACGTTTTCTGCCCTTTGGTGTTCTGCAGCTCAACCCATATTGATTCCACATCCTCCAAGCTGATGTCCTTCCTAGCTATTACATTAATCTCCTCTTTAACCAGCAATGCTACCCCACCCCCTTTTCCTTTTATTCTATCCTTTCTAAATGTTGAATACCCCTGGATGTTCAGTTCCCAGCCTTGATTGTTCTGGAGCCACGTCTCTGTAATCCCAATCACATCGTATCCATTAACATCTATTTGCACAGTCAATTCATCCACCTTATTACGGATACTCCTTGCATTAAGACACAGAGCCTTTAGGCTTGTTTTATTAACATCCTTTGTCCTTTTAGACTTATGATTTAGTATGGCCCTTTGTGTTTCTTGCCTTTGTTTACTCGGCCTTCCCCTATTGTTTCTCACCCTTCTAACATTTGTTTCTGACTGCATATTACTTCCCCCTGTTTCGCTACATAGGTTCCCATTCCCCTGCCATATTAGTTTAAATCCTCCCGAACTGCTTTAGCAAATATTACCCCGAGGACATCGGTTCCAGTCCTGCCCAAGTGCAGACCGTCCCTTTTGTACAGGTCCCACTTCCCCCAGAACTGGTTCCAATGCCTCAGGAATTTGAATCCCTCCCTCCTGCACCACTGCTCAAGCCACGTATTCAATCTCACTATCCTGTTCTCTCTATTCTGATTAGCACGTGGCCCTGGTAGCAATCCAGAGATTACTACCTTAGAGGTCCTACTTTTTAATTTAGCTCCTAGCTCCCTAAATTCTGCTTGTAGGACCTCTTCCTGCTTTTTACCTATATCGTTGGTACCTACATGCACCACGACAGCTGGCTGTTCACCCTCCCTCTTCAGAATGTTCTGCAGCCGCTCCGAGACATCCTTGACCCTTGCACCAGGGAGGCAACATACCATCCTGGAATCTCGTTTGCGGCCACAGAAACTCCTGTCTATTCCCCTTACAATTGAGTCCCCTATCACTATAGCCCTACCACTCTTTTTCCCGCCCTGCTGTGCAGCAGAGCCAGCCATGGTGCCATGAACCTGGCTGCTAGTGCCTTCCCCTGGTAGGCCATCTCCCCCAACAGTATCCAAAGCGGCATACCTGTTTTGGAGGGAGATGACCACAGGGGACTCCTGCACTACCTTCCTGATATTGCCCTGCTTCTTGGTCACCCATTCACTGTCTGTCCTAGCCTTTACCTGCGGTGTGGACAACTCACTAAATGAGCGATTCACCGAGTTCTCGGCATCGTGCATGCTCCAGAGTGAGTCCACCCGCAGCTCCAGCACCACCATGCGGGCTGTCAGGAGCTGCAGCTGGACACACTTCCCGCACACGTAGTTGTCAGGGACACTGGAAGTGTCCCTGGTTTCCCACATGGCACAGGAGGAGCATGAAACGGGTCCGAGACTTCCTGTCATGACTTAACCCTTATGTTACTTTATTACTAAAATTTAAACTTATTTATCTTAGGTCCAGGAGTTAAGTCCCTGAAAACAAAATATAAAATCGAACCTACCTTTTAAATTCCCTCTACCCCTAAAGGTTAGAGGAGGTGGGAGGGTGGGAGTCACTACTAGTGTAGTGTCTCGGGTTTAGCAACCGCTCCACCTATATATGGGTACCAATGAATTGGCCCCGCCCCCTGCCTTTGAAAAAGCCCGCGAAGCTCTTACCCCGCTGGGGAAAAAGGCCACTTCCTGAAATCCCGTAAAAAGACCGAACACTCAAATCTTCTTCTGCTTGCTGTGTAAGTGGTCCCTGGATTTCGTGTCACACTGTAAGTGGGCCCTGGATTTGGTGTCTCAGTGTAAGTGGTCCCTGCATTTGGTGTCATAGTGCAAGTTGTCCCTGGATTTGGTGTCTCACTGTAAGTGGTCCCTGAATTTGGTGTTACAGTGTAAGTGGTCCTAAGATTTGGTGTCACATTGTAAGTGGTCCCTGGATTTGGTGTAACAGTGTAAGCGGTCCCTGGATCTGGTGTCACAGTGTAACTGCTCCCTGGAATTGGTGTAACAGTGTAAGTGGTCCCTGGATTTGGTGTCTCAGTGTAATTGCTCCCTGGATTTGGTGTCTGGGTGTAAGTGGTCCCTGGTTTTCATGTCACACTGTAAGTGGTTCCTGGATTTGGTGACTCTGTAATTGGTCCCTGGATTTCATGTCTCATTGTAAGTGGTGCTTGGATTTGGAGCCACAGTGTTACTGTTCCTGGATTTGGTGCCTCAATGTAAGTGACCCCGACACAGAGGGAGTTCCTACATGTGGCAGCCCATCTGGTGAGGCCTGCTGGTTCAGGATATAAAGAGACAGCGTGCTGTTCCTCCAACCACTGCCTGGGGGAATGGGGCAGATATTTAAAGGGACAGGGACTCCCCTTTCTCTGTCTATTTATATTTAAAGGGACAGACCCGTTTATCTTGGAGTGTCGGCAGACTTCACTAACAGAGCTCCCATTAACAGTCGCTCCCTTCTGTACTGTGCAGTGATTGTAAACCTGTCTGTTTCAGTGACTTGAGCCTTTCTAAAATGTCTCACTATTTTTGAAGATCTATTTGACTTGCTTGTTTAATTTGGAAAGACTTCAGAATTTTGCAGTGTGACGAAGGTTTCCTTTAAAGGTGGAGTAACATTTCTTTCAGAATGTTCTCTTCTAACCCTTCCCACCTCCACATTGGCCCCGCCCCACCACCACCCCCACTTTCAAACACTCGGCACTACTGACTGGGAAGGTCCAAAGTGCAGTCCTTGATCTGGGCTGTTAGTTGATCTCAGCCAGTTCAGGGGCCAGAATTGGCCTCAGCACCACTGGGCTAAATAAGAGTAAAAATCAGCCCCTGCCCCTGCTCTTGATGGAGATCCAGTCACATCAACTGGGAAGTGTATGGATGTCAATTGAGGGCAGGATTGGACTCGGCTGTGATGCCTACCACAGGGGAAATGCTGCTGACACTCACTGAGCCGGTTGACGGTGAGGCACTAGAGGTTAACTAATGTCTGTGGAATTGCACCCAGCCAGATTCAGCGCCTTCTGGAGAGAAGGGGAAAAACAAAATCCCAGCCAGTGCAATGAATGTTGATTTTAGACAGTAAGGATGGAGGCAGAGTTTGTAGAATGGGGAATTTACAGCTTCGGAGGGGCAGGAGAGGACAGAACGTTCTATAGGAACTAGAATTGTCTGTTCTGACTTTCTATCCTGCACTTAAAGTAACAATATTTATAAACACCATTTCAGAGTGTCAGTAGGGGAGGATCTGCTGATGGAAACTCAAACAAAATATCGCGTCAAGATCTGACAGATTGACCAGTTTCATCAGGACCTGAATATCATCGGCCTTTGGATATAGAAGAAAAGACACCAATCACAGTGGGGAGAAACAGGACACGTGTTCTGTGTATTTTTTTAAATTTGTTTATGGGATGTGGACATCGCTGGCAAGGCCAGCATTTATTGCCCATCCCTAATTGCCGTTGAGAAGGTGGTAGTGAAACACCTTCTTGAACCACTGCAGTCCGTGTGGTGATGGTACTCCCACAGTGCTGTTAGGGAGGGAGTTCCAGGATTTTGACCCAGCGACGATGAAGGATCGCCGATATTCTTCTCAGTCGGGATGGTGTGTGACTTGGAGGTGGTGGTGTTCCCATGTGTCTGCTGCCATTGTCCTAGGTGGAAGAGGTCGTGGGTTTGGGAGGTGCTGCCGAAGAAGCCTTGGCGAGTTGCTGCAGTGCATCTTGTAGATGGTACACACTGCAGCCACGGTGCGCCAGTGGTGGAAGGAGTGAATGTTTAAGGTGGTGGATGGGGTGCCAATGTAGCGGGCTGCATTGTCCTGGATGGTGTCGAGCTTCTTGAGTGTTGTTGGAGCTGCACTCATCCAGGCAAGTGGAGAGTATTCCATCACACTCCTTACTTGTGCCTTGTAGATGGTGGAAAGGCTTTGGGGAATCAGGAGGTGAGACACTTGCCGCAGAATACCCAGCCTCTGACCTGCTCTTGTTGCCACAGTATTTATGTGGCTGGTCCAGTTAAGTTTCTGGTCAATGGTGACCCCCAGGATGTTGATGGTGGGGGATTCGGTGATGGCAATGCCGTTGAATGTCAAGGGGTGGTGGTTAGACTCTCGCTTGTTGGAGATAGTCATTGCCTGGCACTTGAGTGGCACGAACCCACCTTCAACCAATCATCCAGCCTGTGAGACTCGTGCGCCCACCCGAATCAACAGTGTAAATGTGGGGATTGTGGGAATGAATGGAGTTGATTGTCTGAGGTGGAAACTCATGGATACAGTCACACCAGGGAGAGGCCGTTCACTAGCTAAGTTTGGAAAGATGCCCCGCGGGGGAGAATTTGCCCAATTCACACTGGAGGTGCCCAGTGCGCAGGCGTAGTGCCCGCCCGTATTTGGAGCATGCGCAGTGTCACAGTGATCAGAGCCATGCGAGTGCAGGGAGCAGGGCGATTTGGGAGACGCTGTTTTTGATCCGATTACGAATCAGCGGGGTGCAGGGAGGTAACGCATTCGGCGGGTGAGCTTCATAAACACCTGGTGTAGGCCGCAAGCCTGGAATGAGAACCTACAGGTTCCGCGTTTGCAGCTCGGAGACTTTTACCCAGGAAAATGCCCGGGTTACCGGCGGCCATCTTTGTAAAGGAGCTCTGAGGGTTTTTGCGGCGCCATCTTGCTTCATCGAGCGGTAGAGCGCATGCGTGGCCATCTTTGTAAAGGAGCCTCGAAGGGTCGTGGCTTCAGGGTCCCAATGAATGAACAGGACCCAGCCAGAGTCAGCACCTTCAGAGGAGGAGAGAGAGGGGAACCAGTGAGTGTAGAACTGAACCCAGCCAGAGTCAGCACCTTCAGGGGAGGAGAGGGAGGGGAACCAGTGAGTGTAGAACTGAACCCAGCCAGAGTCACCACATAAAAGATTATTGCTCAAGATAAAAAATCACTGGATTGGGGGGAATATTCTGGCATGGGTGGAGGATTGGTTATCTAACAGGAAGCAGAGAGTTGGGATAAATGGTTCATTCTCGGACTGGCAACCAGTAGCCAGTGGTGTTCCGCAGGGGTCGGTGCTGGGTCCCCAGCTCTTTACAATCTATATTAACGATTTGGAGGAGGGGACCGAGTGTAACATATCAAAGTTTGCAGATGATACAAAGATGGGAGGGAAAGTAGAAAGTGAGGAGGACATAAAAAACCTACAAGGGGATATAGACAAGCTGGGTGAGTGGGCAGAGATTTGGCAGATGCAATACAATATTGGAAAATGTGAGGTTATGCACTTTGGCAGGAAAAATCAGAGAGCAAGTTATTATCTTAATGGCGAGAAACTGGAAAGTACTGCAGTACAAAGGGATCTGGGTGTCCTAGTGCAAGAAAATCAAAAAGTTAGTATGCAGGTGCAGCAGGTGATCAAGAAGGCCAACGGAATGTTGGCTTTTATTGCTAGGGGGATAGATTATAAAAACAGGGAGGTATTGCTGCAGTTATATAAGGTATTGGTGAGACCTCATCTGGAATACTGCATACAGTTTTGGTGTCCATACTTAAGAAAAGACATACTTGCTCTCGAGGCAGTACAAAGAAGGTTCACTCGGTTAATCCCCGGGATGAGGGGGTGGACATACGAGGAGAGGTTGAGTAGATTGGGACTCTACTCATTGGAGTTCAGAAGAATGAGAGGCGATCTTATTGAAACATATAAGATTGTGAAGGGGCTTGATCGGGTGCATGCGGTAAGGATGTTCCCAAGGATGGGTGAAACTAGAACTAGGGGGCATAATCTTAGAATAAGGAGCTGCTATTTCAAAACTGAGATGAGGAGAAACTTCTTCACTCAGAGGGTAGTAGGTCTGTGGAATTTGCTGCCCCAGGAAGCTGTGGAAGCTACATCATTAAATAAATTTAAAACAGAAATAGACAGTTTCCTAGAAGTAAAGGGAATTAGGGGTTACGGGGAGCGGGCAGGAAATTGGACATGAGGCTGAGTTCGGATCGGTCGAGGCCCTGTGGGTGGCATAGCGGGCCCAGGGGCTGAGTGGCCGGGTCCTGCTCCTACTTCTTGTGTTCTTTAGATTTGAGGTGAGGATCAGATCAGCCATGATCTTATTGAATGGCGGAGCAGGCTCGAAGGGCCGATTGGCCTACTCCTGCTCCTATTTCTTATGTTCTTCAGGGGAGGAGAGGGAGGGGAACCAGTGAGTGTAGAACTGAACCCAGCCAGATTCAGCACCTTCAGGGGAGGAGAGGGAGGGGAACCAGTGAGTGTAGAACTGAACCCAGCCAGAGTCAGCACCTTCAGGGGAGGAGAGGGAGGGGAACCAGTGAGTGTCGAACTGAACCCAGCCAGAGTCAGCACCTTCAGGGGAGGAGAACCAGTGAGTGTAGAACTGAACCCAGCCAGAGTGAGCACCTTCAGGGGAGGAGAAGGAGGGGAACCAGTGAGTGTAGAACTGAACCCAGCCAGAGTCAGCACCTTTATACAGTCATGACGGCATAAACGAGGCCATTCGGCCCATCGAGTCCGTGCTGGCTCTCTGTAGACCAATTCCTTCAGTCCCATTCCCCCACTCTATCCCCGGAGCCCTGCAAGTTTATTTCCCTCAAGTGCCTATCCTGTCTCCCCTTGAAAACATTGAGTGTCTCCGCTTCCACTACTTCCATCGGCAGCGAGTTCCAGGTCCTCACCACTCGCTGCGTAAAAATGTTTTACCTCACGTCCCCCTGTATCTCTTCCCCAAAACCTAAATCTGTGTCCCCTAGTCCTTGTACCATCAATTAGTGGGAACAGCCTTTCCCCGTCTAACCTATCCAAACACGTCATAATCTCGTACACCTCTATCAAATCACCCCTCAACCTCCTTTGCTCGAATGAAAACAAATCCAGCTTCTCCAACCTGTCCTTGTAACTAAGATCCCCCATCCCCGGAACCATTCTGGTAGATCTCCTCTGCACCCTCTCAAGGGCCTTCACATCCTTCCGAAAGTGTGGTGACCAGAACTGGACGCAATACTTCAGTTGTGGCCTAACCAGCGCTTTATAAAGGTTCAGCATAACTTCTCTACTTTTGTACTCAATACCTCTATTTATGAAGCCCAAGATCCCATATGCTTTGTTAACCACTCTTTCAATATGTCCCGCCACCTTCAGGGACCTATGCACATTAACTCCCAGGTCCCTCTGTCCCTGCACACTCTTTAAAACTGTGCCATTAAGTGTATATTGCCTCTCCCTGTTCCTTCTGCCAAAATACATCACCTCACACTTCTGTGTATTAAATTCCATCTGCCACTTGCCTGCCCATTCTGCTAGCCTTTCTATGTCCTGTTGCAGTCGATTGGTATCATCCTCACATTGCCACCCCCCCAAGTTTGGTGTCATCGACAAATTTAGAAATTCTACTCGGTATTCCAATATCCAGGTCATTTATATATATATATATAAATAAAAGCAGTGGCCCCAGCACTGACCCTTGGGGAACAGCACTGTCTACCATCCTCCAGTCTGAAAAACAGCCATTTACCACAACTCGCTGTTTTCTGTCCTTAAGCCAATTCCTTATCCAAGCTGCCACTGACCCACCTATTCCATGAGCCTCAATTTTGTTAACCAGCCTTCTATGTGGTACTTTGTCAAACGCCTTCCTGAAATCCATGTAGACAACATCCATTGCATTCCCTTCATCAATCCTCCCTGTAACTTCAACAAAAAATTCAATTAGATTAGTCAAACACGATCTGCCTTTTACTAATCCGTGTTGGCTCTCCTTAATTAGCTTAAACCTCTCCAAGTGCCCGTTATATCCAGGAATATTTCGGACCCAGTCCTGCCCTTTTTTGAGCCAGGTCTCCGTTATCGCCACGACACCATATTTCCATGTGGCTATCTGCGCCTGCAGCTCACCAACCTTATTTACCACGCTTCGTGCGTTTACACACATGCACTGTAAACCTATCTTAGACCTTCTTGTATTCTCTCTTAGTCTGATCCCATCTATTCCCTTACTCTGTCTTACTATAATGCTATCTGTCTCTCCCAATCCTTTGTTTCTCCTTTCTAATGCTACATCCTGGTGCCCATCCCCCTGCCAAATTAATTTAAACCCTCCCCAACAGCACTAACTTCTCGACTCTCCAGCCAGGGGGAAAAAACCTCTCAATCCCCCCTCAGAATCTTATGTTTCAATGAGATCACCTCTCATTCTTCTAAATTCCAGAGAGTATAGGCCCAATCTACACAATCTCTCCTCATAGGACAAGCCTCTCATCCCAGGGATCAATCTAGTGAACCTTCGTTGCACCGCCTCTAAGGCATGTATGTCCTTCCTCAGATAAGGAGACAAAAGCTCCAGGTGTGGTCTCACCAAAGCCCTGTACAATTGCAACAAGACTTCCTCACTCTTATACTCCAAACCCGTTGCAATAAAGGCCAACATGCCATTTGCCTTCCTAATTGCTTGCTGTACCTGCATGCTAACTCTCTGTGATTTGTGTACGATGATGTTCCCCCAAAGTGCATCTCTTCACAATGATCCACATTAAACTGCACCTGCCATGTGTCCGCCCATTTCACCAACCACTCGAAGTCCTCCTGAAGTCTGCTGCTATCCTGCTCACATGATGTGGCCAAGTTTTGTATCATCCGCAAACGATGAATTGTCCTCCCGATACCCGTCCAGGTTATTTCTATACAACAGGAAAGGCAATGGTCCTAATACCCACCCCTGGGGGACCCCACTGCACACTTTCCTCCAGTCAGACAAACAATTCTTCATTTGTTAGAAAGCAAGCCTTCCTTACACTTATCCTCCAACCCCCTGCAATAAAGGCCATTGGTGGAGTTTAATGGGCTGCTTGTGTCAATGGGCCGCAGGAGGCTATTGTTTAACAGAAGGAAAGCGATTCTGGTCGCCATATTATAAAAAGGATATAGAGGCACTGGAGAGGGTGCAGAGAAGATTTACAAGGATGATACCAGAAATGAGAGGGTATACCTGTCAGGAAAGGATGGACAGGTTGGGTCTCTTTTCTCTTGAAAGGCGGCTGAGGGGTGACCTAATAGAGGTCTTTAAAATGAAGAAAGGTTTTGATAGAGTAGATACAGAGAGAGTGTTTCCACTTGTGGGGAAGAGCATAACTAGAGTCCATCAATATAAGATAGTCACCAAGAAATCAAATAGGGAATTCAGGAGAAACTTCTTTACCCAGAGAGTGGTGAGAATGTGGAACTCGCTACCACAGGGAGTGGTTGAAGCGAATATAGATACATTTAAGGGGAGGCTGGACAAGTATATGAGGGAGAAGGGAATAGAGGGTTATGCTGATAGTTAGATGGGGAAAGACGGGAGGAGGCTCGAGTGGAGCATAAACGCCGGCATGGACTGGTTGGGCCAAATGACCTGTTTCTGTGCCATATATCCTGTGTAATCCTGTGTAGTCACAGCAAACAGACAGTTTAACAGACTGCCCATGGTCCACTCTAACCCCCACCTTCTCTCTCTCTCACTATTCATGGACACTGCTGCAGTAATTGCTCCTCTGACCTTTCCTCTCTTGTCCCTCCGACACCCCTAATACACGGCCCGACACAATCTCCCTCCCCCTACATCCTCACTGTGCTGGAATCCACACCAGTCTCCCCATCTGCTCCTTGTTCTCTCCCTGGATCCGAGAACTACTGAACTCAGTCTTCCCTCCTGAAGTCTACAGGCTCTAAAACTGAAGCTTGGTGTCCCTCAGTCCCTACTACTCCCCTTCTCTCCTCCTCTTTTTCCCCTTGGTTGTGTTCCACACTCTGGGCCTTGGGCCTTGCCCGGGGATTCTCAGTATGAACAGGTGGGGGGTGTTTTGAGACAGGGTGTCCCCGCTCTCCTCCTCTTTTCCCCGTGGTTGTGTCCACACTCTGGGCCTTGGGCCTTGCCCGGGGATTCTCAGTATGAACAGGTGGGGTGTGTTTTGAGACAGGGTGTTTGAGACAGGGTGTCTCCGCTCTCCTCCTCTTTTCCCCTTGGTTGTGTTCCACACTCTGGGCCTTGGGCCTTGCCCGGGGATTCTCAGTATGAACAGGTGGGGTGCATTTTGAGACAGGGTGTCCCCGCTCTCCTCCTCTTTTCCCCCGGGGTGTGTCCACACTCTGGGCCTTGGGCCTTGCCCGGGGATTCTCAGTACTTTAAAGGGAGGAGGAGACGACCAGCTGGGCTGAATGGCCCTGCTTTATGACATCACTGCAGTGCCCGGCAACCAACCTCCCTGAGTCCTGCTCATTATGGGCTGGTAGTGTTTGATGGTACAGTGCAGAGGGAGCTTTACTCTGTATCTAACCCGTGCTGTACCTGCCCTGGGAGTGTTTGATGGGACAGTGTAGAGGGAGCTTTACTCTGTATCTAACCCGTGCTGTACCTGCCCTGGGAGTGTTTGATGGGACAGTGTCGAGGGAACTTTACTCTGTATCTAACCCGTGCTGTACCTGCCCTGGGACTGTGGAGAGGGATGTCAGGTGCATGTACAGTTTCATTTTTACCATCACTTGCACCGATCATCACCCACTGGAGGTTTATATCAGGAGCTTCTGTGTGATGGTGAGGTGATCACTGGACAATAAAGTGCAGAGACTGGTGGGTGGCTGCTCATTATCCTCGGTGTGATTTAATCCCCTTTCCCACTAAATACTGCGGACAGACAGGATCACCTTGGGAACGGAATGGTCATTGTGACATCACTTTCTAAACAAAAGCCCACAAGACAATGGGTTCTCAATAAATGTTAAAGGGATTCAACGCTCTGAAGTTACACTGTGAATAAAGGAAATAAACTGCTGATCAGTAATGGCTGAAGATAATGATTTCTCTCTGTGGAATGTGCTTGCACACATTAAGAATGATGAGCTTTGTACACACACACAGCAAACACTTTGTGAGGCTCTTTTTAGTTGTTGCTCTGAAACCCGCTGAGAGCTGGTGCACCCGGTGGGCATTAGGACCCTGCGGCCGCCCATCCGGCGGTGCTGTGAGGTCACGGTTCCAGGCTCTGTCTCACCCAATCAGTGGGTCCCGCCAAAGCTCAATAGAAAATACTGCAGCAAAAACAATCCTGAACATTCACAAACTGGGAGCAATCGGCACAGCACAACACAAGTGTGAATTAGTAAACTTTAACACAGAGAGCCTGTCACTAATTAGTACAAAGTGCAGGGCACTATTGCTCACCTTCAGTCCTGTCCCTCAATCCCAGCTCATCTCTGGGGGATTGTTACAAGGTTCACCCCGTCCTTTCAACACAGATATTACCCACATAATCCCACATCAATTAGACATTGCACACAGCTTCTGACAGTTAGTAACAAGACTAGACCGATGCTTCAAACCAAAAAATGATTGCATCCTCCCACCCACTCAAATATAATGTCTTTATTTATATGAATTAATTTCTGTCTTTGTGTGTGTGGGAGTGAGTGCAGTAATGACTCAGACATAGTTTAGTAAAGAGAGACCGGGCCTACTGTAATATAAACAGAGACAGGGTCTAGTGTTATATAAACAGAGACACGGCCTAGTGTAATATAAACAGAGACAGGGCCGAGTGTAATATAAACAGAGACAGGGTCTAGTGTAATATAAACAGAGACAGGGTCTAGTGTAATATAAACAGAGACAGGGTCGAGTGTAATATAAACAGAGACAGGGTCTAGTGTAATATAAACAGAGACAGGGTCTAGTGTAATATAAACAGAGACAGGGTCTAGTGTAATATAAACAGAGACAGGGTCTAGTGTAATATAAACAGAGACAGGGTCTAGTGTAATATAATCAGCGACAGGGTCCAGTGTAATATAAACAGTGACAGGGTCTAGTGTAATATAAACAGAGACAGGGTCTAGTGTAATATAAACAGAGACAGGGTCCAGTGTAATATAAACAGACACAGGGTCCAGTGTAATATAAACAGAGACAGGGTCTAGTGTAATCACAAACAGAGACAGGGTCTAGTGTAATATAAACAGAGACAGGGTCTAGTGTAATATAAACAGAGACAGGGTCAAGTGTAATATAAACAGAGGCAGGGTCGAGTGTAAGATAAACAGAGACAGGGTCTAGTGTAATATACACAGATACAGGGTCTGGTGTAATATAAACAGAGACAGGGCCTAGTGTAATATAAACAGAGACAGTGTCTAGTGTAATATAAACAGAGACAGAGTCTAATGTAATATAAAGAGAGACAGGGTCAAGTGTAATATAAACAGAGACAGGGTCCAGTGTAATATAAACAGACACAGGGTCCAGTGTAATATAAACAGAGACATGGTCTAGTGTAATATATACAGAGACAGAGTCTAGTGTAATATAAACAGAGATAGGGTCTAGTGTAATATAAACCGAGACAGGGCCTAGTGTAATATAAACAGTGAGAGGGCCTAGTGTAATATAAATAGAGACAGGGTTTCGTGTGATATAAACAGAGACAGGGCCCAGTGTAATATAAACAGAGACAGGGCCTAATGTAATATAAACAGAGACAGGGTCTAGTGTAATATAAACAGAGACAGGGTCAAGTGTAATATAAACAGGGACAGGGTCGAGTGTAATATAAACAGAGACAGGGTCGAGTGTAATATAAACAGAGACAGGGTCGAGTGTAATATAAACAGAGACAGGGCCTAATGTAATATAAACAGATACAGGGTCTAGTGTAATATAAACAGAGACAGGGTCAAGTGTAATATAAACAGAGACAGGGTCTAGTGCAGCACAAACAGAGACATGGCCGAATGTAATATAAACAGAGACAGGGTCTAGTGTAAAATAAACAGATACAGGGTCAAGTGTAATATAAACAGAGGCAGGGTCGAGTGTAATTTAAAAAGAGACAGGGTCTAGTGTAATATAAACAGAGACATGGCCTAATGTAATATAAACAGAGACAGGGTCTCGTGTAATATAAACAGAGACAGGGTCTACTGTAATATAAACAGAGACAGGCTCTCGTATAATATAAACAGAGACTGGGTCCAGTGTAATATAAACAGAGACAGGGTCTAGTGTAATATAAACAGAGACAGGGTCCAGTGTAATATAAACAGAGACAGGGTCTAGTGTCATATAAACAGAGACAGGGTCAAGTGTAATATAAACAGAGACAGGGTCTAGTGTAATATAAACAGAGACAGGGTCGAGTGTAATATAAACAGAGACAGGGTCTCGTGTAATATAAACAAAGACATGGACTCGTGTAATATAAACAGAGACAGGGTCTAGTGTAATATAAACAGAGACAGGGCCCAGTGTAATATAAACAGAGACAGGGTCTAGTGTAACACAAACACAGACAGGGTCTAGTGTCATATAAACAGAGACAGGGCCCAGTGTAATATAAACAGAGACAGGGTCTAGTGTCATATAAACAGAGACAGCGTCTAGTGTAATATAAACAGAGACAGGGTCTAGTGTCATATAAACAGAGACAGGGTCAAGTGTAATATAAACAGAGACAGGGTCAAGTGTAATATAAACAGAGACAGGGTCGAGTGTAATATAAACAGAGACAGGGCCTAGTGTAATATAAACAGAGACAGGGTCTCGTGTAATATAAACAGAGACATGGTCTCGTGTAATATAAACAGAGACAGGGTCTAGTGTAAAACAAACACAGACAGGGTCCAGTGTAATATAAACAGAGACAGGGTCTAGTGTAATATAAACAGAGACAGGGTCCAGTGTAATATAAACAGAGACAGGCTCTAGTGTAATTAAAAACAGAGACAGGGTCTAGTGTAATATAAACAGAGACAGGGTCTAGTGTAATATAAACAGAGACATGGCCTAATGTAATATAAACAGAGACAGGGTCTCGTGTAATATAAACAGAGACAGGGTCGAGTGTAATATAAACAGAGACAGGCTCTTGTAAATATAAACAGAGAGAGGGCCAAGTGTAATATAAACAGAGACAGGGTCTAGTGTCATATAAACAGAGACAGGGTCCAGTGTAATACAAACAGAGACAGGGTCCAGTGTAATATAAACAGAGACAGGGTCCAGTGTAATATAAACAGAGACAGGGCCTAGTGTAATATAAATAGAGACAGGGTTTCGTGTGATATAAACAGAGACTGGGCCCAGTGTAATATAAACAGAGACAGGGCCTAATGTAATATAAACAGAGACAGGGTCTAGTGTAATATAAACAGAGACAGGGTCAAGTGTAATATAAACAGGGACAGGGTCGAGTGTAATATAAACAGAGACAGGGCCTAATGTAATATAAACAGATACAGGGTCTAGTGTAATATAAACAGAGACAGGGTCAAGTGTAATATAAACAGAGACAGGGTCTAGTGCAGCACAAACAGAGACATGGCCTAATGTAATATAAACAGAGACAGGGTCTAGTGTAAAATAAACAGAGACAGGGTCAAGTGTAATATAAACAGAGGCAGGGTCGAGTGTAATTTAAAAAGAGAGAAGGTCTAGTGTAATATAAACAGAGACTGGGTCCAGTGTAATATAAACAGAGACAGGGTCTACTGTAATATAAACAGAGACAGGGTCTACTGTAATATAAACAGAGACAGAGTCTAGTGTAATATAAACAGAGACAGGGTCTAGTGTCATATAAACAGAGACTGGGTCCAGTGTAATATAAACAGATACAGGGTCTAGTGTAATATAAACAGAGACAGGGTCTAGTGTAATACAAACACAGACAGGGTCTGGTGTAATATAAACAGAGACAGGACCCAGTGTAATATAAACAGAGACAGGGTCTAGTGTCATATAAACAGAGACAGGGTCTAGTGTAATATAAACAGAGACATGGTCTCCTGTAATATAAACAGAGACAGGGTCGAGTGTAATATAAACACAGACAGGGTCCAGTGTCATATAAACAGAGACAGGGTCTAGTGTAATATAAACAGACATGGTCTCGTGTAATATAAACAGAGACAGGGTCGAGAGTAATATAAACACAGACAGGCTCTTGTAAATATAAACAGAGAAAGGGCCAAGTGTAATATAAACAGAGACAGGGTCTAGTGTCATATAAACAGACACCGGGTCCAGAGTAATATAAACAGAGACAGGGTTGAATGTAATATAAACAGAGACATGCTCTAGTGTAATTTAAAAAGAGACAGGGTCAAGTGTAATATAAACACAGGCAGGGTCTCGTGTAATATAAACAGAGACAGGGTCCAGTGCAATATAAACAGAGACAGGGTCCAGTGTAATATAAACAGAGACAGGGTCCAGTGTAATATAAACAGAGACAGGGTCCAATGTAATGTAAACAGAGACAGGCTCTTGTACAATATGAAAAGAGAGAGGGTCTAGTGTAATATAAACAGAGACAGGGTCCAGTGTAATATAAACAGAAACAGGGTCTAGTGTAATATAAACAGAGACAGGGCCTGGTCTAATATAAACAGAGAGGGTCGTGTGTAATATAAACAGAGATTGGGTCGAGTGTAATATAAACAGAGACATGCTCTAGTGTAATATAAAAAGAGACAGGGTCAAGTGTAATATAAACACAGGCAGGGTCTCGTGTAATATAAACAGAGACAGGGTCCAGTGTAATATAAACAGAGACAGGGTCCAGTGTAATATAAAGAGATACAGGATGAAGTGTAATATATCCTGAGACAGGATCTAGTGTAATATAAACAGAGACAGGGTCTTGTGTAATATAAACAGAGACAGGGTCTAGTGTAATATAAACAGAGACAGGGTCTACTGTAATATAAACAGAGACAGGGTCTCGTGTAATATAAACAGAGACACGGGCTAATGTAATATGAACAGAGACAGGGTCTATTGTAATATAAACAGAGACAGGGTCTAGTGTAATATCGAGACAGGGTCTAGTGTAATATCGAGACAGGGTCTAGTGTAATATAAAGAGAGACAGGATCAAGTGTAATATATCCTGAGACAGGGTCCAGCGTAATATAAACAGAGACAGGGTCTCGTGTAATTTTAATAGAGACAGCGTCTCGTGTATTATAAACAGAGACAGGGTCGAGTGTAATATAAACAGGGACATGGTCTCGTGTACTATAAACAGAGATAGGGTCTAGTGTAATATAAACAGAGACAGGATCTAGTGTAATATAAAGAGAGACAGGGTCTAGTGTAATAGAAACAGAGACACGGTCGAGTGTAATATTAACAGAGACAGGGTACATACATAGATACATAGAACAGTACAGCACAGTACAGGCCCTTCGGCCCTCGATGTTTTGCCGAGCATTGTCCGAGACCAAGATCAAGCTATCACACTCCCTATCACTCTGGTGTGCTCCATGTGCTTATCCAATAACCGCTTGAAAGTTCCTAAAGTGTCCGACTCCACTATCACAGCAGGCAGTCCATTCCACACCCCAACCACTCTCTGAGTAAAGAATCTACCTCGGACATCCCTTCTATATCTCCCCCCATGCACTTTATAGTTATGCCCCAGGGTCCAGTGTAGTATAAACAGAGAAAGGGTCTAGTGTAATATAAACAGAGACAGGATCTAGTGTAAGTTAAACAGAGACAGGGTCTAGTGTAATATAAACAGAGACAGGGTCTAGTGTAATTTAAACAGAGACAGGGTCTTGTGTAATATAAACAGAGACAGGGTCTAGTGTAATATAAACAGAGACAGGGTCTAGTGTAATAAGAGACAGGATCCAGTGTAATATAAACAGGGTCTAGTGTAATATAAACAGAGACAGAGTCTAGTGTAATACAAACAGACAGGGACTAGTGTAATATAAACAGAGACAGGGTCTACTGTAATATAAAGAGTGACAGGGTCTCGTGCAATATAAACAGAGACAGGGTCTTGTGTAATATAAACAGAGACAGGGTCTAGTGTAATATAAACAGAGACAGGGTCTAGCGTAATATAAACAGAGACATGGTCTAGTGTAATATAAACAGAGACATGGTCTAGTGTAATATAAACAGAGACAGGTCCTGGTGCCAGGATATCGGGTCAGGCCCACCGTGCAAAATGAGTTTGACTCCCCTGCGGTTGTTCTCCTTCGAGCAGAGAATCCCAAGAGGAGATTTGAGAGAGGTGTTTAAAATCACGAAGGGTTTAGATAGAGTAAATAAAGAGAAACTGTTTCCAGTGACTAAGGGGCCGATAACCAGAGGGCACTGATTGAAGTTGATTGGCAAAAGAACCAGAGGTGACACGAGGAAAAACCTTTTTACACAACGAGTGGTTCGGATTTGGAACGCACTGCCTGATCGGCTGATACAGATTCAATAGTAGCCTTCAAAAGGGAATTGGAGAAATACTTGAAGGAGAAAACCTTGCAGGGGTTTGGGGAATGAGCAGGGGAGTGGGACTAACTGGATTGCTCTTCGAAAGAGCCGGTACAGACTCGATGGGCAGAATAGCCTCCTTCTGTGTGGTACTATTCGATGATTGTATGATAATCTCTTTCTATTTTAATATTTATGATGTTATTGTCGACAGCACATTCCACAGCTGGAATCTGAGCATCACCCACAGGAGTGTAGACTGATGTGAAATCATCTTTAACGGTCTACTGACTCCTGACGTAGCTGGAAAAGCTTTTGCTATTATTCCTACAATTGGGCACCATCAGCTTTTCCAAAGATCTGAGCTTCTCTAATGGCTGCTTTCCTCTCCCTCCATTGTGGGTGATATTTCTCCCTATTCTCCTGTAAACGGAATCCATCTTGATCTGAACTGGGTTCAATGTGAGACAGTTCGGGGAGTCAGGCATCATTCACCCCTACACCTACACTGACAGGTTAAACCCCAGATAGCTTCTTAGTTAGGATTCCTCTAGTTCCTCACCATATATGTGTCAGGATACTGAAACCCAGCTTTCTCACAGTCCACTCCTGGAGGCCCCACTCCCTGAGCCTACAACCTTCAGCAGGGTCAGTGCTGGAGTTCCGCAGCGGGAGTGATCCCAGAGTAACTGTCGGGATCGCACCCCATGGATGTTCCGGGTCGTGTATTTTGAGTTATCCTGGTGTCTAACACGCACACATCAATAAAACAGGGAATTCCTGGAAACACGCTGCAGGTCCTTCTTTATCTGGAGATCAAATGTCTGTTGTATAATTGTACCAGCAGTTAACAGGCTCCTGTGAACTCCTCCCTCTGCTATTTTAATGCAGACTTTAACCAATTTATTTTCAACGGGTTTATTTTAAATGAGCTAACACCTGCCTTAAAATGGTAGACTCAGGACTGTCTCACACACATATTAAGTCTTTGTGGAATAATTACCAGTCATTTTTAGACAGGAAACTTAACCCTGCCATTTCACTTTCAGTCAGGAACAGATCGCAGTTTGACACCAATCTCTGATTTGACAGCATGTTTCCAGCATTCACCGTTGTTCTTCCTGACTCTAAACACAGTTGTAAAGGAGCCTTCTGTTCTGTGCCCAGGAGCTCTGACCCATGGGAGAGAGCGGCTGGGATACATTCCTTACAGGCCTCAAGATTAACCTGCACGGGGACATTGCTGTCAGTGAAGAGAAACGAGAAAGACCAAAGTGCCGTTTGCCCCTCTCAGTGTGGCCCTGAAGGACTGTGTCCAGGCTGTAGTTCTGTTCCCGCCATACGATCCTCCCCCCAGATTGTCCTTTCTGAGCTCCAGCCAGGTGATGCTAAACACTCAGGTGGGAACGACAAAAATCCACAACAATGTGTTTAAAGCAAAGCTGATTTATTTGACATATATCCAGAATATTAAACTCCAGCCCAGTTACAGGGGTTATTAACATGAGCAGAAACAAACTCCACCTGTCAGAATGAACATGGTTCAGTCCTGGATGTGATTAACAGCAGCAATATCAGAATCCAACCCCTGCAGTCACTTGTGAACTCGCTGGTGTCTCCGCAGGGTGGATGACTGAGTGAATCCCTTCCCACACTCGGAGCAGGTGAACGGCCTCTCCCTGGTGTGAACACGTCGATGAGTTTCCAGCTCAGACGGGTAATTGAATCGCTTCCCACAGTCCCCACATTTACACGGTTTCCCCCCGGTGTGACTGCGCTTGTGACTCGACAGGCCAGAGGATCGGCTGAAGCCTCGTCCACACAGAACACGTGTACGGTTTCTCCACGCTCTCAACGGTGCTTTCTGCTTCCATGCTCAAAGTCACTCAATTCATCAGGACCTGTCAGATCTTGAAGTGAGGTTCGGTTTGAGTTTCCCGTCTGCAAATCCTCCCCTTCTAATACCCTGCAAAATTAATTTAAAACAGGAAAAAGGGAGGGCGAGAGAGAACCCACAAAAACACAAAGGCAGGTTGTGAAATTGAGCTGAATGAATCTGGGAATTTGTGGGGCCGGCACTAGAAAAAAGTGACCATGAAAGCTGCCGGATTGTCGTAAAAACCCAACTGGTTCACTGATGTCCTTGAGGGAAGGGAACCCGCCACCCGGTCTGGGCCTACACAAGACTCTGGCCTCTATGGGAGGAGAGAGAGCGCGAGGTGGGAGGGGGAGGAGTGAAGGAGTGACTTTATACATCTGCAACTCGACCAGAACTTTGACAGCACCTCCCAAACACGCGACCTCCACCACCTAGAAGGACAAGGGCAGCAGGTGCATGGGAACACCATCACCTCCCAGTTCCCCTCCAAGTCACACACTATCCTGACTTGGGCATATATCGCCGTTCCTTCATCGTCGCTGGGTGAAAATCCTGGAACTCCTCATGTAACAGCATTCTGAGAGTACCAGAACTGTCCACAGTACTCCAGGTGTGGTCTCACCAAGGCCCTATATAATTGCAGGAAGAATTCTTTACTCTTATACCCCAATGCATTTGTAATAAAGGCTAACTTACTATTTGCTTGCTGTACCTGCATGTTAACTTTCTGTGATTCGTGTCCAAGGACACGCAGGTCCCTCTGAACACCAACATTTCCAAGTATCTCACCATTTAAAATATATTCTGCTTTTCTATTTTTCCCACCAAAGTGGATAACTTCACATTTCTCCACATCTGCCACGTTCTTGCCCATTCGCTTAACCTGTCTATATCCCTTTGCAGGCTCTGTGTCCTCCTCACAGCTTACTGTCCCACCGAGCTTTGTATCGTCAGCAAACTTGGATACATTTCACTCGGTCCCCTCATGGAAGTCATTGATACAGATTGTAAATAGCTGAGGCCCAAGCACTGATCCTTGCTGTACCCAACTCGTTACAACCTGCCAACGCAAAAGTGACCCGTTTATCCCTACTCTCTGTTTTCTGCCCGTTAACCAATCCTCAATCCATGCTAATATTTTACCCCAACCATGAGCCCTAATTTAGTGAAATAACCTCTTGTGTATCATTCTGTGATTCTATGAAATCTACATTCTTCCCACTCGGGCCTCTTGTGCAACCCCCACTCCCTAGGCTCCACCATTGGCACACGTGCCTTCAGTTACCTCGGCCCCAAGATCTTTGACCAAGTCTTTGGTCACCTGTCCGAATCTCTCCTTCTTTGTCTCGGAGTCAGTTTTTGACGGATTTCACACTTGAAGGGCCTTGGAACGTTTTACTACATTAAAGGCGCTATGTAAATGCAAGTTGTTGTTGGTGTGCTGCCATTGGCCTCAGCTTCGCCAGACAGAATCAGCCAGGGACAGCAGCTGTGCTGCTCCCCATGGTCGAAGTGCTGGCAGCTCATAGTATCGGCTCAATGCTCAGAATTACCACTGGGCAAGGTACTGGAGGGCAAACAGTGACTGGGACTGAACCCCATTATCACACAGCTCCTTCAGGAGAGAAAGGGAGAAAAATCCGAGCCTGCGATGAATCTGGATTTCAAACAGCAAGGATGTGGTGAGGAGGGGGAGTGTGTGGGACGGGGGATTTACAGATTAGGAGGGACAAGAGAGGAAAGACTGTTCCAGAGAAACTAGAACTGTCTGTTCAGAATTTCTATCCTGTACCGACAGTGATGACTTTTGTAAATTATGAAGACAGGTTGCATGGACTAGGCGTCTATTCCCTTGAATATAGACGATTAGGCGGTGATCTAATTGAGGTGTTTAAGATGATTAAAGGAGTTGATCGGGTAAACAGAGAGAAACTATTTCCTCTGGTGGGGGGGAGTCCACAGCAAGAGGACATAACCTTCAAATCAGAGCCAGGCCGTTCAGGGGTGATGTCAGGAAGCACTTCTTCACACAAAGGGTACTGCAAATCTGGAACTCTCTCCCCCAAAAACTGCTGCGGCTGGGGTCAATAGAAAATCTCAAAACTGAGTGTGCGAGATTTTTGTTAGTCAAGGGTACTAAAGGTTACGGAACCAAGGTGGGTAGATGGAGCTCAGACACAGATCAGCCAGGATCTAATTGAATGAGGAACAGGCTCGATGGGTTGAATGGCCTCCTCCTGTTTCTATTTACAGTGATGACTTTTGTAAACAGCTTTTACAGGGTATCAGGAGGGGAGGATATACAGACAGGATTAATCCTGGGCCCCTCCTGTTCCTATGACAGACTGAACCAATCACACTGCAGATTGAATTATTCCTCTCTCCAGCCTGCAACCGAGGAAACTTGTAACACTGAGGCTGAAATTCCACTTCCGTGAGCCGGGGATGCAGGCAGTGCTGGGCACAGAGGGAGCAGCAAACCGGGTTCAGAGTGGGCACGCTGGGATTGCTCTTGACCTGGGTTTTACAGTGAACATGTGCTGGGGCCCAAGCTCATTGGAAAAAGGATGGATTTCAACCCTGGGACTGTACAAGGGGATTTCAACCCTGGGACTGTACAAGGGGATTTCAACCCTGGGACTGTACAAGGGGATTTCAACCCTGGGACTGTACAAGGGGATTTCAACCCTGGGACTGTACAAGGGGATTTCAACCCTGGGGCTCTTCTGTTACAATTGTGTGGGATGTTAACCATATTCTCTGCTTTTACCAGCGCCTTCAGGAGAGATGGTGAGAAATCTGTTTACTCTCCCGGGCACTTGGACCCAGTTGGGAACAGTCACTGAAGCCCCGCCCACTCCTTGTCTTGGGCCAGGGATTCCCAGGTGTCAGTGGGGATGTTACACTTTTTCAAGGCAGCTTTGAGGGTGTCCTTGAAGCGTTTCCCTGGCCCAAGACCACACAAAGTGGAGGAGAAGCATCCGGGAAGTCGCCGAACACCTCGAGTCTCTTCGCCGGGAGCAAGCAGAAGCCAAGCGCAAGGAGCGCACGTCAACCCAAGCACCCCACCCACCTGCCCCTTCAACCACCGTCTGCCCTACCGGTCATGATGCGGAGATGCCGGCGTTGGACTGGGGTGGACAAAAATGAGAAGTCACACAACACCAGGTTATAGTCCAACAGATTTATTTAAAATTACAAGCTTTCGGAGCTCTCGCCCCTTCCTCAGGTAAAGGTACCTTTACCTGAGGAAGGGGCGACAGCTCCAAAAGCTTGTAATTTTAAATAAATCTGTTGGACTATAACCTGGTTGTGCGACTTCTCATTTCTGCCCTACCTGTGACAGAGACTGTAGGTCCCGCATTGGACTCATCAGTCACCTGCAAACTCATTTTTAATGTGGAAGCAAGTCATCCTCGGTTCCGAAGAAGAAGCCCCACCCACTCTTTGTTCCTCACAAGATGACCGTGCATGCGCTTTGCTACTCACTGATTCAAGATGGCGGCCGTTATCCTGGGCCTGTGACCGGGAGAAGCCCCGAAGCTGCAAACGCGGGACCTTCAGGTTATTATTCGGGATTTGCGGCCTACATTAGTTGTTTATGAAGCCTCCCCGCCCGTCCATTACTCCGCTGCGTCGGGCTGTTTCTTACCAGTTGATGCGGACCTGGTCTGCAGCCTCCGTCTTATGCGATGACAAAAGATTCACCACGTATGCTCCAACCCCAAGCGTGTCCTACGCCTGCGCACTGGGCTTTTATAGTCTGGGTGCGGCACATTCTCTCCCGCGGGGAATGCTGGGTAAAAGCCCCGCCATTGAAAGGCTGCATTCGTGAATGGAACAGAATTTACAAAGATTGCATTGAGCACTGAAAAATGTTCATTCTAGCAGTTAGAGTGTGTTTCTGCTGATCTTAATAACCCCTATACCTGGGATGGAGATTAATATTCTGTACAAATATTGAATAAATCAGCTTTGTATATAACAAACATTATGTATGACTATTTGATTTCACCATGATAAAAGGAGACTAATTGATGTCCTGTTTCCGACTGTTCCTCCTCCCACTGCCTGTGGAATGGGGCAGAAATTTAAAGGGACAGGACTCCCCTTTCTCTGCGCATTTATATTTAAAGGGACAGTCTCATTTATCTTGGAGTGCCAGCAGACTTCACTAAGAGAGTTCCCATTAACAGTTGCTCCCTTCTGTACAGTGATTGTAAAGCTGTCTATTTCAGTGACTTGAGCCTTTCTGCAATGTCTCACTGTTTTTTGACGATCCATTTAACTTGCTTGGTTAATTTTCAAAGATTTCAGAATTTTGCTGTGTGACAAAGCTTTCCTTTAAAGATGGAATAGCATTTGTTTCAAAATATTCTGTTCTAACCATCTCCCCCACCCCGCCCCCTCACTTCAAAACACTCTGCACCACTGACTGGGAAGGCAACCAAGTTCTATCCTTAATCTGGTCTGTTAGTTGCTCTCAGCCAAGGCAGCAGTTCAGGGGTTATAATTGGCCTCAGTACCACTGGGCTAAGTGTAAAAATCAGCCAGTGCCCCTGCTCTTGATGGCGATCCAGTGACCTCAACTGGGAAGTGTATGGATGTCAATTGAGGGCAGGATTGGACTCGGCTGTGATGCCTACCACAGTGAAAGTCCTGCTGAGAATCACTGAGTCGGCTGATGGTGAGGCACTAGAGGTTAACTAATGTCTGTGGAATTGCACCCAGCCAGATTCAGAAACTTCTGGAGAAAAGGGGAGAAACAAAATCCCAGATTGAGTGTTGAATGTTGATTTTAGACAGTAAGGATGGAGGGAGAGTGTGTAGATTGGCGAATTTGCAGTTTAGGAGGGACAGGAGGAGCCAGAATGTTCTATAGAATCTAGAATTGTCTGAACTAAATTTCTATCCTGTATTTAAAGTAACAGCATGTGTAACCACCATTTGCAGGGTATTAGAAGGGAAGGATCTGCAGTGGGGAAACTCAAGCCAAACATTGTGTCAAGATCCGACAGAGTCACTCGATTCATCAGGATCTGAATATCATCAGCCTTTGGATATAGAAGGAAAAAGCACCAATCACAGCAGGGAGAAACAGGACACGTGTTCTGTGGGTGGATCCACCTTTAATAAATCGTCTAGCCTGTGAGACTTGTGCACCCACCTGAATCAACGGTGTAAATGTGGGGACTGTAGGATCGCATTCAGTTGCCCGTCTGAGGTGGTACATCATGGATACAGTCACACCGGGGAGAGGCCGTTCACCAACTGAGCATGGAAACAGATTCACTCACTCATCTCACCAACTGACAAACTCACTTGTTCACAATGGGGAGAATCCATTCATTGCTCTGTATGTGGAAAGGGATTCTATCGACCATCACATTTACTGTCACACCAGCACAGTCACACCGGAGAGAGACCGTTTAGATACTTCACGTGTGGGAAGGGATTCACTCCGTTGTCCCAACTGTTGACACTCCAGAGTGTCCACATGGAGAACAGTTGCTTTAAATACTCTGACAGTGAGAAAAGCTTTCAAAGTTCAAAGCAGCTGATGCACGATCTGCGCTCTGATACTGGAGAGAGGTTGTTTCAATATCCTGTGTGTGGGAAGAAATTCACCCCACCTGCTGAGACACCAGAGTTCACATGTGACTGCAGGGGTTTGGATTCTGTTCTTAATCACATCCAGGACTGAACCATGGCAGAGTACCCGTGCACTTGGGTTTCTGTGTGAATTATTGATGAATTTTCTCTCAATGGGATCACAGAAACTCATTCTCCATTCACGAATTGGGAGTTTCAATGGCAGGGCTGTTCCCCAGCATGCCCCGCGGGGGACAATGTGCCCGATTCATACTGGAGGAGTCCAGTGCGCAGCCGCAGTGCCCGCTCGTAGCTGGAGCATGCGCAGTGTCATTGTGATCAGAGCCATGCGAGTGCAGGGAGCGGGCCGATTTGGGAGACGCAGTTTTTCATCCGATTAGTAATCAGCGGGGCGAAGGGAGGTAACGCACCCGGCGGGTGAGCTTCATAAGCACCTGCCGTAGGCCGCAAGCCCGGAATGAGAATCTGCAGGTTCCGTGTTTGCAGCTTGGAGGCTTTTTCCCAGGAATTAGGCCCGGATTAATGGCGGCCATCTTTGTAAAGGAGCACTGAGGGTTTTTGCGTCGCCATCTTGCATCGTCGAGCGGTAGAGCGCCTACGTAGCCATCTTTGTAAAGGGCCCAATAGTGGGCGGGGTTTCAGGGTCCCAGTGAGTGCAGAACTGAACCCAGCCAGAGTCAGCACCTTCAGGGGAGGAGAGGGAGGGGAACCAGTGAGTGTCGAACTGAACCCAGCCAGAGTCAGCACCTTCAGTGTGTTGGAGATGGTGCGATGGGTTTGGATTTTAGCACAGGGAGGAGGGAGAGTGTGTGGGACGGAGATTTACAGCTTTGGGGGAACGAGAGAGGAAAGAATGTTCCATAGAAACTAGAATTGTCTGTTCTGCATTTCTATCCTCTACTCAGTGATATCTTTTGTAAACTCCTTTTACAGGCTGTGAGAAGGGGAGGATTTACAGACCGGAAACTCAAACCAAACATAATTTCAAGATCTGACGGAAACACTCCATGCATCAGGACCTGAGTATCATCGGCCTTTGAATGTGGAAGGAGAAATGTTTGTTTGTTTTGTCTGTGAGAAAAGATTTCAAACATCAGTGTGACTGGAAAAGCATCGAGACACACACACCCGAGTGAGAGTGTTCCAGTGCACTGACTGTGGAAAGAGCTTTAACCAGTTCCACAGTCTGAAAAAACATCGCACCGTTCACAGCGGGGACAAACCGTACACGAGTTCTGTGTGTGGACAAGGCTTCAACTGATCGTCCAACCTGGAGAGACACAAGGACACCCACACCACGGAGAAACCGTGGAAATGTGGGGGACTGTGGGCAGGGATTCAATTACCCATCCCAGCTGGAAGCTCATCAACGCAGTCACACTGGGGAGAGACCGTTCACCTGCTCTGTGTGTGGGAAGGGATTCACTAACTCCTCCAGCCTCACTTCACACCAACGCGTTCACATTGATAAGAGACCTTTTAAATGTTCTGAGTGTGAGAAGAGCTTTAAAAGCACAAGGGATCTTCTGACACACCAGCGAGTTCACACTGGGGAGAGACTGTTCACCTGCTCCGTGTGTGGGAAGGGTTTCACTCAGCCATCCCAGCTGCTGACACACCAGCGAGTTCACACTGGGGAGAGGCCGTTCACCTGCTCCGTGTGTGGGAAGGGATTTGTTCAGTCATCCACCCTGCTGAGACACCAGCGAGTTCACAAGTGACTGCAGGGCTTAGATTCTGCTGTTATTGCTGCTGTTAATCACATCCTGGACTGAACCATGTTCATTCTGACAGTTGGAGTTTGTTTCTGCTGATGTTAATAACCCCTCTAACTGGGCTGGAGTTTAATATTTTGATATCTGTCAAAAAGATTAACTTTGTTTCTGACACACCGTGGGTCGAATCCTTGATTTCTCTAAGATAAGAGGAGACTAATTGATGTCCTGTTAATGACTGCTCCATTTTTGGGCCTTTTCTCTTTTCTAACTCAAGATTATTTCAGTTCTCACACCTTTAGTTAATCTCGTGCTCAAGCCCCAGCTCCCCAAACCTTCCAGAGTGCCTCTCCAAGCCTTGGTATCAAGCGAAGGTATCGGTAACATGTGCGTGTACCTGCCCTGGGAGTGCTTGATGGGACAGTGTCGAGGGAGCTTTACTCTGTATCTAACCCGTGCTGTACCTGCCCTGGGAGGGTTTGATGGGACAGTGTAGAGGGAGATTTACTCAGTATCTAACCCGTGCTGTACCTGCCCTGGGAGTGTTTGATGGGATGGTGTCGAGGGAGCTTTACTCTGTGTCGTAAGAATGAGCCTTACGCGTGGTGAACTTAAAGTAAGCTTTAATCAACTAAAAAGGTGCTACATACAAAAGAGGTCTTACTCTATGCCTCTCCAGGATCCAACTGCTCAGTCCAGTATTTATCCTGGACTAATCACAGGAAGTGATGCAATAAAGTTCGAGTCACAGGAAGCTGTATTGTGTTACCACATTCTCCCCCCCCAAAAGATTAGGAGGCCGGGATGCTCCCTCCATTTCGTAGCCGCCGGACGAGGGAGAGCCGCACCCGTTTGGGTTCTCGTAGCGGTAGAGGGCCCCTAGCCCGTTTACCCGCCGCGGGCCGTGGACCAGAGTCCGAGTGATCCAGCCCGCTCTGTGAGGGGTCAGGACGATCCTGACTGTGTACTGGTGCCCGAACGGGTGTCGGGCAGGGCTGTGGCAGATCCGTTTCCGAGCGTATGGTACGGGGTGGATCGTGGCTGCGCGTGCGAGCCCCGACGGGCTCATAGTCAGTCTGCCCCAGGTTGGCACGCTGGAGTGAGGTACCAGCCGGCGTCAGATCCAGATCGTGATGAGAGGCACCTGGCGAGCCCAGAGATGTGCCTGGTACAATATCATCCCCTGGTGTCCCTCTATGTTTCGGCGGGCAGGGAGCCAGATCCCGCAATGACACGGTAGATTCCCGACCGTCAGGATACCGAATATAGGCGTAGGTAGGGTTGACGTCAGTGAGCTCAACCTCATCTACCAGGGGGTCATTCTTAGACGCCCGGACATATCTTCGGAGTAGCACTGGTCCCGGTGCAGTCAGCCACGATGGGAGAGATATCCCATAGGATGAGCGACGCTGAAATCGGAAGAACCGTTCATGAGGCGTCGTATTTGTGGCGGTCGAAAGGAGGGACCGTGTGGAGTGTAATGCATCTGGAAGTACTGCTTCCCATTGCTGGTTGGGTAGGCCCCGAGATCTCAAAGCCAGACGTACCGCATTCCAGATGATAGCGTTAAAACGCTCGACTTGCCCATTCCCGACCGGATGATAAGGCGTCGTTCTGCTGGCAGCAATACCCCGTTCCGAGAGATAGGCCTTGAGTTCTCCTGACATAAAAGAAGGGCCCCGATCCGAATGAACATAGGATGCCATGCCACAGAAAGCAAATACCTGCTCAAGGCAGCTGATAACCGTGGTCGTCAGCATATTGGGGCAGGGAAAGGCAAACGGAAAACGGGAATACTCATCGACCATGGTCAATAGATAAGTGTTGCGAGTTGAAGAGGGCAACGGCCCCTTAAAATCGATGCTAAGCCGTTGCATTGGCTGGGTCGCATGTATGAGTATACCACCCGAGGGGCGGAAAAACTGAGGTTTCAATTCCGCACAGACTCTGCAGTCCGAGCACATCTTCTTTACATCCCCGGTAGAGAATGGGAGATTTCGGGACCGCACGAAGTGTAGCATGCGAGTAACGCCTGGATGACACAACCCATCATGGATGTCTACGAGCGTAGAGGGTGCCATGGCGGAGCAGAATGCTCGTGTGAGGGTATCCGGAGCCACATTCTCCTTGCCAGGTCGATAGTGGATGGTGTAACCAAAAGAGGCCAATTCCAGCCGCCAAAGCTGGATTTTATTATTTTTAATTTTGGTCCATTTTCGATTATCGAGCATGCAGGCGACCGATCGCTGGTCCGTGATTAAGGTAAAGTGCTGGCGAGCTAGGAAATGAGTCCACTTCCGTACTGCCTCTATGATGGCTGTAGCTTCTTTCTCGACTGGAGGATAATGTAGCTCAGCCCCTTGAAAAGTCCTGGACAAAAATGCCACCGGACGACCTTCCTGATTCAGAGTGGCCGAGATCGCCACCTCCGAGGCATCACACTCAACAACAAAAGGAAGACTCTCATCGATGGAGTGAAGAGCCGCTTTCTCCAACTGTTTTTTCAGGAGGTTAAAGGCTGCAACAGCCGCTGTGTCTAGTGGGAATGTGCTGGCCTTCAGTAGCGGTTGGATTTGGTCCGAGAAGTTAGGAATCCATTTAGCATAGTATGCAAACAGGCCGAGGGCCCGGCGCAAGGAGGCCGGATTCTTAGGTGGCGGGAGCTCTTGGAGTGGGCGAAGCCTTTCAGGGTCAGGTTTAATGATGCCATTGCCCACACAATAGCCAAGGATGTTGATGGTTGGTTGTGACTCAATGGATTTAGCCGCATTTAATGTCAAATTACGGTGCTGGAGTGCATCCCAAAATCGTTGGAGATTGGCGTCATGTTCCCGCTGATTGCGACCTGCGACAGTAATATTGTCCAGATAAGGAAACGTATCCTTCAAGTCTTCCTGTTTGACCAGGTCATCCATTGCTCGCTGGAAGACAGCCACTCCATTAGTGACCCCAAAGGGGAGGTGACGAAATTGATACAGCCATCCATTGGCTTCAAAGGCCGTATACTGCTTGTCTGAGACCTTCAAGGGTACCTGATGATAGGCACTTTTCAGATCATATGTTGAGAACACCGTGTACTCAGCCAGTTTATTAACCATATCATCGATGCGCGGCAATGGGTATGCGTCCAAGTCCGTATATTGATTGATGGTCTGTGAATAGTCAATGCACAGCCGTTTCTTGTGAGGTTGTAGAGGGTTCTTAACAATAACGACCTGGGTGCGCCATGGCGACGAACAAGGCTCGATGATATCCTCTGCTAAAAGCCGAGAAATCTCAGCCGCAATAAAAGACTGGTCTTCCTGACTGAAACGTCGTGACTTTGTTATAATCGGTTTGCATCGAGGAGGGATACTGGAAAACAGTGAGGGTTCATCCAGTGAAGCTGCTGACAATGCACAGAACGGTAATCGAGGTCGTATATTAGAAATAGTGAGTTCAGGTTTGGATCCGCCGAACTCAATGGTGAGCTTCTTATGCTGCTTTTGAAAATCCAGCCCTAAGATAAGATCACTACATAAGTCCTTGAGCACCGAAAGCCGGGTGGAGGGATACCTGTGACCATTAAGTGTTATTTCAACCATACAAAAGCCAGAAATTCTGGTATTAAGTGATGACTGAGCCATCGCAATTGCCTGGTCCGATGGGAAAACATGTAGCTTTAACTCTGCAACAATCTGTTCCCTAATGAAACTATCAGTGCTACCTGAGTCAATTAAGGCATCTAAAGTATGTCCATTAATTGATGCTTTTGTAGCTGCATGGAATAGGTTCTGAGGACAAGCAGCTGTAATTGGTGTCGTTGCACAAAGAGTGGCTGAAACTCTAGGTGTGTTTCTTCGAGAGAAAACCCGAGAGGAAGCACGATAGATTTTAGCCGGAACATCTTGATAGGCCCTTACCGGGGCAGTTCGGTAGGACTTAGCTTGATAAGCCCTCGTAGAGGCTCTTGATAGGCAAACCTTTGCAAAATGACCCTTTTTGTTGCAATGACTGCAAAACGCATTGCGAGCAGGGCAGAATTTCCGAGGGTGAAACTCATCACCACAAAAGAAGCATTTCTTAGATTGCCAAGAGGCTGCCACAGTTGTGTCATCATCCTCTTCATCAGTGAAGTCATCAGATTGATCGTCAGGGATAAAGTCCTCCCTAATAGAGTTCACCTGTGGCCTCTTAAATTGCCTGACTGTAGTTAAGGCAGCAGACCGAGGTCTGGGCACTGTATAAAGGTCTGCATTTCTTTTTGCCAGATCTAGAGAGCAAGCCATATCATAAGCTCTCTGAAGCTCAAGTGTCTTACTTTCCAGTAGACGCTGGCGTATAAATGGGGAGGCAAGCCCGCAGATGAAAGCATCACGGATCATTTCTTCACGGTACAGCTCAGCTGAGGCCGCCTGAAAGTTACAGTCCATACTCAGTCTGCGAAGCTCTTGGAGGAATTTATCAATGGATTCCTCCGGCCCTTGTTGGGCTGTAGCTAGTAGATGTCTGGCATAGACCTCATTCGGTGTCTTAGTATATAGTCTTTTAAGCGTCCGAATTGCCTCCTCGTAACTGCCCCATTCCTCAACATACTGAAATACATTCGGAGTGACACAGTTGATGAGTATCCGCAACTTTGTGTCATCATCAGCCTTGCAATATTCGAGAAAATTGTCAAACGTGCGATACCAGTGTTTCCACACCTTACCGGCTGCTGGGGTGTTTGGGTCCAAGTCAAGACGCGATGGTTTAAGGATGTTTTCCATGATGGGTGATTCCCTGGATCCTTAGTTCCGAGTTCGTCCAAAAAGTTTGAGTGCGAAGTTTTTCAAAGTTGATTAAATTGTCGTAAGAATGAGCCTTACGCGTGGTGAACTTAAAGTAAGCTTTAATCAACTAAAAAGGTGCTACATACAAAAGAGGTCTTACTCTATGCCTCTCCAGGATCCAACTGCTCAGTCCAGTATTTATCCTGGACTAATCACAGGAAGTGATGCAATAAAGTTCGAGTCACAGGAAGCTGTATTGTGTTACCACACTCTGTATCTAACCCGTGCTGTACCTACCCTGGGAGTGTTCGGTGGGACAATGTAGAGGGAGCTTTACTCTGGATCTAACCCGTGCTGCACCTGCCCTAGGAGTGTTGGATGGGATAATGTAGAGGAGTTTTACTCTGTACCTAACCCGTGCTGTGCCTGCCCTGGGAGAGTTTGATGGGACAGTATAGATGGGGCTTTTGTCTGTATCTAACCCGTGCTGTGCCTACCCTGGGAGTGTTTGTTGGGACAGTGTTGAGGGTGCTTTACTCTGTATCTAACCCGTGCTGTACCTGCCCTAGAAGTGTTTGATGGGATAATGTAGAGGGAGTTTTACTCAGTATCTAACCCGTGCTGTACCTGCACTGGGAGTGTTTGATGGGATGGTGTTGAGGGAGCTTTACTCTGTATCTAACCCGTGCTGTTCCTGCCCTAGGAGGGTTTGATGGGACAGTATAGAGCGAGCTTTACTCTGTATCTAACCCGTGCTGTACCTACCCTGGGAGTGTCTGGTGGGACAATGCAGAGGGAGCTTTACTCTGTATCTAACCCGTGCTATACCTGCCCTAGAAGTGTTTGATTGGATAATGTACAGGGAGTTTTACTCTGTATCTAACCCGTGCTGTGCCTGCCCTGGGAGTGTTTGATGGGACAGTATAGAGGGAGCTTTACTCTGTATTTAACCCGTGCTGTACCTGCCCTGGGAGTGTTTGATGGGACAGTGTAGAGGGAGCTTTACTCTGTATGCAACCCCGTGCTGTTCCTTCCCTGGGAGTGTTTGATGGGACAATGTCGAGGGAGCTTTACTTTGTATCGAACCCTTGCTGTACCTGCCCTGTGAGTGTTTGATGGGTCAGTATAGAGGGAGCTTTACTCTGTATCTAACCCTTACTGTACCTGCCCTGGGAGTGCTTGATGGGACAGTGTAGAGGGAGCTTTACTCTGCATCTAAGCCTTGCTGTCCCTGCCCTGAGAGTGTCTGATGGGACAGTGTAAAGGGAGCTTTACTCTGTATCTAACCCGGGCTGTACCTGCCCTGGGAGTGTTTGATGGGATAGTGTAATGGGAGCTTTACTCTGCATCTAACCCACTCTGTACCTGCCCTGGGAGTGTTTGATGGGACAGTATAGAGGCAGCTTTACTCTGTATCGAAACCGTACTGTTCCTGCCCTGAGAGTGTTTGATGGGACAGTGTAAAGGGAGCTTTACTCAGTATCTAACCCGTGCTGTACCTGCCCTGGGAGTGCTTGATGGGACAGTGGAAAGGGACCTTTACTTTGCATCAAACCCGCGCTGTACCTTCCCTGGGAGTGTTTGATGGGATTGCGTAGAGTGAGCTTTACTCTGTATTTAACCCGTGCTGTACCTGCCCAGGGAAAGTTTGATGGGACAGTGTAGAGGGAGCTTTACTCTGTATCTAACCCGTGCTGTTCCTGCCCGAGGAGTGTTTGATGGGACAGTATAGAGCGAGCTTTACTCTGTATCTAACCCTTGCTGTACCTGCCCTGGGAGTGTTTGATGGGACAGTATAGAGGGAGCTTTACTCTGTATCTAACCCTTACTGCACCTGCCCTGGGAGTGCTTGATGGGACAGTGTAGAGGGAGCTTTACTCTGTATCTAACCCGTGCTGTGCCTGCCCTAGGAGGGTTTGATGGGACAGTATAGAGCGAGCTTTACTCTGTATATAACCTCGTACTGTACCTGCCCTGGGAGTGCTTGATGGGACAGTGGAAAGGGACCTTTACTCTGCATCAAACCCGCGCTGTACCTTCCCTGGGAGTGTTTGATGGGACAGTGTAGAGGGAGCTTTACTCTGTATTTAACCCGTGCTGTAGCTGCCCTGGGAGTGTTTGATGGGACAGTGTCGAGGAAGCTTTACTCTGTATCTAACCCTTGCTGTACCTGCCCTGGGAGTGTTTGATGGGACAGTATAGAGGCAGCTTTACTCTGTATTTAACCCGTGCTGTAGCTGCACTGGGAGTGTTTGATGGGACAGTGCAAAGGGAGTTTTACTCAGTGTCTAACCCGTGCTGTACCTGCCCTGGGAGAGTTTGATGGGACAGTGCAGAGGGAGCTTTACTCTGTATCTAACCCGTGCTGTTCCTGCCCGAGGAGTGTTTGATGGGACAGTATAGAGCGAGCTTTACTCTGTATCTAACCCTTACTGTACCTGCCCTGGGAGTGCTTGATGGGACAGTGTAGAGGGAGCTTTACTCTGTATCTAAGCCTTGCTGTCCCTGCCCTGAGAGTGTCTGATGGGATAGTGTAAAGGGAGCTTTACTCTGTATCTAACCCGTGCTGTACCTGCCCTGGGTGTGTTTGATGGGATAGTGTAATGGGAGCTTTACTCTGTATCTAACCCGTGCTGTACCTGCCCTGGGACTGTTTGATGGGACAGTGTAGAGGGAACTTTACTCTGCATCTAACCCACTCTGTACCTGCCTTTGAGTGTTTGATGGGACAGTATAGAGGCAGCTTTACTCTGTATCGAACCCGTACTGTTCCTGCCCTGAGAGTGTTTGATGGGACAGTGTAAAGGGAGCTTTACTCTGTATCTAACCCGTGCTGTACTTGCCCTGGGAGTGTTTGATGGGACAGTTTAGAGGGTGCTTTACTCTGTATCTAACCCCGTAGTGTTTCTTCCCTGGGAGTGTTTGATGGGACAGCGTAGAGGGAGCTTTACTCTGTATCTAACCCTTACTGTACCTGCCCTGGGAGTGTTTGATGGGACAGTTTAGAGGGACCTTTACTATGGATCTAACCCACGCTGTACCTTCCCTGGGAGTGTTTGATGGGACAGCGTAGAGTGAGCTTTACTCTGTATTTAACCCGTGCTGTCGCTGCCCTGGGAGTGTTTGATGGGACAGTTTAGAGGGACCTTTACTATGGATCTAACCCGTGCTGTACCTGCCCTGGGAGTGTTTGATGGGATGGTGTAGAGGGAGCTTTACTCTGTATCTAACCCGTGCTGTTCCTGCCCTAGGAGGGTTTGATGGGACAGTATAGAGCGAGCTTTACTCTGTATCGAACCCGTGCTGTACCTGCCCTGGGAGTGTTTGATGGGACAATGTAGAGGGAGCTTTACTCTGTATATAACCTCGTACTGTACCTGCCCTGGGAGTGCTTGACGGGACAGTGGAAAGGGACCTTTACTCTGCATCTAACCCACGCTGTACCTTCCCTGGGAGTGTTTGATGGGACAGCGTAGAGTGAGCTTTACTCTGTATTTAACCCGTGCTGTCGCTGCCCTGGGAGTTTTTGATGGGACAGTGTCGAGGAAGCTTTACTGTGTATCTAACCATTGCTTTACCTGCCCTGGGAGTGTTTGATGGGACAGTATAGAGGCAGCTTTACTCTGTATTTAACCCGTGCTGTAGCTGCACTGGGAGTATTTGATGGGACAGTGTAAAGGGAGTTTTACTCTGTATCTAACCCGTGCTGTGCCTGCCCTGGGAGTGTTTGATGGGACAGTATAGAGCGAGCTTTACTCTGTATCTAACCCGTGCTGTACCTACCCTGGGAGTGTTTGGTGGGACAATGTAGAGGGAGCTTTACTCTGTATCTAACCCGTGCTGTACCTGCCCTAGAAGTGTTTGATGGGATAATGTAGAGGGAGTTTTACTCTGTATCTAACCCATGCTGTGCCTGCCCTGGGAGTGTTTGATGGGACAGTGTCGTGGGAGCTTTACTCTGTGTGCAACCCCGTGCTGTTACTTCCCTGGGAGTGTTTGATGGGACAATGTCGAGGGAGCTTTACTCTGTATCGAACCCTTGCTGTACCTGCCATGGGAGTGTTTGATGGGTCAGTGTAGAGGAAGCTTTACTCTGTATCTAACCCCGTGCTGTACCTGCCCTGGGAGTGTTTGATAGGACAGTTTAGAGGGAGCTTTACTATGGATCTAAGCCGTGCTGTACCTGCCCTGTGAGTGTTTGATGGGAGAGTGTAGAGGGAGCTTTACTATGGATCTAACCCGTGCTGTACCTGCCTTGGGACTGTTTGATGGGACAGTGTAGAGGTAGCTTTACTCTGTATCTAACCCGTACTGTACCTGCCCTGAGAGTGTTTGATGGGACAGTGTAAAGGGAGCTTTACTCAGTATCTAACCCGTGCTGTACCTGCCCTGGGAGTGTTTGATGGGATAGTGTAATGGGAGCTTTACTCTGTATCTAACCCTTGCTGTTCCTGCCCTGAGAGTGTATGATGGGACAGTGTAAAGGGAGCTTTACTCTGTATCTAACCCGTGCTGTACCTGCCCTGGGAGTGTTTGATGGGATAGTGTAATGGGAGCTTTACTCTGTATCTGACCCGTGCTGTACCTGCCTTGGTACTGTTTGATGGGACAGTGTAGAGGGAGCTTTACTCTTTATCTAACCCGTGCTGTACCTATCCTGGGAGTGTTTGATGGGATAGTGTAATGGGAGCTTTACTCTGTATCTAACCAGTACTGTACCTGCCCTGGGAGTGTTTGATGGGACATTGTAGAGGGAGCTTTACTCTGTATCTAACTGGTGCTGTACCTGCCCTGGGAGTGCTTGATGGGACAGTGCAAAGGGACCTTTATCTGCATCTAACCCACGCTGTACTTGCTCTGGGAGTGTTTGATGGGACAGTATAGAGGCAGCTTTACTCTGTATCTAACCCTTGCTGTCCCTGCCCTGGGAGTGTTTGATGGGACAGTTTTGAGGGACCTTTACCATGGATCTAACCCGTGCTGTACCTGCCTTGGGACTGTTTGATGGGACAGTGTAGAGGTAGCTTTACTCTGTATCTAACCCGTACTGTACCTGCCCTGAGAGTGTTTGATGGGACAGTGTAAAGGGAGCTTTACTCAGTATCTAACCCGTGCTGTACCTGCCCTGGGAGTGTTTGATGGGATGGTGTAGAGGGAGCTTTACTCTGTATCTAACCCGTGCTGTTCCTGCCGTAGGAGGGTTTGATGGGACAGTATAGAGCGAGCTTTACTCTGTATCTAACCCGTGCTGTACCTTATCTGGGAGTGTTTGGTGGGACAATGTAGAGGGAGCTTTACTCTGTATCGAACCCACGCTGTACCTGCCCTAGAAGTGTTTGATGGGATAATGTAGAGGGAGTTTTACTCTGCATCTAACCCATGCTGTTCCTGCCCTGGGAGTGTTTGATGGGACAGTGTAGAGGGAGCTTTGCTCTGTATGCAACCCCGTGCTGTTCCTTCCCTGGGAGTGTTTGATGGGACACTGTCGAGGGAGCTTTACTCTGTATCGAACCCGTGCTGTACCTGCCCTGGGAGTGTTTGATGGGACAGTGTCGAGGGAGCTTTACTCTGTATGCAACCCCGTGCTGTACCTTCCCTGGGAGTGTTTGATGGGATAATGTCGAGGGAGCTTTACTCTGTATCGAACCAGTGCCGTACCTTCCCTGGGAGTGTTTGATGGGGCAGTGTAGAGGGAGCTTTACTCTGTATCTAACCCGTGCTGTTCTTCCCTGGGAGTGTCTGATGGGACAGTGTAGAGGGAGCTTTACTCTGTATCGAACTTGTGCTGTACCTGCCCTGGGAGTGCTTGATGGCACAGTGCAAAGGGACCTTTACTCTGCATCTAACCCGCGCTGTACCTGCCCTGGGAGTGTTTGATGGGACAGTGTAAAGGGAGCTTTACTCAGTATCTAACCCGTGCTGTACCTGCCCTGGGAGTGTTTGATGGGCTGGTGTAGAGGGTGCTTTACTCTGTATCTAACCCGTGCTGTACCTACGCTGGGAGTGTTTGGTGGGACAATGTAGAGGGAGCTGTACTCTGTATCGAACCCTTGCTGTACCTGCCCTAGAAGTGTTTGATGGGATAATGTAGAGGGAGTTTTACTCTGTATCTAACCCGTGCTGTGCCTGCCCTGGGAGTGTTTGATGGGACAGTATAGAGGGAGCTTTACTCTGTATTTAACCCGTGCTGTACCTGCCCTGGGAGTGTTTGATGGGACAGTGTAGAGGGAGCTTGACTCTGTATGCAACCCCGTGCTGTTCCTTCCCTGGGAGTGTTTGATGGGACAATGTCGAGGGAGCTTTACTCTGTATCGAACCCTTGCTGTACCTGCCCTGGGAGTGTTTGATGGGACAGTATATTGGGAGCTTTACTCTGTATCTAACCCGTGCTCTGCCTGCCCTGGGAGTGTTTGATGGGACAGTGTAAAGGGAGCTTTACTCTGTATCGAACCAGTGCTGTACCTTCCCTGGGAGTGTTTGATGGGAGAGTGTAGAGGGAGCTTTACTATGGATCTAACCCGTGCTGTACCTGCCCTGGGAGTGTTTGATGGGACAGTGTTGAGGGTGCTTTACTCTGTATTTAACCCGTGCTGTACCTGCCCTGGGAGTGTTTGATGGGACAGTTTAGAGGGTGCTTTACTCTGTATCTAACCCCGTACTTTTTCTTCCCTGGGAGTGTTTGATGAGACAGTGTAGAGGAAGCTTTACTCTGTATCTAACCCTTGCTGTCCCTGCCCTGGGAGTGTTTGATGGGACACTTTAGAGGGACCTTTACTATGGATCTAACCCGTGCTGTACCTGCCCTGGGAGTGTTTGATGGGAAAGTGTAGAGGGTGCTTTACTATGGATCTAACCCGTGCTGTACCTGCCCTGGGAGTGTTTGTTGGGATAGTGTAATGGGAGCTTTACTCTGTATCTAACCCTTGCTGTTCCTGTCCTGAGAGTGTCTGATGGGACAGTGTAGAGGGAGCTTTACTCTGTATCTAACTGGTGCTGTTCCTGCCCTGAGAGTGTCTGGTGGGACAGTGTAAAGGGAGCTTTACTCTGTATCTAACCCGTGCTGTACCTGCCCTGGGAGTGTTTGATGGGATAGTGTAATGGGAGCTTTACTCTGTATCTTACCCTTGCTGTTCCTGCCCTGAGAGTGTCTGATGGGACAGTGTAAAGGGAGCTTTACTCTGTGAAGGATCCAGCTTGTTCCCAAAGAACTCTGGGATACTTGACTACTACTGAAGGATCCTGCTTGTTCCCAAAGAATGCTGTGATACTTGACTACATTAACCCTCTACTTTACTCAGATAGCAGGTTTAGCTAACTGAGGCATATTTGTAGACTGGAAGGCGCCTCCCTCCCCTTATCAAACCTTGGAATATATGTATTCACAGCCTCAGTAGAGCCATTGTCAAAGCACAGCCTGGCCTTTCAAGAGATAAGGGAGCAATTGGCAACCAACACAGTTCCAGTCACGGGGTACATCTACTATTCGAACCTGGTCGCCCAAGAGATAAGGGAGCAATTCATGACCAACACGGTTCCAGTCACTGAGCATCCAAGCCATTACGGCCTTGAGCCACCCCGCTCTGTCCGACAGCTAGGGATAAAATATGTTTTCTCAAACTATAAACTATGCCCACAAAGGAAGAGATAACAGCAAGAATTTGGGGAGTAGGATGAGGCAACCAACATCTGTGACTGGCATGGTCAGGGTTCAAGGGGAGGGCCCGACAGTTGAGTGACTAATCATATAACCAATAGAGAGTAACTGTAGTGACACTGTTTGTACATGTACGCCCCATTCTGTAGTAAGTGGGCGGTGCTTATAGAAATGTATAACTTGAATGAACCGTTACTTGTCCCTCAGAGAGTGCGCCCCTAGCTTGAGGAAGCTGAGTGGCTCTCCCTTGAACACAAGTCTTTTGTTTATTTTAATAAATTCTGAACTTGTCCTCAATTCCGTCTCTGTCTAGAGTTTCTCCAAATTCGAATCTAACAGTTGTATCTAACCCCGTACTGTACCTTCCCTGGGAGTGTTTGATGGGACAGTGTAGAGGGAGCTTTACTCTGTATCTAACCCGTGCTGTACCTGCCCTGGGAGTGTTTGATGGGACAGTGTAGAGGGAGCTTTACTCTGTATCTAACCCGTGCTGTACCTGCCCTGGGAGTGTTTGATGGGACAGTGTAGAGGGAGCTTTACTCTGTATCTAACCCGTGCCGTACCTGCCCTGGGAGTGTTTGATGGGACAGTGTAGAGGGAGCTTTACTCTGTATCTAACCTGTGCTATACCTTCCCTGGGAGTGTTTGATGGGACAGTACAGAGGGAGCTTTACTCTGTATCTAACCCGTGCTGTACCTGCCCTGGGAGTGTTTGATGGGACAGTGGAGAGGGAGCTTTACTCTGTACCTAAACCGGGCTGTACCTATCCGAGGTATGTTTGATGGGACAGTGGAGAGGGAGCTTTACTCTGTATCTAACACGTGCTGTACCTGCCTTGGGAGTGTTTGATGGGACAGTGTAAAGGGAGCTTTACTCTGTATCTAACCCGTGCTGTATCTGCCCTGGGAGTGTTTGATGGGACAGTTTAGAGGGAGCTTTACTCTGTATGTAACCATTGCTGCACCTGCCCTGGGAGTGGTTAATGGGACAGTACAGAGGTAGCTTTACTCTGTAACTAACCCCTGCTGTGCCTGCCCTGTGACTGTTTGATGGGACAGTGTAAGGGGAGCTTTACTCTGTATCTAAACAGTGCTCTACCTGCCTTGGGAGTGTTTGACGGGACAGTGCAGAGGGAGCTTTACTCTGTATCTAACCTGTGCTGTACCTTCCCTGGGAGTGCTGGATGAGACAGTGTAGAGGGAGCTTTACTCTGTATCTAACCAGTGCTGTACCTGCCTGGGAATGTTTAATGGGACAGAGCAGAGGGAGCTTCAGTCTGTATCTAACCCGTGCTGTATATGCCCTGGGAATGTTTGATGGGACATTGTAGAGGGAGCTTTACTCTGTATCTAGCGCGTGCTGCACCTGGCCTGGGAGTGTTTGATAAGACAGTGTACAGGGAGTTTTACGCTGTATCTAACCTGTGCTGCATCTGCCCTTGGAGTGTTTGATGGGACAATGTAGATGGGGCTTTTGTCTGTATCTAACCCGTGCTGTGCCTGCCCTGGGAGTGTTTGTTGGGACAGTGTAAAGGGAGATTTACTCTGTATCTAAACCGTGCTGTACCTGCCCTGGGAATGTTTGATGGGACAGTTTAGAGGGAGCTTTACTCTGTATCTAACCTGTGCTGTAACTGCCCTAGGAGTGTTTGATGGGACAGTGTTCAGGGAACTTTACTCTGTATCTAACCCGTGCTATACCTACCCTGGGAGTGTTTTTAATGGGTCAATGTAGGGGGAGCTTTACTCTGTATCTAAACCGTGCTGTACCTGCCCTGGGAGTGTTTGATGGGACAGGGTAGAGGGAGCTTTATTCTGTATCGAACCCGTGCTGTACCTGCCCTGGGAGTGTTTGATGGGACAGTATAGAGGGAGCTTTACTCTGCATCTAACCCGTGCTGTACCTGCCCTGGGATTGTTTGATGGGACAGTGTAGAGGGAGATTTACTCTGTACCTAAACCGGGCTGTACCTATCCGAGGTATGTTTGATGGGACAGTAGAGAGGGAGCTTTACTCTGTATCTAACACGTGCTGTACCTGTCCTGGGAGTGTTTGATGGGACAGTGTAGAGGGAGCTTTACTCTGTATCTAACCCGTGCTGTACCTGCCTTGGGAGTGTTTGATGGGACAGTGTAAAGGGAGCTTTACACTGTATCTAACCCGTGCTGTATCTGCCCTGGGAGTGTTTGATGGGACAGTGTAGAGGTAGATTAACTCTGTATCTAACCCGTGCTGTACCTGCCCTGGGAGAGTTTGATGGGATAGTGTAGAGGGGGCTTTACTCTGTATCTAACCCGAGCTGTACCTGCCCTGGGAGTGTTTGATGGGACAGTGTAAAGGGAGCTTTACTCTGTATCTAACCCGTGCTGTACCTGCCTTGGGAGTGTTTGATGGGACAGTGTAAAGGGAGCTTTACTCTGTATCAAACCCGTGCTGTATCTGCCCTGGGAGTGTTTGATGGGACAGTGTAGAAGGAGCTTTACTCTGTATCTAACCCGTGCTGTACCTGCCCTGGGAGTGTTTGATGGGACAGTGTAGAGGTAGATTAACTCTGTATCTAACCCGTGCTGTACCTGCCCTGGGAGAGTTTGATGGGACAGTGTAGAGGGGGCTTTACTCTGTATCTAACCCGAGCTGTACCTGCCCTGGGAGTGTTTGATGGGACAGTGCAGAGGGAGCTTTACTCTGTATCTAACCCGTGCTGTGCCTGCCCTGGGAGTGTTTGATGGGACAGTGTAGAGTGAGCTTTACTCTGTATCTAACCCGTGCTATACCTACCCTGGGAGTGTTTTTAATGGGTCAATGTAGGGGGAGCTTTACTCTGTATCTAAACCGTGCTGTACCTGCCCTGGGAGTGTTTGATGGGACAGGGTAGAGGGAGCTTTATTCTGTATCGAACCCGTGCTGTACCTGCCCTGGGAGTGTTTGATGGGACAGTGCAGAGTGAGCTTTACCCCGTATCTAACCCGTGCTGTACCTGCCCTGGGAGTGTTTGATGGGACAGTATAGAGGGAGCTTTACTCTGCATCTAACCCGTGCTGTACCTGCCCTGGGATTGTTTGATGGGACAGTGTAGGGGGAGCTTTACTCTGTATCTAAACCGTGCTGTACCTGCCCTGGGAGTGTTTGATGGGACAGGGTAGAGGGAGCTTTATTCTGTATCGAACCCGTGCTGTACCTGCCCTGGGAGTGTTTGATGGGACAGTGCAATTTTGTCCACCCCAGTCCAACACCGGCATCTCCGCATCATTGTTTGATGGGACAGTGTAGAGGGAGCTTTACTCTGTATCTAACACGTGCTGTACCTGCCTTGGGAGTGTTTGATGGGACAGTGTAAAGGGAGCTTTACTCTGTATCTAACCCGTGCTGTATCTGCCCTGGGAGTGTTTGATGGGACAGTTTAGAGGGAGCTTTACTCTGTATGTAACCATTGCTGCACCTGCCCTGGGAGTGGTTAATGGGACAGTACAGAGGTAGCTTTACTCTGTAACTAACCCCTGCTGTGCCTGCCCTGTGACTGTTTGATGGGACAGTGTAAGGGGAGCTTTACTCTGTATCTAAACAGTGCTCTACCTGCCTTGGGAGTGTTTGACGGGACAGTGCAGAGGGAGCTTTACTCTGTATCTAACCTGTGCTGTACCTTCCCTGGGAGTGCTGGATGAGACAGTGTAGAGGGAGCTTTACTCTGTATCTAACCAGTGCTGTACCTGCCTGGGAATGTTTAATGGGACAGAGCAGAGGGAGCTTTAGTCTGTATTTAACCCGTGCTGTATATGCCCTGGGAATGTTTGATGGGACATTGTAGAGGGAGCTTTACTCTGTATCTAGCGCGTGCTGCACCTGGCCTGGGAGTGTTTGATGAGACAGTGTACAGGGAGTTTTACGCTGTATCTAACCTGTGCTGCATCTGCCCTGGGAGTGTTTGATGGGACAATGTAGATGGGGCTTTTGTCTGTATCTAACCCGTGCTGTGCCTGCCCTGGGAGTGTTTGTTGGGACAGTGTAAAGGGAGATTTACTCTGTATCTAAACCGTGCTGTACCTGCCCTGGGAATGTTTGATGGGACAGTTTAGAGGGAGCTTTGCTATGTATTTAACCCGTGCTATACCTGCCCTGGGAGTGTTTGATGGGACAGCGTAGAGGGAGCTTTACTCTGTATCTAACCTGTGCTGTAACTGCCCTAGGAGTGTTTGATGGGACAGTGTTCAGGGAACTTTACTCTGTATCTAACCCGTGCTGTACCTACCCTGGGAGTGTTTTTAATGGGTCAATGTAGGGGGAGCTTTACTCTGTATCTAAACCGTGCTGTACCTGCCCTGGGAGTGTTTGATGGGACAGGGTAGAGGGAGCTTTATTCTGTATCGAACCCGTGCTATACCTGCCCTGGGAGTGTTTGATGGGACAGTATAGAGGGAGCTTTACTCTGCATCTAACCCGTGCTGTACCTGCCCTGGGATTGTTTGATGGGACAGCGTAGAGGGAGATTTACTCTGTACCTAAACCGGGCTGTACCTATCCGAGGTATGTTTGATGGGACAGTAGAGAGGGAGCTTTACTCTGTATCTAACACGTGCTGTACCTGTCCTGGGAGTGTTTGATGGGACAGTGTAGAGGGAGCTTTACTCTGTATCTAACCCGTGCTGTACCTGCCTTGGGAGTGTTTGATGGGACAGTGTAAAGGGAGCTTTACACTGTATCTAACCCGTGCTGTATCTGCCCTGGGAGTGTTTGATGGGACAGTGTAGAGGTCGATTAACTCTGTATCTAACCCGTGCTGTACCTGCCCTGGGAGAGTTTGATGGGATAGTGTAGAGGGGGCTTTACTCTGTATCTAACCCGAGCTGTACCTGCCCTGGGAGTGTTTGATGGGACAGTGTAAAGGGAGCTTTACTCTGTATCTAACCCGTGCTGTACTTGCCCTGGGAGTGTTTGATGGGACAGTGTAGAGGTAGATTAACTCTGTATCTAACCCGTGCTGTACCTGCCCTGGGAGAGTTTGATGGGACAGTGTAGAGGGGGCTTTACTCTGCATCTAACCCGAGCTGTACCTGCCCTGGGAGTGTTTGATGGGACAGTGCAGAGGGAGCTTTACTCTGTATCTAACCCGTGCTGTGCCTGCCCTGGGAGTGTTTGATGGGACAGTGTAGAGTGAGCTTTACTCTGTATCTAACCCGTGCTATACCTACCCTGGGAGTGTTTTTAATGGGTCAATGTAGGGGGAGCTTTACTCTGTATCTAAACCGTGCTGTACCTGCCCTGGGAGTGTTTGATGGGACAGGGTAGAGGGAGCTTTATTCTGTATCGAACCCGTGCTGTACCTGTCCTGGGAGTGTTTGATGGGACAGTGCAGAGTGAGCTTTACCCCGTATCTAACCCGTGCTGTACCTGCCCTGGGAATGTTTGATGGGACAGTATAGAGGGAGCTTTACTCTGCATCTAACCCGTGCTGTACCTGCCCTGGGATTGTTTGATGGACAAAATTGAGAGGTCGCACAACACCAGGTTATAGTCCAACAGTTTTATTTGAAATCACAAGCTTTCGGAACTATCGCTCCTTCCTCAGGTGAAGGAACTTCACCTGAGGAAGGAGCGATAGTTCCGAAAGCTTGTGATTTCAAATAAAACTGTTGGACTATAACCTGGTGTTGTGCGACCTCTCAATTTTGTCCACCCCAGTCCAACACCGGCATCTCCGCATCATTGTTTGATGGGACAGTGTAGAGGGAGCTTTACTCTGTATCTAACCCGTGCTGTACCTGCCTTGGGAGTGTTTGATGGGACAGTGTAAAGGGAGCTTTACTCTGTATCTAACCCGTGCTGTATCTGCCCTGGGAGTGTTTGATGGGACAGTTTAGAGGGAGCTTTACTCTGTATGTAACCATTGCTGCACCTGCCCTGGGAGTGGTTAATGGGACAGTACAGAGGTAGCTTTACTCTGTAACTAACCCCTGCTGTGCCTGCCCTGTGACTGTTTGATGGGACAGTGTAAGGGGAGCTTTACTCTGTATCTAAACAGTGCTCTACCTGCCTTGGGAGTGTTTGACGGGACAGTGCAGAGGGAGCTTTACTCTGTATCTAACCTGTGCTGTACCTTCCCTGGGAGTGCTGGATGAGACAGTGTAGAGGGAGCTTTACTCTGTATCTAACCAGTGCTGTACCTGCCTGGGAATGTTTAATGGGACAGAGCAGAGGGAGCTTCAGTCTGTATCTAACCCGTGCTGTATATGCCCTGGGAATGTTTGATGGGACATTGTAGAGGGAGCTTTACTCTGTATCTAGCGCGTGCTGCACCTGGCCTGGGAGTGTTTGATGAGACAGTGTACAGGGAGTTTTACGCTGTATCTAACCTGTGCTGCATCTGCCCTGGGAGTGTTTGATGGGACAATGTAGATGGGGCTTTTGTCTGTATCTAACCCGTGCTGTGCCTGCCCTGGGAGTCTTTGTTGGGACAGTGTAAAGGGAGATTTACTCTGTATCTAAACCGTGCTGTACCTGCCCTGGGAATGTTTGATGGGACAGTTTAGAGGGAGCTTTGCTATGTATTTAACCCGTGCTATACCTGCCCTGGGAGTGTTTGATGGGACAGCGTAGAGGGAGCTTTACTCTGTATCTAACCTGTGCTGTAACTGCCCTAGGAGTGTTTGATGGGACAGTGTTCAGGGAACTTTACTCTGTATCTAACCCGTGCTATACCTACCCTGGGAGTGTTTTTAATGGGTCAATGTAGGGGGAGCTTTACTCTGTATCTAAACCGTGCTGTACCTGCCCTGGGAGTGTTTGATGGGACAGGGTAGAGGGAGCTTTATTCTGTATCGAACCCGTGCTGTACCTGCCCTGGGAGTGTTTGATGGGACAGTATAGAGGGAGCTTTACTCTGCATCTAACCCGTGCTGTACCTGCCCTGGGATTGTTTGATGGGACAGTGTAGAGGGAGATTTACTCTGTACCTAAACTGGGCTGTACCTATCCGAGGTATGTTTGATGGGACAGTAGAGAGGGAGCTTTACTCTGTATCTAACACGTGCTGTACCTGTCCTGGGAGTGTTTGATGGGACAGTGTAGAGGGAGCTTTACTCTGTATCTAACCCGTGCTGTACCTGCCTTGGGAGTGTTTGATGGGACAGTGTAAAGGGAGCTTTACACTGTATCTAACCCGTGCTGTATCTGCCCTGGGAGTGTTTGATGGGACAGTGTAGAGGTAGATTAACTCTGTATCTAACCCGTGCTGTACCTGCCCTGGGAGAGTTTGATGGGATAGTGTAGAGGGGGCTTTACTCTGTATCTAACCCGAGCTGTACCTGCCCTGGGAGTTTTTGATGGGACAGTGTAAAGGGAGCTTTACTCTGTATCTAACCCGTGCTGTACCTGCCTTGGGAGTGTTTGATGGGACAGTGTAAATGGAGCTTTACTCTGTATCTAACCCGTGCTGTATCTGCCCTGGGAGTGTTTGATGGGACAGTGTAGAAGGAGTTTACTCTGTATCTAACCCGTGCTGTACCTGCCCTGGGAGTGTTTGATGGGACAGTGTAGAGGTAGATTAACTCTGTATCTAACCCGTGCTGTACCTGCCCTGGGAGTGTTTGATGGGATAGTGTAGAGGGGGCTTTACTCTGTATCTAACCCGAGCTGTACCTGCCCTGGGAGTGTTTGATGGGACAGTGCAGAGGGAGCTTTACTCTGTATCTAACCCGTGCTGTGCCTGCCCTGGGAGTGTTTGATGGGACAGTGTAGAATGAGCTTTACTCTGTATCTAACCCGTGCTATACCTACCCTGGGAGTGTTTTTAATGGGTCAATGTAGGGGGAGCTTTACTCTGTATCTAAACCGTGCTGTACCTGCCCTGGGAGTGTTTGATGGGACAGGGTAGAGGGAGCTTTATTCTGTATCGAACCCGTGCTGTACCTGCCCTGGGAGTGTTTGATGGGACAGTGCAGAGTGAGCTTTACCCCGTATCTAACCCGTGCTGTACCTGCCCTGGGAGTGTTTGATGGGACAGTATAGAGGGAGCTTTACTCTGCATCTAACCCGTGCTGTACCTGCCCTGGGATTGTTTGATGGGACAGTGTAGAGGGAGCTTTACTCTGTACCTAAACCGGGCTGTACCTATCCGAGGTATGTTTGATGGGACAGTAGAGAGGGAGCTTTACCCTGTATCTAACACGTGCTGTACCTGTCCTGGGGGTGTTTGATGGGACAGTGTAGAGGGAGCTTTACTCTGTATCTAACCCGTGCTGTATCTGCCCTGGGAGTGTTTGATGGGACAGTGTAGAGGTAGATTAACTCTGTATCTAACCCGTGCTGTACCTGCCCTGGGAGAGTTTGATGGGATAGTGCAGAGGGGGCTTTACTCTGTATCTAACCCGAGCTGTACCTGCCCTGGGAGTGTTTGATGGGACAGTGCAGAGGGAGCTTTACTCTGTATCTAACCCGTGCTGTGCCTGCCCTGGGAGTGTTTGATGGGACAGTGTAGAGGGAGCTTTACTCTGTATCTAACCCGTGCTGTACCTGCCCTGGGAGTGTTTGATGGGACAGTGTAGAGGGAGCTTTACTCTGTACCTAAACCGGGCTGTACCTATCCGAGGTATGTTTGATGGGACAGTGGAGAGGAAGCTTTACTCTGTATCTAACACGTGCTGTACCTGCCCTGGGAGTGTTTGATGGGACAGTGTAGAGGGAGCTTTACTCTGTATCTAACCCGTGCTGTACCTGCCTTGGGAGTGTTTGATGGGACAGTGTAAAGGGAGCTTTACTCTGTATCTAACCCGTGCTGTATCTGCCCTGGGAGTGTTTGATGGGACAGTGTAGAGGTAGATTAACTCTGTATCTAACCCGTGCTGTACCTGCCCTGGGAGAGTTTGATGGGACAGTGTAGAGGGGGCTTTACTCTGTATCTAACCCGAGCTGTACCTGCCCTGGGAGTGTTTGATGGGACAGTGCAGAGGGAGCTTTACTCTGTATCTAACCCGTGCTGTGCCTGCCCTGGGAGTGTTTGATGGGACAGTGTAGAGTGAGCTTTACTCTGGACCTAAACCGGGCTGTACCAATCCGAGGTATGTTTGATGGGACAGTGTTGAGGCAGATTTACTCTGTATCTAACCCGTGCTGTACCTGCCCTGGGAGTGTTTGATGGGACTGTGTAGAGCGAGCTGTTCTCTGTATCTAACCCGTGTGGTACCTGCCCTGGGAGTGTTTGATGGGACAGTATAGAGGGAGCTTTACTCTGTATCTAACCCGTGCTGTACCTGCCCTGGGAGTGCTTGATGGGACAGTTTAGAAGGAACTGTACTCTATATCTAACCTGTGCTGTGCCTGCCCTGGGAGTGTTTGATGGGAGAGTGTAGAGTGAGCTTTACTCTGGACCTAAACCGGGCTGTACCAATCCGAGGTATGTTTGATGGGACAGTGTTGAGGCAGATTTACTCTGTATTTAACCCGTGCTGTACCTGCCCTGGGAGTGTTTGATGGGACTGTGTAGAGCGAGCTGTTCTCTGTATCTAACCCGTGCTGTACCTGCCCTGGGAGAGTTTGATGGGATAGTGTAGAGGGCGCTTTACTCTGCATTTTACCCGTGTGGTACCTGCCCTGGGAGTGTTTGATGGGACAGTATAGAGGGAGCTTTACTCTGTATCTAACCCGTGCTGTACCTGCCCTGGGAGTGCTTGATGGGACAGTTTAGAAGGAACTGTACTCTATATCTAACCTGTGCTGTACCTGCCCTGGGAGTGTTTGATGGGACAGTGTAGAAGGAGTTTTACTCTGTATCTAATTTGTGCTGTTCCAGCCCTGGGAGTGCTTGATGGGACAGTTTAGAATGAAATGTACTCTGTATCTAAACCGTGCTGTACCTGCCCTGGGAGTGTTTGATGGGACAGTGTAGAGGGAGCTTTACTCTGTGTCTAACCCGTGCTGTGCCTGTCCTGGGAGTGTTTGATGGGACAGTGTTGAGGGAGCTTTACTCTGTATCTAAACCGTGCTGTACCTATCCATGGAGTGTTTGATGGGACAGTGTAAAGGGAGTTTTACACTGTCCCATCAAACAGGACAGCCCCGCCCCGTGTTATGCTCCTCCTGCTCGATGTGGGAAATCAGGGACCCTTCCGGTGTCCCTGACAACCATGTGTGCGGGAAGTGTATCCAGCTGCAGCTACTGACAGACCGCATTGCGCTGTGAATGTTGTGAATAACACGTTTAGCGAGTTGGTCACACTGCAGGTAAAGGGTGTACAGGCAGGAAGTAAATGGGTGACCACCAGGCAGAGTAAGAGGTGCAGGCAGGTAGTGCAGCGATCCCCTGTGGACATCCCCCTCTCAAACAGATATACCACTTTGGATACTGTTGGGGGGGATGACTTATCAGGGGAAGGCAGCAGCAGCCAACTTCCTGGCAACATGGGTGTCTCTGCTGCACAGGCCGGGAGGAAAAAAAGTGGAAGAGCTATAGTGATAGGGGACTCAATTGTAAGGGGAATAGATAGGTGTTTCTTCGGCCGCAACCGAGACTCCAGGATGGTGTGTTGCCTCCCTGGTGCAAGTGTCAAGGATGTCTCGGAGCGGCTACAGAACATTTTGGAGGGGGAGGGCGAACAGCCAGCTGTCATGGTGCACATAGGCACCAATGATATAGGTAAAAAAGGGGATGAGGTCCTAAAAGTAGAATATAGGGAGTTAGGAGGTAAATTAAAAAATAGGACCTCAAAGGTAGTAATCTCAGGATTGCTGCCAGTGCCACATGCTAGTCAGAGTAGAAATAGGAGGATATTTCAAAAAAATACATGGCTAGAGGAATGGTGCAAGGGGGAGGGATTCAAATTCCTGGGACATTGGAACCGGTTCTGGGGGAGGTGGGACCAATACAAACCGGACGGTCTGCACCTGGGCAGGGCCGGGACCGCTGTCCTAGGGGGAGTGTTTGCTAGTGCTGTTGGGGAGGGTTTAAACTAAAGTGGCAGGGGGTTGGGCACCTGAGCAGGGAGACAGAGGAAAGCATGTCAGGAAGGGACAGAAGGTATGGAGTAAAAGGTAAAGTGTTAAATAAGGAAAAAGCAGGAAGTAAGTGTCACAAAACACATTTGAAAGTTCTTTATCTGAATGCACGTAGCATTCGTAACAAAATGGACGAGTTAACGGCACAAATAACTATGTATGGGTATGATCTTGTGGCCATTACAGAAAAATGGCTGCAGGGTGACAACGTCTGGGAATTAAATATGCCAGGGTATTTAACAATTAGGAAGGACAGGCAGGAAGGAAGGGGAGGGCTATGTTAATAAAGGAAGGAATCACTGTAATACAGAGAAATGATATTGGGTCAAAAGATCAGGATAATGAAACAGTTTGGGTCGAGATAAGGAATAATAAGGGGGAAAAAACACTGGTGGGTGTAGTATATAGGCCTCCTAATAGTTGCAACTCTGTTGGAAGAAGTATTAATCAGGAAATAGTTGGGGCATGTAATAAGGGAACAGCTATAATTATGGGGGATTTTAACTATCATATTAACTGGACAAATCAAATTGGGCAGGGCAGCCTTGAAGAGTTTATTGAGCGTCTTAGGGATGGATTTCTTGAGCAGTATGTAACTGATCCTACAAGGGGGCAAGCAACCTTGGACCTGGTCCTGTGTAATGAGTCAGGATTAATTAATAATGTCCTAGTTAAGGATCCCCTTGGAATGAGTGACCATAACATGGTTGAATTCCATATCCAATTAGAGGGTGAGAAGGTTGGTTCTCAAACAAGCATCCTGAGCTTGAATAAAGGAGACTATGATGGTATGAGAGCAGAATTGATTAAAGTGGACTGGGAAAATAGATTAAAGGGTAAGACGGTACATGAGCAGTGGTGTTCATTCAAGGAATTATTTTACAACTTTCAAAATAAATATATTCCACTGAGGAAAAAAGGGTGTAAAAGAAATGACAGCCATCCATGGCTAAGTAAAGAAATTAAAGAAAGTATCCAACTAAAAACAAGGACATATAAGGTAGCCAAAGTTAGTGGGAGGATAGAAGATTGGGAAGTCTTCAAAAGACAACAAAAAGTAACCAAAGGATTGATTAAGAAAGGGAAGATAGACTATGAAAATAAATTAGCAAAAAATATAAAAACAGATAGCAAGAGTTTCTATAGTTATATAAAAAGAAAAAGGGTGGTTAAGGCAAACGTAGGTCCCTTAGAGGATGAGCCTGGGAAATTAATGGTGGGAAACATGGAGATGGCAAAAATGCTGAACAAATATTTTGTTTCAGTCTTTACGGTAGAGGACACTAAGAATATCCCAACACTGGACAAACAGGGGGCTCTAGTGGGGGAGGAGCTAAATACGATTAAAATCACTAAGGAATTGGTACTCAGTAAAATAATGGGACTCAAGGCGGATAAATCCCCTGGACCTGATGGCTTACATCCTAGGGTCTTGAGGGAAGTGGCAGTAGGAATTGTGGATGCTTTGGTAATAATTTTCCAAAACTCCCTGAACTCAGCAAAGGTCCCGGCAGATTGGAAAACTGCTAATGTAACACCCTTATTTAAAAAGGGTTGTAGGCAGAAGGCTGGAAATTATAGACCAGTTAGCCTAACATCTGTGGTGGGTAACATTTTTGGAGTCTATTATTAAGGAGACAGTAACGGAACATTTAGATAAACATAATTTAATAGGACAAAGTCAGCATGGCTTTATGAAGGGGAAGTCATGTCTGACAAATTTGCTCGAGTTCTTTGAGGACATAACGTACAGGGTGGATAAAGGGGAACCAGTGGATGTAGTGTATTTAGACTTCCAGAAGGCATTCGACAAGGTGCCACATAAAAGATTATTACTCAAGATAAAAAATCACTGGATTGGGGGTAATATTCTGGCATGGGTGGAGGATTGGTTATCTAACAGGAAGCAGAGAGTTGGTATTAATGGTTCATTCTCGGACTGGCAACCAGTAGCCAGTGGTGTTCCACAGGGGTCAGTGCTGGGTCCCCAGCTCTTTACAATCTATATTAACGATTTGGAGGAGGGGACCGAGTGTAACATATCAAAGTTTGCAGATGATACAAAGATGGGAGGGAAAGTAGAGAGTGAGGAGGACATAAAAAACCTACAAGGGGATATAGACAGGCTGGGTGAGTGGGCAGAGATTTGGCAGATGCAATACAATATTTGAAAATGTGAGGTTATGCACTTTGGCAGGAAAAATCAGAGAGCAAGTTATTATCTTAATGGCGAGAAACTGGAAAGTACTGCAGTACAAAGGGATCTGGGGGTCTTGGTGCAAGAAAATCAAAAAGTTAGTATGCAGGTGCAGCAGGTGATCAAGAAAGCCAATGGAATGTTGGCTTTTATTGCTAGGGGGATAGAATATAAAAACAGGGAGGTATTGCTGCAGTGGGGTATAGGGTATTGGTGAGACCGCACCTGGAGTACTGCATACAGTTTTGGTGTCCATACTTAAGAAAAGACATACTTGCTCTCGAGTCAGTACAAAGAAGGTTCACTCAGTTAATTCCGGGGATGAGGGGGTGGACATACGAGGAGAGGTTGAGTAGATTGGGACTCTACTCATTGGAGTTCAGAAGAATGAGAGGCGATCTTATTGAAACATATAAGATTGTGAAGGGGCTTGATCGGGTGGACGCGGTGAGGATGTTCCCAATGATGGGTGAAACTAGAACTAGGGGACATAATCTTAGAATAAGGGGCTGCTCTTTCAAAACTGAGATGAGGAGAAACTTCTTCACTCAGAGGGTAGTGGGTCTGTGGAATTTGCTACCCCAGGAAGCTGTGGAAGCTACATCATTAAATAAATTTAAAACAGAAATAGACCGTTTCCTAGAAGTAAAGGGAATCAGGGGTTACGGGGAGCGGGCAGGAAATTGGACATGAGTTTGTGTTCGGATCGGTCAAGGCCCTGTGGGTGGCAGAGCGGGCCCAGGGGCTGAGTGGCCTGGTCCTGCTCCTACTTCTTGTGTTGTTTAGAGTTGAGGTTGGATCAGATCAGCCATGATCTCATTGAATGGCGGAGCAGGCTCGAGGGGCCGATTGGTCTACTCCTGCTCCTATTTCTTATGTTATGTTCTTATGTTCTTATGACAGAACCTTGCCAGAATCTGACAAAAGGTAATCGAGCTGAAACATTAACTCTGTTTCTCTCTCTTTCCACCAACGCTGCCTTACCTGCTGAGTATTTCCAGCATTTTCTGTTTTGATTTCAGATTTCCCACATCCACAGCATTTGCTTTTGATGCAGAGTAGAAAGCCTGTTGCTGTAGGCCGCAAACTGAAAAGATAAAATACTGAAAACTGTCTGTTTGCTTTTAAACTGCCAAACATAGCAGAACAATGATAGAAATCAACTTTCTTTCATTGCTGACAGTAATTTGTGGCGATTTTGCAGGCTGGCTGTGTGTGTGTGAGTGTGTGACAGAGAGAGAGACAGACAGCAAAAGCTGGTGTATATGCAGGGCTTGTCTGTGTTCAAGTTATCTGCCGTGTTCATTGATAATGCATCTCATGTCTGAAAAAAACAAAGTTTACTCCATTTTATCATATTGATTTAATTCCAGACTGCACTGTTGTGGGATCTTACTTTGCCTTTCTTTCAAGAATTTTGTAAAAAAGCAATTCTACATATATACATCAAGCCATTTGATATTTTTCTGGACTGGACTTTATAGGGGGATGTTTGTGAAGTGTTTCATGGCACATCCTGCTGTGGGATCTTGCTCTCCCCTTCATCCCAACTCAAACAAGACAAGACATTTAAAAAAAAAGTATATATGATATTTTTAAAATTATTTTCAGAATAATCCATTTGATTTTTTTCTGGACTGGGCTTTATTGGAGAATGTGCTTGGGATTTTTTCAGAGCCAAACTTGCTGTGCGATCTTTCCATTCATTTTATTACACTCCAGGCAAACCACAGACAGGCAGACATTTAGTTAACAGAAGTAAAGTATATATATTATTTTTTCCTGATTGTATTTACTTCTTTTCACCCTCCCGGGCTTTCATTTCTTCTCAGGGACCCGGATTTCTGGGGCCTCGGCTTCACTTCTTCCTGTTTGATTGCCCTCATCAAACATGGCCGCACAACCAGGAAGGGACATCATCAAAAATTGATACTCCCAGGCTCCGAATTTTTCAAAATAATTGTGTGAGTGTGAGTTTCTGCAAATTGCAGAGTCTGAGTGTGTATGTATGTGCATCGGTATCTGTGTGTCTGCCAATTGCAGAGTCTGTGTGAGGGTCTGAGTGATGTTAATGTAAATTTTAGTTCAATGTGGTTGGGAGGGAGACTGTGTGAGTGGCAGACAGACAGTCTGTGTGAGAGAGAGAGAGACATGAAATCAAAAGGCAAGTAGCAGAATAGAAAGCCTGTTTCTGTAGGCCACAAAGTGAAAAGATAAGATACTGAAAAGTGTCTTTTTGGTTTTAATCTTCCAACACGGCAGTCATCCCTCTGCAGGCTGGCCAGGCTGTGAGTGTGTGTGTGAGCGAGAGAGAGGGAAAAAGCTGGTGTTTGTGTGAGATGTGGTCTGCTGTCTTATTACTTGCTGTTGTTGTATTAAACCCTGTTGATTTCGTTCTGGCCTGGTCCACATGTAATGCTGTTGTGTATCACTTTATTGCACTTTATTTCATTTCACTTCACTTCAAGTCGGACAGTCAGTGAGATGCCGAAAAATGTCTTTGTGCACTATCTGACAATAAAAGCTGCTCTGGGATCTTTGCATTCTTTTTATTCCACTCTACTCAAATCAAGACAAGGCAGACAAGCAGGCTGGCAGTGAGAGAGACACATGAAATCAAGACAACATGCAGAATAGAAATAAAAACAGAAAATGCTGCAAATACTCAGTATATTAGGCAGCATCAGTGGAGGTACAGAGAAACAGAGTAAATGTTTCAGCTCGATGACCTTTCGTCAGAACCTTGCCAGAATCTGACAAAAGGTAATCGAGCTGAAATATTAAATCTGTTCCTTTCTCTCTCCACAGATGCTGCCTTACCTGCTGAGTATTTCCAGCATTTTCTGTTTTTCTTTCAGATTTCCCACATCCACAGTATTTGCTTTTGATGCAGATTAGAAAGCCTGTTTCTGTAGGCCGCAAACTGAAAAGATAAAATAATGAGAAATGTATGTTTGCTTTTAAACTGCCAAACAGAGCAGAGCAATGAAATAAATCAACTTTCATTCATTGCTGACAATGATTTGTGGCAATTTTAAGGCTGGCCTGTGTGTGTGTGTGAGTGTGGGGGAGAGAGAGAGAGACACAGACAGCAAAAGCTGGTGTGTATGCAGGGCTTGTCTGTGTTCAAGTTATCTGCTGTGTGCATTGGTATTGCATCTCATGTCTGAAAAAACAGTATACACCATTAGATCATACTGATTTAATTCCAGACTGCACTGTTGTGGGATCTTACTTTGTCTTTCATTCAAGAATTTAGTAAAAAGCAAATTTACATATATACATCAAGCCATTTGATATTTTTCTGGACTGGACTTTATTGGGGAATGTTTGTGGAGTGTTTCATGGCACATCCTGCTGTGGGATCTTGCTCTCCCCTTCATCCCAACTCAAACAAGACGAGGCATTTGTAAAAAAAAGTATATATTATACTTTTTAATTATTTTCAGAATAATCCATTTGATTTTTTTCTGGACTGGGCTTTATTGGGGAATGTGCTTGGGATGTTTTCAGAGCAAAAGCTGCTCTGCGATCTTTCCATTCATTTTATTACACTCCAGGCAAACCACAGACAGGCAGACATTTAGTTAATAGAAATAAAGTATATATATTATTATTTATTCCTGATTGTATTTACTTCTTTTCACCCTCCGGGCTGTCATTTCCTCTTGTGGACCCGGATTTCTGGGGCCTCGGCTTCACTTCTTCCTGTTGGATTGTCCTCATCAAACATGGCCGCACAGCCAGGAAGGGACATCATCAAAATTAGACACTCCAGGCTGCACCCTTTCAGAATGGATGTATGTGTGTGAGTTTCTGCAAATTGCAGAGTCTGTGTGAGTGTGTCTGTATGTGAGTGGGTGTCTGTGTGTCTGCAAATTGCAGAATCTGTGTGTCATGTCACTAAGTTTTAGTTCACTGTGGATGGGAGGGAGAGTATGTGAGTGAGAGACAGACAGACAGATGGCCAGTGAGAGAGCGAGACATGAAATCACAAGGCAAGGTGCAGAATCGAAAGCCTGTTTCTGTAAGCCACAAAGTGAAAAGATAAGATACAGAAAAGTGTATTTTTGGTTTTAATTTTCCAACACGGCATTCATCCCTCTGAAGGCTGGCCAGGGTGTGTGTTTGTGTGTGTGAGTGAGAGAGAGAAGGAGAGAGCAAAAGCTGGTGTTTGTGTGAGATGTGGACTGCTGTCTTATTAACTGCTGTTGTTGTATTAAACCCTATTGATTTCATTCTTGACTGGTCCACAGGTAATGCTGTTGTGTATCACTTTATTTCACTTCACTTCACTTCAAGACAGTCAGTGAGATACTGAAAAATGTCTTTGTGGATCTTTGCATTCATTTTATTCCACTCTACCCAAATCAAGACAAGGCAGGCAGGCAATGAGAGAGACAAATGAAATTAAGACAACAGGCAGAATAGAAATCAAAACAGAGAATGCTGGAAATACTCAGCAGGTCAGGCAGCGTATGCGGAGAGATGGAGATGCATAGTTAACATTTCAGTTCGATGACCTGTCGTCAGAACCTTGCCAGAATCTGACAAAAGGTCATCAAGCTGAATTAACTCTGTTTCTCTCTCTCTCCACAGATGCTGCCTGACCTGCTGAGTATTTGCAACATTTTTTGTTTTAATTTCAGATTTCCAGCATCCGCAGAATTTTGCTTTTGATGCAGAATAGAAAGCCTAATTTTGTAGGCCGCAAAATGAAAAATTAAGATACGGGAAAGTGTTTTTTTTACTTTTAAACTGCCAAACACAGCAGAGCAATGAGAGAAATCAACTTTCTTTCATTGCTGACAGCATTGTGTGGCAATTTTGCAGACTGGCCTGTGTTTGTATGTGTGTGTGTGTGTGAGAGAGAGACAGAGAGCAAAAGCTGGTGTGTATGCAGGGCTTATCTGTGTTCAATTTATCTGCCGTGTGCATTGGTACTGCATCTCTTGTCTGAAAAAACAAAGTATACACCATTAGATCATACTGATTTCATTCCAGACCGCACTGCTGTGGGATCTTACTTTGCCTTTCTTTCAAGACTTGTAAAAATCAAAGCTACATATATACAACAAGCCATTTGATTTTTTTCTGGACTGGACTTTATCGGGGAGTATTTGTGGGATATGTCAGAGCATATCCTGCTGTGGGACTTTACTCTCCCTTTAATTCCCAACCCAACTAAGACAAGGCAAGACTTTTGTAAAAACAAAGTATATACATGGATTTTAGTAAGGCGTTTGATAAGGTTCCCCATGGTCGTCTCATGAAGAAAGTAAGGAGTTGGGGGATAGAGGGAAATTTGGCCGATTGGATAAGTAACTGGCTATCTCATAGAAGGCAGAGGGTGGTGGTGGATGGAACATTTTCGGACTGGAGACCAGTTACCAGCGGTGTGCCACAAGGGTCGGTGCTGGGTCCTCTGCTGTTTGTGATTTTTATCAATGACTTGGAGGAGGGGACTGAAGGGTGGATCAGTAAATTTGCTGATGACACCAAGATTGGTGGAGTAGTGGATGAGGTGGAGGGCAGTTGTAGGCTGCAAAGAGACATTGATAGGATGCAGAGCTGGGCCGAAAAATGGCAGATGGAATTTAACCCTGATAAGTGCGAGGTGATTCATTTTGGTAGGGCAAATTTGAATAAGGATTACAGGGTCAACGGCAGGGTTCTGAGGAACGTGGAGGAGCAGAGGGATCTGGGGGTTCATATCCACAGATCTCTGAAGGTTGCCACTCAAGTGGATAGAGCAGTAAAGAAGGCCTATGGTGTGTTGGCGTTTATTAACAGAGGGTTTGAGTTTAAGAACCGTGAGGTTATGCTGCAACTGTACAGGACCTTGGTGAGACCACATTTGGAATATTGTGTGCAGTTCTGGTCACCTCACTATAGGAAGGACGTGGAAGCATTGGAAAGAGTGCAAAGGAGATTTACCAGGATGCTACCTGGTTTGGGGGGGAGGTCTTATGAGGAAAGATTGAGGGATTTGGGGCTTTTCTCTTTAGAGCGGAGGAGGATGAGAGGCGACTTAATAGAGGTTTATAAGATGATGAGGGGGATAGATAGAGTGGACGTTCAGAGACTATTTCCTCGGGTAGAGGCAGCTGTTACAAGGGGGCATAACTATAAGGTGCATGGGGGGAGATATAGAAGGGATGTCCGAGGTAGATTCTTTACTCAGAGAGTGGTTGGGGTGTGGAATGGACTGCCTGCTGTGATAGTGGAGTCGGACACTTTAGGAACTTTCAAGCGGTTATTGGATAAGCACATGGAGCACACCAGAGTGATAGGGAGTGTGATAGCTTGATCTTGGTCTCGGACAATGCTCGGCACAACATCGAGGGCCGAAGGGCCTGTACTGTGCTGTACTGTTCTATGTTCTATATATGTTATATTTATTTTATTATTATTTTCAGAATAATTTAATTGCTGTTTTTCTGGACTGGGCTCTTTTGGGGAATGTCTGTCGAGTGTTTTCAGAGCAAAAGCTGCTGTGGGATCTTTCCATTCATTTTATTCCGCTCCACTCAAATCACAGAATGCAGACATTTCATTTACAGAAGTAAAGAACATATGTTATTATTAATATTATTCTTGATTTTATTTGCTTCTTTTCACCCTCCCTCCGTGCCCATATCCTGGGGCATCAATCATAGTAGAAGCATTGCTGGTCATCTTTCAAAATTCGATCGACTCTGGAACAGTTCCCATGGATTGGAGGGTAGCTAATGTAACCTCGCTATTTAAAAAAGGAGGTAGAGAAAAAATGGGGAATTATAGACTGGTAAGCCTGACATCGTGGGAAAAATGCTAGTGTCCATTATAAAAGATGTAATAGCAGAGCACTTGGAAAACAGTGACAGGATCGGTCAAAGTCAACATGGATTTACAAAAGATAAATCATGCCTGATTAAACTTCTGGAATTTTTTGAGGATGTAACTGGTACAATAGATAAGGGAGAACCAGTGGATGTGGTTTATTTGGACTTTCAGAAGGCTTTCGATATGGTCCCGCATAAGAGATTAGCGTGCAAAGTTAAAGCACATGGGATTGGGGGTAAGGTACTGATTTGGATAGAGAACTGGTTGGCAGACAGGAAGCAAAGAGTTGGAATAAACGGGTCTTTTTCCGAGTGGCAGGCAGTGACTAGTGGGGTACCGCAGGGATCGGTGCTAGGACACCAGCTATTCACAATATATATTAATGATCTAGATGAGGGAACTAGATGTAATATCTCTAAGTTTGCAGATGACAAAGCTGGGTGGGCGTGTGTGCTGTGAGGAGGATGCAGAGAAACTCCAGTATGATTTGGACAGGTTGGGTAACTGGGCAGATGCATGGCAGATGCAGTATAATGTGGATAAATGCAAGGTTATCCACTTTGGTGGCAAAAACAGGAAGACAGATTATTATCTGAACGGCAATAGATTGGGAAAAGGGGAAGTGCGACGAGATCTGGGAGTCCTTGTGCATCAGTTGCTGAAGGTAAACATACAGGTGCAGCAGGCGTTTAAGAAGGCAAATGGTATGTTGGCCTTGATAGCGAGAGGATTCGAGTACAGGAGCAAGGATGTCTTCCTGCAGTTGTACAAGGCCTTTTGAGACCACACCTTGAGTATTGTGTGCAGTTTTGTTCGACTTATCTGAGGAAGGATGTTATTGCCATGGAGGGAGTGCAGCGAAGATTTACCAGACTGGTACCTGGGATGGCAGGAATGACGTATGAAGAGAGATTGGCTCGATTAGGCTTATATTCGCTAGAGTTTAGAAGAATGAGAGGGGATCTCATTGAAACTCATAAAATTCTAACAGGACTAGACAGACTAGATGCAGGAAGGATGTTCCCGATGGCGGGGGAGTCCAGATCCAGAGGTCACAGTCTAAGGATAAGGGGTAAGCCATTTAGGACTGAGATGAGGAGGAATTTCTTCACCCAGAGACTGGTGAACCTTTGGAATTCTCGACCACAGAAGGCAGTTGAGGCCAATTCATTAAATATATTCAAGAAGGAGATAGATATATTTCTTAAGGCTAAAGGGATCACGGGATATGGGGAGACAGCAGGGACAGGGTACTGAATTTGGATGAAAAGCCATGATCTCATTAAATGGCGGAGCAGGCTCGAGGGGCTGAATGGCCTACTCCTGCTCCTATCTTCTATGCTTCTATGGGTTGACCAGGGCTTTGTACAGTTGTAGCCTTACTTCTACCCCCTTGTATTATAGTCTTCTAGATATAAAGGCCAACATTCCATTAGCCTTTTACATTATTTCTGTTTTACTGATCTATGTGCATGGACCAAATCCCCAAGTCTCTTTGGCCTTCCACTGTTTCTAGCTTTCCACCATTTAGAAAGTACTATCCTCTTTTATCCTTTTTATGTCCAATGTGAATGACCTCACATTTGCAACAGTCAGGAGACTTTTAATGGTAGGTATTTGTAACTGTTCTGGAAGTTTGTTAAGAATATTGCAGGCTCGGTCTCCCCATCAGATCCCATTGTCTACTGTCCCAATTGAACCCTGACCTGTCTGCTGATAAGTGCTCTAATGATGGAGGCAGGAGGAACTTGAGTTGTCAAAGTGATGTTAAGCATCTCTGTTTAAGGATAGTTACTGAAAATGAAAATGTATTGTTGAAAAATGAAGGTTGTTCTTGTGACTAAAGAATGAGGAGCAACAATATTGATATTCTGGTCTCAATCAGTCTTCCAAATGGTGTAAAGTCGGTGTTCTGCTGAACCTTTGCAGGTCCTTCTAAAGCATATTTGGTGAGCGCCGTCTTAGTTCCTGGACACATATTGTTCCAACTCTTTGAGAACATGTCACCAGTTTGAATCAGTAACTCGTTGTTCACAGGTGAGCTACCCTCACATTCCGGTGTGAATAACAAGGGGTGGGAACAAGGTATGAATGGAATGAAAGGCGAGGATGAACAGCCAGATCTCGGGATTTAAAGACTTAATTCCCTGACACTACGGGTACAGAGAGTAAATCCATAATAAAAGCAGCAGGGATTCGAGTTTAACAGAGTGGGACATTGAGCGCAACAGCAACAAGTGATAATGCATTTGGGCAAGGCTTTGGTTCGGCCACCGTTAGAACACGAGCTGCAGCTTTGGCCGCCTCATTATAATTCAACCCAAAGAGAGGCACTCCCCAGAATGCTGTCAACCTCCTGCGGAGTCTCCCCGTTTCACTCCAGGGACCGTAATGTCCTCACGGAGTTATACAGTGCGGCTCTACTGATAACGGGAACGGTAGCATAGTGGTAATGTCACTGGGCTAGTAATCCAGGGACCTGGACTAATGATCCAGAGACGTGAGTTCGAAGCCCACCACGGCAGCTGGGGAATTTAAATTCAGTTAATTAAATAAATCTGGAATAAAAAAGCTAGTATCAGTAATGATAACCATGAAGCTATCGGATTGTCGTAAAAACCCATCTGGTTCATTAATATCTTTTAGGGAAGGAAATCTGCCGTCCTTACCTGGTCTGGCCGATGTGTGACTCCAGACCCACAGCAATGTGGTTGATTCTTAACTGCCCTCAGTTGTAACTTACCGCTGCGAAACAAAATAATAAGAATGAAACTGGACGAACCACCCGGCATCGACCTCGGCACTGGCTCCGTACACGGCAACGGCACACCCAGCCCAGTCGACCCTGCACAGTCCTCCTCACCGACATCTGGGGACTTGTGCCAAAATTGGGAGAGGTGTTCCACAGACTAGTCAAGCAACAGCCTGACATAGTCATACTCACAGAATCATACCTTTCAGCCAATGTCCCAAACTCCTCCATCACTATCACTGGGTATGTCCTGCCCCACCAGGGGTGGCGGCACCGTGGTGTACAGTCGGGAAGGACTGGCCCTGGGAGTCCTCATCATTGACTCCGGGCAAGCAAAACCTCCTGCTGATTACCACCTACCGCCCTCCCTCAGCTGATGAATCAGTACTCCTCTATGTTGAACACCACTTGGAAGAAGCACTGAGAGTAGCAAGGGCACAGAATGTACTCTGGGTGGGGGACTTCAATGTCCATCACCAAGATGTGGCTCGGTAGCACCACTACTGACCGAGCTGGCCGAGTCCTGAAGGACATAACTGCCAGTCTGGACCTGCGACAGGTGGAGAGAGAACCAACATGAGGGGAAAATCTACTTGACCTCGCCCTCACCAATCTACCTGTCGCAGATGCATCTGTCCATGACAATATTGGTAGCAGTGACCACCGTACAGTCATCGTGGAGACGAAGTCCCGTCTTCACACATGAGGACACCCTCCATCGTGTTGTCTGGCACTACCACCGTGCTAAATGGGATATGATTCAGAAAGATCTAGCAGCTCGAAACTGGGCATCCATGAGGTGCTGTGGGGCAGCAGCAGAATTGTATTCCAACCACAATTTGTAACCTCATGGCCCGGCATATCCCTCACTCTACCATTACCATCAAGTCAGGGGACCAACCCTGGTTCAACAAGGAGTGTAGAAGAGCATGCCAAGAGCAGCACCAGGCGTACCTAAAAATGAGGTGCCAACCTGGGGAAGCTGCAACACAGGACCACACGCATGCTAAAAAGCAGAGGCAGCATGCTATAGACAGGGCTAAGCGATCCCACAATCAACGGATCTGATCAAAGCTCTGGAGTCCTGCCACATCCAGTCGTGAATGGTGGTGGACCAATAAACAACTAACCGGAGGAGGAGGCACCATGAATATTCCCATCCTCAATGATGGTGGAGCCCAGCACGTGAGTGCAAAAGACAAGGCTGAAGCGTTTGCAACCACCTTCAGCCAGAAGTGCCGAGTGGATGATCCATATCGGCCTCCTCCTGAGGTCCCCACCATCACAGAAGCCAGTCTTCAGCCAATTCGATTCACTCCATGTGATATCAAGAAACGGCTGAGCGCACTGGATACAGCAAAGGCTGTGGGCCCCGACAACATCCCGGCTATCGTGCTGAAGGCTTGTACTCCAGAACTAGCCGCGCCTCTAGCCAAGCTGTTCCAATACAGCTAAAACATTGGCATCTATCCGACAATGTGGAAAACTGCCCAGGTATGTCCTGTCCACAAAAAGCAGGACAAATCCAATCCGGACAATTACCGCCTGATCAGTCGACTCTCAATCATCAGCAAAGTGATGGAAGGTGTCATCATACCTAGCACAAAGGAAGATGGTTGTGGTGGTTGAAGGTCAATCATCACAACTCCAGAGTATCGTGGCTGGAATTCCTCAGGGCAGACTCCTAGGCCCAATCATCTTCAGCTGCTTCATCAATGAACTTCCCTCCAACATAAGTTCAGGAATGGGGATGTTTTCTGATGATTCCACAGTGTGCAGTGACATTCACAACTCCTCAGATAATGAAGCAGTCCATGCCCGCATGCATCAAGACCTGGACGACGTGGAGGATTGGGCTGATAAGTGGCAGGTAACATTTGCACCACAGAAGTGCCAGGCAATGACTATCTCCAACAAGCGAGAGTCTAACCAGCACCCCTTGACATTCATACGAACATACGAATTAGGAGCAGGAGTAGGCCACTCGGCCCTTCGAGCCTGCTCCGCCATTCAATAAGATCATGGCTGATCTGATAACTCCACATTCCTGCCTACCCCCGATAACTTTTCACCCCCTTGCTTACCAAGAATCTATCTACCTCTGCATTAAAAATATTCAAAAACTCTGCTTCCACCGCCCTCTGAGGAAGAGAGTTCCAAAGACTCACGACCCTCTGAGAAAAAATGTATCCTCATCTCTGTCTTAAATGGGCGAACCCTTATTTTTAAACAGTGACCCCTAGTTCTAGATTCTCCCACCAGAGGAAACATCCTCTCCACACCCACCCTGTCCAGACCCCTCAGGATCTTATATGTTTCAATCAAGTCACCTCTTACTCTTCTAAACTGCAGTGGATACAAGACTAGCCTGACCAACCTTTCCTCATTAGACAACCCGCCCATTCCAGGTATTAGTCTAGTAAACCTTCTCTGAACTGCTTCCAGCGCATTTACATCCTTCCTTAAATAAGGAGACCAAAACTGTACACAGTACTCCAGATGTGGTCTCACCAATGCCCTGTATAACTGAAGCATAACCTCCCTACTTTTGTATTCAATTCCCCTCGCAATAAACGATAACATTTTATTAGTTTTCCTAATTACTTGCTGTACCTGCATAGTAACCTTTTGCGATTCATGCACTAGGACACCCAGATCCCTCTGCATCTCAGAGCTCTGCAATCTCTCACCATTTAGATAGTATGTTTCTTTTTTATTCTTCCTGCCAAAATGGACAACTTCACATTTTCTTACATTATACTCCATTTGCCAGATCTTTGCCCACTCACTTAACCTATCTATATCCCTTTGTAGCCTCCTTATGGCCTCTTCACTATTTACTTTCCTACCTATCTTTGTGTCATCAGCAAATTTAGCAACCATACCTTCGGTCCCTTCATCCAAGTCATGTATATAAATTGTAAAAAGTTGAGGCCCCAGCACTGATCTCTGTGGCACACCACTCGTTACATCTTGCCAATCAGAAAATGACCCATTTATGCCTACATAAGAACATAAGAAATAGGAGCAGGAGTAGGCCAATTGGCCCCTCGAGCCTGCTCCGCCATTCAATACGATCATGGCTGATCTGATCCTAACCGCCAATCTACTATCACAGAACCATCTCCTGAACCTAACAGAATTGGACACACGAAATAGGAGCAGGATCAGGCCACACGGCCCCTGGGCCCGCTACGCTACCCACAGGGCCATGACCGATCCAAACCTAGACTCATGTCCAAATTCCTGCCCGCTCCCTGTAACCCTTAATTCCCTTTACTTCTAGGAAACTGTCTATTTCTGTTTAAAATTTATGTAATGATGTAGCTTCTACAGCTTTTTGGGGCAGCATATTCCATGGACCTACTACCCTCTGAGTGAAGTAGTTCCTTCTCATCTCAGTTTTGAAAGAGCAGCCCCTTATTCTAAGACTATGCCCCCTAGTTCTAGTTTCACCCATCATCGGGAACATCCTCCCCGCATCCACCCGATCCAACCCCTTCACAATCTTTTATGTTTCAATAAGATCGCCTCTCATTCTTCTGAACTCCAATGAGTAGAGTCCCAATCTACCCAACCTCTCCTCATATGTCCATCCCCTCATCCCCGGAATTAACCGAGTGAACCTTCTTTGTACTGACTCGAGAGCAAGTATGTCTTTTCTTAAGTATGGACACCAGAACTGTATGCAGTATTCCAGGTGCGGTCTCACCAATATCTTGTACAACTGAAGCAATACCTCCCTATTTTTATATTCTATCCCCTTAGCAATGAAAGCCAACATTCCATTGGCCTTCTTAATCACTTGCTGCACCTGCATACTAACCTTTTGAGTTTCGTGCACCAGGACCCCCAGATCCCTTTGTACTTCAGTACTTTCCAGTTTCTTGCCATTTAGATAATAACTTGCTCTACTATTTTTCCTGACAAAGTGCATAACCTCACACTTTCCAGTATTGTATTCCATCTGCCAAATCTCTGCCCACTCACCCAGCCTGTCTATATCCCCTTGTAGGTTTTTTTATGTCCTCCTCACTCTCTACTTTCCCTCCCATCTTAGTATCATCTGCAAACTTTGATATGTTACACTCGGTCCCCTCCTCCAAATCGTTAATATAGATTGTAAAGAGTTGGGGACCCAGCACTGACCCCTGCGGAACACCACTAGTTACTGATTGCCAGTCTGAGAATGAACCATTTATCCCAACTCTCTGCCTTCTGTTAGATAGCCAATCCTCTATCCATGCCAGAATATTACCCCCAATCCCGTGATTTTTTATCTTAAGCAATAATCTTTTGTGTGGCACCTTGTCAAATGCCTTTTGGAAGTCTAAATACACCACATCCACTGGTTCCCCTTTATCCACCCTGTGTGTTACTTCCTCAAAGAACTCCAGAAAATTTGTCAAACATGACTTCCCCTTCATAAAACCATGCTGACTTTGTCCTATTACATTATGATCTGTAGAATTCGCAATATAATCGCGATTTTATAAATAAGGAGGAGACACATAGTTTCGTACAAACAGTTTTATTTCAGCAGAATGCTGTCAGGTTTTCAAAGTGGACACAAGCAGCCTGTAAAATGGCCGCCACGCCTCGTGGCAGAACGTTCTAGACCTTTCGATAAGCAGACAAGATGGCGTTCCAATAAACATTTGTGCGAGATCGGACAAGACTCAGCACATTTGAGATAATTCACAAAACATAATGGGTTTGCATTTTACACATAAATACTGGAATCGGTCTCCCAGGTGCGAATAAGAGCTATTGTGCCAAGCGATCAAGAACCCATCCAAAGACATTAATATGCAAAATCCCCACGACTCTACGATGAGAGAGCCGTTTGCGGGTAGTTACAGAAACATTTGGAAGCCCCAAAACCCCTCCAGGGAGAATACTGACCGGTTACACAATGGGAAAAGTATTAACAGGTACTCAGGCAGTTACAAGTATCACCGAAACCCATTAAACGGAGATCACCCTATACAAGAAGTTTGAGCGCCAAAACTCTGACAAAAGAAAAGACATTAAGATTGGGCGGGAAAAGAGGAATTTCAGCACTATAACTGTAAGGTACAACCGTCCATCTTTCTCTTGCCTCTTGACTCCTTGCCGCTTGCCTCGTGCCTCTGCCTCTTGCAGCTTTTAAAGACTATCGAACTTTCTGATCCGCCAGGAGCAGCCTCGTGGCTTGCCGCGAAGATCTGTGTGGAACTGGGCTGTGAAGCCTTGAAACGGGCACACCATCCCGAGAAGTCGGTAAACGGTGTTGGAACCGAAGGCCCGAGATGAGATGAGATGAGAAGAGAAGAAGACGACCATACGTATCGCCACGGTCAGTAAGCCCCGACCGCGCCTGTAGGTCGAATAAACACTTTCCTTGCCCAGGAAGACTATTCTTTGAGTTTTACAAACTGGCATCGGAAGACCACTCTTCGAGTTTTATCGCATCGGGGCGAGGGCACAGGAAGACTATTTTTTGAGTCGTATCGGAACTCCGAGGACAACACAGATCTTCATGACAGCAGACGGTCCAGCCTGCTAGCCGGAGCAGAAACGAGTAAACAAGTGGGGTACAGAGACCCCTGATCAACACGTGGGTGGTCAGGTGCTGCGGTAAAAAACATCCGAGCAGAGTTTTCGGAATTCTCCGAGTTATCACGAGTGGTGAGCATGAGTCTCGATCCTACAAATCTAGTTTAGAACAGGTATTGATAGGGGAGGGTTTAAGTTTTAAGGATAATTGTAATGTGTGCCCCCTTTTTCGATGTGTCGTGCGCTCCTCGTTTCCCTAAAATTAGTTACATAACTGCGTGTAAGATTGTACTGTCATTAATCTGTGCTTATGACATGTATTTCGTAATCTTGAATAATATGCAATAAAGATTTTCCATTTCGCACCATTCAACCGGGTCTACCTGAGTTTTCTCTCCATTATTGCTCTCGCACCTAAGTCCAGTGTCAGAACCGTAAGGGCGAGTGGGTCGAACCACTTACAGGTGTCTAGTGCTCCCAGGCTGGCTGGAGACCAGAACAGGCAACAAGGCCTAACCTCGCACTAGCACCCAGGCTAAGCACAGAGCCACAGGCGTGTCACCCCTTACAGAAAATGGCGACCGCGGCAGGACATTGGCAGCGAGAGAATAATGTGTTAGACCCTGGTATGAATGGGCGAAATGTCATGGCAGAGAGAATAGCAGATTATGTGTTTGGAAAGGTGAATTTGACCAAGAAATGGATAAGTGACCTGCTGGTGGATAAGCGTCCACTAGAGGCAGCCGAGAGGTGGACAGATAGCAAGGAACATAAAAAGGCAGTGGAGAAAGCGGTCTGGCTGATGTGCTATAAAAGACAAGTCCAAATTTCGGACCAGGTCATCTTAGCGCAGGCAGCTCAGATCAAGAGTTTAGAGGTGGAAATGGACGAGAAGGTCGCGGGGGGGCAGCAGCTCATCACGACTTTAAATGCGTTGCATCAAGAACGCCAGTTAGTCGCCAACCACCATGAAGCAAAAATAGATTACCTCGAGTGCCAGGTCACTGAGGCAAAGTTAAGTGAGGGTAGATTAAAGGAACGATGTGCCCGCCTAGCTGCCCAAATAAAATTCCAGGAAGAGAGCTTAACGGGGGTTAGGGCGGCATATAAGATGGCCCTCGAGGATAAATTTCAGGGGGCCGATCACAGCGTCTGCCAAAAAGAGATAGGGAACCTTAAAAAGGCCTTGAACAAAGCGCACGGCATGGTGTGCCTTATCAGCCCATCAACCCACCAGCCGCTAGTGGATGAGGGATTTCAGAAATCCCCACCGAACAAAGCAGAGGAAGTATTAGCCACTATGCCCTCCGCGCCACCCAGCTATTCGGCAACCTGGGTGAGGGAGGAAGTGGTAGAAGTAAAGAAAGAGCCCACTGAGGTAGAAGTGGAGCCGGGACCGTTGTGTCCGGTCACGGGTATCAAAAGGGGCCCAAACAGAGCAGGTGGGGAAGAAGGGGATCTCCTCAACCAGCTTGTGTTGCCTCACAGCTCACACCAGCTGAGGGTTATGATCAGTCACGTACGGAAGCTGGCCGAGTCAGACGACCCTTCCGTACATTTCAGGGAAGTAGAGCAAACCGCAGCCATTAACGGCTGCGACGATGGGGAAAAAGCAAAAATGCTGTTATGCTCATTAGACAGCTCGATCCTTCAGTGTCTCTCAGACGAGAGCAAGAGGGGAACTAATACCTATGGGGAGCTAAGAGATGAGGTCCTAGAAGTGTTGGGAATGGACGATGAAGGTCCGTTCGTTAGACTGGGACAAACAGTGCAGATGGAGGGAGAACCCCCGAAGGTTTTCGCCGACAGGCTGTGGCCAGTATACCAGCGTAGCTGCCCAGGTGCGCCAGAGCGCGCCGATGTGGAAGGCGTCGGTTTAACTCATTGGCTCAGGTGTATAGTAGCCAACAGTTTGCCAGCCGTCAGGGAGCAGGCAAAAGCGTGGTTTGATCCCACTGACCCCGTCACTACAGAGGAGTCGGTCCTAAATCGACTCACGGTAGGGTACCGTAATACCAGGGGTATGGGAGCACGTCCCCTTAAGGGAAAGGTGCATGAGGTACGACCCGCAGCCCCGGCTCAAAAGGAGTGGCATCAGGAGGGTAACCGCGCCCCGCAGGCCAGCAATGCTTGTTACGGGTGTGGGAAGACAGGGCACTGGCGCAAGAACTGCAGGAACCCCTGGAAGGATTCCAGGGATAAAAATCCCGCAGCCCGAGCCCAGGCGCCTGTCTCTGATAGGGGAGCTAGTGCACCCATCCATCCCGATGCGATCGAATCAGTGTTGGGAGCCATGCGCAACCTCATGAGTGCGCATGGAAGGGTGGCGGTTGCTACCGGCCCCGCAGGTGCCACAGCCCCGTCCAATAGTACCCAACGACTAGAGCCCGCACAGCCCGTCTACCTGTGTCCACTCAGCTATGATGCGTGGAAGCGACCCCTGGTGGAGATGGAGGTAGAGCAACAGAAGGGTAGTTATTTGTTGGACACGGGAGCTTCATGCACCGTGATTCATACAGATAGCCCTTTTGACTCACCGCTATCTACGAAGGTCCCATTCACATTAGCGGGGTTCACGGGAAAAGAGCAGGCTGGCACGTTCTCCCTTCCGCTATCCATTCATTTCGGAGCACTCCACACCACGTGGAAGTGCATACTGATGAAATGGCAAGAGGGGGGTGGGAGAGGCATCCTCGGGTCCGATCTCCTATCGGGGCACGGGATCCTCGTGGACCTCAGGAATCACTGTCTCTGGGGGGCTAAGGGTGAAGAAGGCGAGGTAGTGGTAATTCCGGGGGAGGAAGGAACAGGGACCCTGTGTACCATGAAGCCATCCGGAGGCTACGACCTCGGGCTTATGGTCACGGATGTCCCAACGGACATGCAAACGTACGTGTCAGATAATATGCACGCGTTTGCAACCCACAAGCACGATTGTGGGAGGGTTACCGGGTTTGAGGTCAGCGTAGATGGGGACCCCATGACCCGGCCCCAAAAGCAGTATAACTTCCCCAAAGAAGCAGAACCCGATATGGAGACAGCAATGTCCTCCTTGGTGCAGCAGGGCGTGTTGAGGCCGATAGCCACACACGTGAACTCCCCATTATGGCCAGTTAGGAAGCTGGATAATTCGTGGAGGGCCACGGTGGACTACAGAGTCCTTAACAGTAACATTCCCGCCTGCGCGCCCACGGTAGCAGCAGTCGCTGACCTAATAGGGAGTATCCCAGCGTCCGCGACCACGTTCACGGTGCTGGATATCTCGAACGGTTTTTGGTCCATCCCGCTGCGGCGAGAGGACCAGTACAAGTTTGCCTTTACTTTCAAAGGACAACAGTACACATGGAACTGTCTGCCACAGGGTTTCCACAACAGCCCCAGTATTTTCCATCAGTGTATGGCAGGAAGTTTAAAGGAGTTTAGTCAGCCCAATCAGATAGTGCAGTACGTGGATGATTTGCTCCTATTTACGGATTCAAGGGAGGAGCATGGACCACTGCTGGCCGAGTTATTGGAGCTGCTAGCGAGAAAGGGTTTTAAAGTGAACCCTAAGAAAGCACGTATCGGTCAGCAGGAAGTAAAATTCCTGGGGCTGACCATTCGCGCTGGGGAAAGAGCCATAGATAAGGCTAGGAGGGAGTCGGTGCAAGAGTTACCGATTCCCAACACCATAAGGGGTGTGAGGTCCTTCTTGGGACTGACCGGTTACTGCAGGGATTTTATCGAAGACTATGCGGCCACAGCGGCGCCGCTGCTCCGACTCCTCCATAAGGGAGTGGAGTGGTCTTGGGACGAGGGCTGCCAGGCAGCCTTCGAGATGTTAAAAAGGGATTTGCAGACCGCGCCAGCCTTAGGGGGAAGGAGTTTTTCCTGGAGGTAGCTGCCAGCGGGGACAGCTTGAGCGCTGTGCTGCTCCAAGAGCATCACGGCAAGCTGAGGCCGGTTGTCTATTCGTCCAGGGTGTTAACGGATGTGGAGAGAAGTTTCTCCAATTGCGAAAGGCACCTTTTAGCCACGCATTGGGCTGTGAAAAGATCAGCGATCTTCACAGGGCTCTCTCCCATCACTCTCCTCACCCATCACAAACCAACTAAGATGCTTCTAGATGGGAGGATTAAAGATGGGACCGTAAGCAGCGTGCGTATTGCGCGCTGGACCCTTCTTCTTTCCCAGATGGATCTTAGAGTTAAAGGTCTTTGCGAGCCCAGGCTTGCGGCCAATTTGGTATACCCCGGTACAGCCCACCAGTGTTCGGTGGAAGGGGTGTGGGAAGTCAACATAGGTTTGCGGGCCGGGATACATCCCACTGGGCGCGAGATTTATGTTGATGGTTCCAGCACAGTGTCCGCTGGCGAACGACTCACAGGGTGCGGAGTTTATGACCCTGCGGCAAACCTTGCCCTGGCGATTAAGCTCCCCAGCACCATGAGCGCGCAGCAGGCTGAGCTGTCTGCAGTGGTGTACGTTGTTACCCACCCAGACATTTTCCCAACCCCATACACGATTTGCTCGGAGAGTATGTTCACATGCAATTCGTGTACGGAATACCTGGCCATTTGGTCCCGCCGTGGATACACCTCCGCGGACGGGCGACCTTTAACGGTGAAGCCCTTGCTGGAAAAGATCTTAGCAGCAGCAGTAGGGGAGGAAGGAGAGATTTTCATCCATAAGGTGAAGGCTCACTCCTCCACAGAGCCCCGTGGGGAGGGCAACCAGCAGGCGGATGCGCTAGCCAGGGAGGGTGCCCGCAACGGCATTTTCTGGGACCCCTATGGGCCCAGACCCATGGCAGCGATCCGAGGCAGGGACGGGAATCCCGGGAACACCAGGGTAGCATTGCCCCTAGACCTTAAGACCGTCCAGACCAGGATCCCGCCCTAAAAGCAGTCCTCAGAACCCTTGCTGAGGGGAGGCAGGTAGAGGGTCCGTACAGTACGGCAACCCTCTCCGTTAAGGAAGGCATGCTGTTCCGCGAAGAGCAGTGGGTTGTGCCACAGCAGCACAGGAGGGAATTCCTCCAGTTGGCTCACGAGGGACCGGGGGCAGGGCACCCCGGGCCCGAGGTTACCTGGCAACGGGTAGAGCAAGCGGGATGGTGGCCGGGGCTCAGGGAGCAGGTCCGCGAGTTCTGTGCAAGCTGTCTCGTGTGCGCTGCAAACAACCCAGACCCCCAGAAAAGGAAAGTGCCCATGGCGCACATCAGGAGGGTAGAGGGACCATGGCAGTCGATACAGATCGACTATATAGGGCCCCTGCCCACCACCCAGGGAGGCTATAAATACTGCCTCGTCTTGGTGGATGTGTTTTCCAAATGGGTGGAAGCCTTCCCCTGTCGAACAGCTACGGCACTGGGTACTGCAAAAATCTTGGTCCGGGAGGTGTTCTCGCGGTGGGGACTTCCCCGTTTTGTGGAGTCAGACCAAGGGAGTCATTTCACCGGCCAGGTGATGCAGAACACCCTCATGCTTTTGGGCATTGAAGGGAAATAGCACGTAGCGCACAATCCCCAGTCATCCGGGATTGTTGAACGCATGAACCGGACCCTGAAGGAGAAATTGAGGAAAGAGACTATGAACTCGCCCCAAAAATGGGCGGAGGTTCTGCCTTTAGTCCTCATGGGGGTCCGGGCCAGTCAGTCGAAAAGTACGGGGTATTCCCCGCACGAGGTGATGACTGGGAGGCTCATGCGAACCCCCACCCATGTGCTAGCGCCGGTGCTCACTGAGGGTCAGCTCCAAGAGATAAGCAGGGACAAGTTCGCCCAGACCCTCTTGGAGCGCCTGAAGCAGGTTTATGAGCAGGTGGCTGGGAACATGGGAAGGCAGCATCAGGGCAATCGCCTGTTGCTGGAACCCCGCAAAAAGCGGGAGTGGGAAGTAGGAGACCAGGTCATGGTCAGAAACTACACCAGAGTAGGGAGTCTGGAACCACTGTATATGGGACCCTACAACATTGTAGATAAGGCGAGTCCCATGGTATACGCCGTAAAGGTACCTCGGCGCACTAAGTGGTTCCACGTAAATCAGTGCAAACTGTATAAGCCAGGTGCACAAGGGCCAACCACAGGGGCCAAACCTGCGAGTGGGGACTCGCAGCCCCAGGTAGGGCCACAGGGCACACAGGCAGGCAAAGCAGCTTGCATCAGGGGAGAGGACATCCTAGAAAAATGTGAGACATTTTATTGGGGTTGGGAGTCAGATGAGGAAGAGTTCGAGGAGCTCGACGAAGATAGTGAAGACAGTGACACAAGCGAGGAGGAGCTGGAATCGGAGGACGAAAGGGTCGCCCCCGATTCAGGTATAGGGGAGACAGGGGCTGCAGATAGAGATCCACAAAGGGTGGAGGCCGAAGCTGCAGGTCCTGAACGCAGGGGGGAGGAGCTAGGGGGGGGCGGAGCCAGCCGCTGTGGTGGGACCACAGGGCGTGGCGATAGAAGCCTCAGAGCCCGAGCCGCCCGCCTTGAACGTCTTGCCCTCGAGGGAGGTAGGGACTGCGAGTGAAGGGCCGCCTACTGGGCCAAGTAGGGCGGTGCCACAAGCTGCAGATCCCGAGTTCAGGGAGGCGGAGTCAGGGGAGGCGGAGCCAGCGACTGTGGTGGAACCACAGGTCGCCACGGTGGAAGTCTCGGAACCCGGTCCGTCGGTCCTGGAGTTCCTGCCCCCGGTAGCTCTCCGTAGGTCAAGTCGGATACCCCAGCCCAGGAAGATGTGGTCAAGCCCCCAGAGTGTCCCAAGGCGTAGGCTCAAGGCTAAGGCAGCCCAGGGAGAGTCCAGTCGCAGCGCAGCAGCAACAGGCTGCGGCAGATCAAAGGGAGGGGTCAATGCCCTCCCACCGTCGGGAAAAGCTCGTGGCAGCCTTTTCAGAATTTAAGTAGGCCGCCCTGGGAACGGGCGGCGCTGTACAGTTTAAGGTTAAGAATAAGTTTATAGTTTTAGATGAGGTTATAAGGTTATAGTTTTAAATCGTTTTAAGTCGGTAGTTTAATTTTGTTTAATAGAAAGAAGTAAAATGATGGGAGTTTTAGAAATAGGATTAGTTAAAGTTTATCCAGCGCACATGTCTTCTTACGTGAGGCGAGGTCAGGGGACCCGCTCACTCTTCACAAAAGCCAGAGACTCTTGCGAGGCTGGCTACCTCATTCTATCTGATCACAGGAACCAAGGAAGGATGGAACGAATTCTAGTATTGCTCGCGGCAATCGGATGTGGATTGGCCTATCGAGGCCACACCAAGGATGTCGTGGTGTTTGGATGCTCCGGGGACACGGCCCCCATCGCGGTGGATGGGACCGGAAGACGAGAGGCTGAGGAGACCACCACCTATTTCCACAAGGGAAGGTGGCCAGGATGGCTGGGAACGAACTCAACTGAATATTCCAGCGCATCGGGTTTTGCCTACCAAGAGACTTCTTTACTGTGCCCCAAAGTAAGGATCATCGCACCCAGAATTAGCGTCACCGTCGGCAAACGGATTTGTTTGACTTGTAATGGGAATGTCCCATTGAGCCGATGGTGGTGGCTACGAAAGCTGAGCAAAAACATGAGGAACTCTTCGGTCGAGTGGGAACGACTGGGTAATAATACCCATCGGACAATTACGGGGACCAACGGACAAGTGAGAGTCTGTTGGGACAAATGGTGGGAACCGGATGAGGGAATTTATGTATGTATGTATGTGGGGGTCAAAGTACGTTTGCCCCAAAGGCATCTCCATATTTTTCATCAATCAATGGCAGGATAACGGACAGGGGATGAGGTGGGATGCGAGCACCAGGGGGTGCGGAGCCCCATACTCCCCGATCCCGGTAAATGCCACTGAACTCATTACGCGCCCACGCAAAGCCCCGCCCACGATTCCGGTGGTTCTAGCTAAGGAAGAAGGGTGCCCTAAAACCAGTAAGGGACCCGGGAATGGTTTGGTACTGGTCCCCACAGACCAGATACTATTTCAGGGGGTACATTACGCGGTGGCCTCGGTGATTTTAAATCTCACCGAGGTGCGGTTACCAGAGTGGTGCCCCAAAAAGACGGAACAGTTATATCAGGTCCTGTTGACCAAGATGTTCAGACAATTTTACGAGTTCGATTTCGCGGAAATTGATAAAACAAGTTTGTACACCGCACCACATGAAGTTTTGGATCAGGTGGGGAGGCAAAGAAGGGGTGTTGTGAACGACGTGTTCACTGCTTTCAACACAGGTACATCTGTGGTCAACGCTCTAGACAGCGTGGAGCTGCAGACCCAGATTAATGGCTTAAAAACGCAATTAAATAAGCATTCTCACAGATGAAAATAAGGTGGTTGGGTCTGGGTTACACGAGGACCAGGCCATGACTCTCCATTTAAAAGAAATAATAGCTGAGCTGGAGAAACACGCGAGAACGGTAAATGCCCTGATCAGGGAAGATCGGAATGCGTCCGATCAGGCTGCGCAGAATGAGGTGTGCGTGCTTTATGGGGCGTGGTTACTAGGCGAGGGCCGCAGTAATTTGGAGGATTTAAAACAAGGTTTGGTCCCGTCCTGGATAAGTAACAATCACCTGCGGGCGCTCCACCCTTTTCAGAACACATTAAGCCCGTGCCAGCTCAGGCTAGCTTCAGAAGCATACCCAGTCCCCGTGGACTGCGGACGATCAAACCATACTATCATGGGTATAGTATTACGTATGCCGGTTTTGGGCGACACAACAAAGCCCGCCCCGGTGTATCTGGTAGAGAACATTGGTGTCATTCAGGGGGGAGCCCACATTCGCTATGCAGCGGTTCCACCTTACGTCATCCGCTGGGAGCAAACAATGACAGGTACAGATCTCTCTGGTTGTCGTGACCGGGGAGCACACATAATACTGTGTCCCCAGCACTTGAATGCCTTTTTAACACCACAGTGCGGGTTCAGAACGGCTGGCGCCAAGCCCATGAATTGCACCATGGAGGCAATGGCACAAGATCATGTGCCTCCGCAGGTAGCATACATCGGGGGTGGAACATATTGTGTTACCACTGCAGCGCAACACTACCAACATGGAAACCGTAGCCGGTGTCCAGTGAGTGACAGCAGTTTCTGTTTTAAACCCAGGGCGGAAGTTCAAGTAGTACAACAGCGAATTGTCCCAATCCCTGAACCATCCACGGTTCATCTTACCGTAAAAGAGAACTTCACCGACCTGCAGCGATTCGTCGCGCATTTCGGATACCTCATTCCCCCTCTCCCTGAACACCTCACCAAGCTTTTGAAAGCCGTCGCGGTATCGCAAAAACATTTTTACACCCTAGAACAGAAGACTGTCGAGATAGGGACAGACATTCTGGACATAGTAATTCCACCGTGGTGGAATCTGTTCACCAACATTGAAGTGCCTTCCTGGATTAGAATAGCCTCCCACATTTTAGTTGTATGCCAAGTGTTTATTGTGGTATACTTATTGGTCGTGCATTGTAAGAGAGGCAAACGCCTCACCAAGAACGAAAACACGGGAGAGTGGCGAGAACGTTACGTGCGCGTGCACGATGAAAGCACCGTGTAATCAGACAAAATGGCGTCACTCCCGTTTGCCATGTGCGCCTCGGAAGTGTTGTAATCGATCGTGATTTTTCTCAGAAACTGTAATTACGTTTGGAACTCTACATGTTTAAGAGTTGGTTTTGATTATTTTGGTGATGGTGTTGTTGTTGAATATGATTGTTTGGTTTGAATAAAAAAAAAATGCATATACAGGTGGTGCGAGAGGCATCGGCCTGGTTACACCTGGAAGGAAAACAAGTGGTGTAAGTTAAAGGCAAATGCTGCCTGCGGTGTTATAAGAATGTAATTTTCCTGGGAAATAAGGACGACACAAAGACCCTAGATAGTTTAAGTTATGGGGATTTTCTGGATCTGGAGAATCGAGATAATATTGCTCACCACAATTTTTGAGATACGATAAGCGGAGTTATTCGCATCAACAGGAGGGACTGTAGAATTCGCAATATAATTGCGATTTTATAAATAAGGAGGAGACACATAGTTTCGTACAAACAGTTTTATTTCAGCAGAATGCTGTCAGGTTTTCAAAGTGGACACAAGCAGCCTGTAAAATGGCCGCCACGCCTCGTGGCAGAACGTTCTAGACCTTTCGATAAGCAGACAAGATGGCGTTCCAATAAACATTTGTGCGAGATCGGACAAGACTCAGCACATTTGAGATAATTCACAAAACATAATGGGTTTGCATTTTACACATAAATACTGGAATCGGTCTCCCAGGTGCGAATAAGGGCTATTGTACCAAGCGATCAAGAACCCATCCAAAGACATTAATATGCAAAATCCCCACGACTCTACGATGAGAGAGCCGTTTGCGGGTAGTTACAGAAACATTTGGAAGCCCCAAAACCCCTCCAGGGAGAATACTGACCGGTTACACAATGGGAAAAGTATTAACAGGTACTCAGGCAGTTACAAGTATCACCGAAACCCATTAAACGGAGATCACCCTATACAAGAAGTTTGAGCGCTAAAACTCTGACAAAAGAAAAGACATTAAGATTGGGCGGGAAAAGAGGAATTTTAGCACTATAACTGTAAGGTGCAACCGTCCATCTTTCTCTTGCCTCTTGACTCCTTGCCGCTTGCCTCGTGCCTCTGCCTCTTGCAGCTTTTAAAGACTATCGAACTTTCTGATCCGCCAGGATCAGCCTCGTGGCTTGCCGCGAAGATCTGTGTGGAACTGGGCTGTGAAGCCTTGAAACGGGCACACCATCCCGAGAAGTCGGTAAACGGTGTTGGAACCGAAGGCCCGAGATGAGATGAGATGAGAAGAGAAGAAGACGACCATACGTATCGCCACGGTCAGTAAGCCCCGACCGCACCTGTAGGTCGAATAAACACTTTCCTTGCCCAGGAAGACTATTCTTTGAGTTTTACAAACTGGCATCGGAAGACCACTCTTCGAGTTTTAGCGCATCGAGGCGAGGGCACAGGAAGACTATGAGTCGTATCGGAACTCCGAGGACAACACAGATCTTCATGACAGCAGACGGTCCAGCCTGCTAGCCGGAGCAGAAACGAGTAAACAAGTGGGGTACAGAGACCCCTGATCAACACGTGGGTGGTCAGGTGCTGCGGTAAAAAACATCCGAGCAGAGTTTTCGGAATTCTCCGAGTTATCACGAGTGGTGAGCATGAGTCTCGATCCTACAAATCTAGTTTAGAACAGGTATTGATAGGGGAGGGTTTAAGTTTTAAGGATAATTGTAATGTGTGCCCCCTTTTTCGATGTGTCGTGCGCTCCTCGTTTCCCTAAAATTAGTTACATAACTGCGTGTAAGATTGTACTGTCATTAATCTGTGCTTATGACATGTATTTCGTAATCTTGAATAATATGCAATAAAGATTTTCCATTTCGCACCATTCAACCAGGTCTACCTGAGTTTTCTCTCCATTATTGCTCTCGCACCTAAGTCCAGTGTCAGAACCGTAAGGGCGAGTGGGTCGAACCACTCACAGGTGTCTAGTGCTCCCAGGCTGGCTGGAGACCAGAACAGGCAACAAGGCCTAACCTCGCACTAGCACCCAGGCTAAGCACAGAGCAACAGGCGTGTCACCCCTTACAGATTATCCAAATGTCCCGTTACTGTCTCCTTAATAATGGACTCCAAAATTTTACCAACCACAGATGTTAGGCTAACCGGTCTATAGTTTCCAGCCTTCTGTCTACTGCCCTTTTTAAATAAGGGTGTTACATTAGCAGTTTTCCAGTCTGCCGGGATCTTTGCCGAGTCCAGGGAGTTTTGGAAAATTATTACCAATGCATCCACAATCCCTACCGCCACTTCCCTCAAGACCCTAGGATGTATGCCATCAGGTCCAGGTGATTTATCCGCCGAGTCCCATTATTTTACCGAGTACCACTTCCTTAGTGATTTTGATCGTGTTTAGCTCCTCCCCCCCTATAGCCCCCTGTTTGTCCAGTGTTGGGATATTCTTAGTGTCCTCTACTGTAAAGACTGATACAAAATATTCATTCAGTGTATTTGCCATCTCCATATTTCCCACCATTAATTTCCCGGTCTCATCCTCTAAGGGACCAACATTTACTTTAGCCACCCTTTTTCTTTTTATATAACTATAAAAACTCTTGCTATCTGTTTTTACATTTTTTGCTAATTTACTTTCATACTCTATCTTCCCTTTCTTAATCAATCTTTGTTATTTTTTGCTGTCTTTTAAAGTTTTCCCCATCCTCTATCCTCCCACTAGATTTAGCTACCTTATAAGCCCTTGTTTTTAGTCGAATATTATCCTTAATTTCTTTACTTAGCCATGGATGACTGTCTTTTCTTTTACACCCTTTTCTTCTCAGTGGAATATATATTTTTTGGAAGTTGTAAAATAACTCCTTAAATGTACACCACTGATCATGTATCGTCTTACCCTTTAATCTATTTTCCCAATCCACTCTACTCAATTCCGCTCGCATACCTTCATAGTCTCCTTTATTCAAGCTTAGCGCGCTTGTTTGAGATCCAACCTTCTCACCCTCTAATTGAATATGGAATTCAACCATGTTATGGTCACTCATTCCAAGGGGATCCTTTGCTAGGACATTTTTAATTAATCCTGTCTCGTTACACAGGACCAGATCGAAGGTTGCTTGCCCCCTGGTCGGTTAAGTTACATACTGCTCAAGAAACCAATCCCTAATACACTCAATGAACACATCTTCAAGGCAGCCCTGCCCAATTTGATTTGTCCAATTAATATGATAGTTAAAATCCCCCATAATTAAAGATGTTCCCTTATTACAAGCCTCAACTATTTCCTGATTGATACTCCGTCCAACAGAGTTGCAACTGTTCGGAGGCCTATAGACTACGCCCACTAATGTTTTTTTCCCCTTATTATTCCTTATCTCCACCCAAACTGTTTCATTATCCTGATATTTTGACCCAATATCATTTCTCTGTATTACAGTGATTCCTTCCTTCATTAACATAGCCACCCCACCTCCCCTTCTTTCCTTCCTGTCCTTCCTGATCGTTAAATAACCTGGTATGTTTAATTCCCAGGCAGTGTCACCCTGCAGCCATGTTTCTGTAATGGCCACAAGATCATACCCATATGTAGTTATTTGTGCCATTAAATCATCTATTTTGTTACGACTGCTACGTGCATTCAGATAGAGAACTTTCAAATATGTTTTGTGACACTTAGTTCCTGCTTTTGCTCTTTTTATTACTTTACCTTTTACTCCATACCTTCTGCCCCTTCCTGACACACTCTGGTTTTTAATTTCCCCACTGCTACCTAAGTCTATGACCTTCTCTGTTGTCATTTTTATTATTTGCTCTCTAGGAACCCCCCCCCCCCCCCCACTAGTTAGTTTAAAGCCCTCTCTACAGCCCTAGTTATATGATCCGCCAGGACTCTAGTCCCAGCACTGGCCAAGTGAAGCCCGTCCCAACAGAACAGCTCCCTCCTGCCCCAGTACTGGTGCCAGTGTCCCAGGAAGCAAAACCCATTTCTCCCACACCAGTCTTTGAGCCACTCATTCAACTCTCTAATTTTATTTGTCCTAGCCAAATTCGCTCGTGGCTCAGGTAATAATCCAGAGATTAATACCCTTGAGGTTCTGTTTTTTAATTTGACCCCTAGCTGCTCATACTCCTTTAACAGAACCTGCTTCCTTGTCCTATCTACATCGTTTGTACCAACATGGACCACGACAACTGGATCCACCCCCTCCCACTGCAAGTTTCTTTCCAGCCTAGAGGAGATGTCCTTAACCCTGGCACCGGGCAGGCAACACAGCCTACGGGACTCTCGCTCTCGGCTGCAGAGAACTCTATCCCCCTAATAATACTATCCCCTACCACTACAACATTTCTATTTACTCCCCCCTCTTGAATGGCCCCCCATTCCACGGTGCTGTGGCCAGGTTGCTCATCCTCCCTGCAGTCCCTGCTCCCGTCCCCACAGGGAGTAAGAACCTCAAACCTGTTGGACAAGAGCAAGGGCTGCGGCTCCTCCAACACTACCTCCTGGATCCCCGTACCTGCCTCACTCGTAGTTACACCGTCCTGTCCCTGACCATCGGCTACATCTGAATTAATTAACTTCATAGGTGTGACCACCTCCTGAAACACAGAGTCCAGGTACTTCTCCCCCTCCCTGATGTGTCGCAGTGTCTGAAGCTCAGACTCCAGCTCACCAACACGGAGCTGGAGTTCCTGTAGCAGCAGACACTTGTCACAGATGTAATCACCGTGAGCCTCAATGGGATCCACCGGCTCCCACATCTCGCAACAGTAACACATCACCTGCTCCATTCTATGTAATTAATTAAAACATTTTATTGTTAGTTATGGACACTCTCTGCCCGATTATAGATGCTAGTATCCCCTCTAATTAATTGGATTTAAATTAAATCAATCCCTCTAAATTACACCAGTTAAATGGTTTACCAACAGTCACTCTGCACCAGAAAGGCCTTATTAACTATAACCCACAGAGTTTAAGTTTAAAAAGAGAGAAATACTCACCAACCAATTACTTACCTGCTTTCTGGTGACGTCACACCTCGATTATTTTTACCTCTCTCCCTCCCTCCGAGTTCGGAGACTGGTCCCGCCTTACCTGGTCTCTGGAGCCTTTTAAACCCTCTGCCGCCGCCTCGCCTCACGCAGGTCCGCCGCCGCACCAGGAACCTGACAAAGATGCACTCACTCACTCACTCACTCACTCACTCACTCACTCACTCACTCACTCACTCACTCACTCACTCACTCACTCACTCACTCACTCACTCACTCACTCACTCACCAAACTCGCAGCTTAGCACTCTATTCCAAATCTGCACTCCGGGACAAACTGCATTCTAGTCTCCCTTATTTATACTGCTGAGATTTAAATAAGTGAGCTCTCTGGCAGTTACAGAACCAGATTAGACCAGTTAATTAATTAATTACTATCACCTGCTCTCCAGCAAAGAGCTTGCTTAGCCCTGCCCAAGCCTGGAAGAAACTTAAAACTTGAAACAGTAAATTTAAATGCTAATTGCAAGCACACAAGACTAGAATTTATAAAAAATAAGAGATTAACCTTTAAGAGTTACTCCCTCACTCACCAAACTCGCAGCTTAGCACTCTCTGTTTCCTGTTAGCTAGCCAATCTTCTATCCATGCCAATATGTTATCCCCTACACCATGAGCTTTTATTTTCCGCAATAACCTTTGATGTGGCACCTTATCAAATGCCTTCTGGAAATCTAAGTGCAGTACATCCACCGGTTCCCCTTTATCCACAGCACATGTTACTTCCTCAAAAAACTCCAATAAATTGGTTAAACATGATTTCCCTTTCATAAAACCATGTTGACTCTGCCTGATTACTTTGAACTTTTCGAAGTGCCCTGCTATAATATCTTTAATAATAGCTTGTAACATCTTCCCTAGGACAGATGCTAAGCTAACTGGCCTGTAGTTTCCTGCTTTCTGTCTCCCTCCCTTTTTGAATAAAGGAGTTAAAGTACATTCACTATTTTCCAATCTAATGGAACCTTCCCCGAATCTAGGGAATTTTGGAAAATTAAAACCAACGCATCAACTATCTCACTAGCCACTTCTTTTAAGACCTTAGGATGAAGTCCATCAGGACCCGGGGACTTGTCAGCCCGCAGCTCCAACAATTTGCTCAGCACCACCTCCCTGATGATTATAATTTTTTGGAGTTCCTCCCTCCCTTCCATTTCCTGATTTACAGCTATTTCTGGAATGTTACTTGTATCCTCCATAGTGAAGACCGATGCAAAATACCTGTTCAATTCAACTGCCATCTCTTTTTTTTCCATTATAAATTCCCCAGACTCACTTTTTATAGGACCAATGCTCACTTTGTTAATTCTTTTCTTTTTTAAATATCTATCGAAACTCTTACTATCTGTTTTCATATTTCTAGCTAGCTTTCTCTCGTACTCTATAATTTTTCTCTCCTTATTAATCTTTTAGTCATTCTTTGCTGTTTTTTATATTCTGTTCAATCTTCTGACCTGCCACCCATTTTTGCGCAATTATATGGTTTTTCTTTAAGTTTAATACCTTTAACTTTTTTAGTTAACCACGGATGGTGGCTCCTCCCCTTGGAATTTTTCTTTCTTGTTGGAATGTATATATTCTGTGTATTTTGAAATATCCCCTTAAATGTCTGCCACTGCAACTCTATTGACCTATCCCTTAACCTAATTTGCCAGTTCACTTTAGCTAGCTCTGCTTTCATGCCCTCATAATTGCCCTTATTTAAGTTTAAAATACTAGTCTTGGACCCAGTCTTCTCTCTCTCAAACTGAATGTAAAATTCAATCATATTATGATCGCTGCTACCTAGGGGCGCCTTCACTATGAGGTCATTAATTAATCCTATCTCTTTGCACAATAGCAGGTCTATTATAGCCTGCTCTCTGGTTGGCTCCAGAACGTGCTGTTGTAAGAAGCTATCTCGAAAACATTCCATGAACTCCTCATCTAGGCTACCTTTGCCCATCTGATTTTACCAATCTATATGCAGATTAAAATCCCCCATGATTATTGCCGTACCCTCATTAATTAACAGAGCCACCCCTCGATCTTTTCCCACCTTCCTGTCCTTCCTAAATGTCATGCACCCTTCAATATTCAGGTCCCAATTTATGTCATCCTGCTGCCATGTTTCTGTAATGGCTTACAGATAATATTTATTTATTTCTATTTGCGCTATCAGTTCATCTGTTTTGTTTCGAATGCTACGTGTATACAGTTGCAGAGCCTTTAGTTTTGTCCTTTTATTATTTTTGTAACCTCTAGCCTAATCTGTTGATTTACTCTTAGATTTGTACTCTCTATCCCTTCCTGTCATGGTCTGTTTATCATTTCCCATATTTATACCTTTCTCTATTGCCTTGTCTCTAATCTTTGAATTACCACATCGTCCCAAATTTGATCCCATGCCCCCGATATTTAGTTTAAAGCCCTTTCTACCGCCCTAGTTATGCGACTCGCCAGAACACTGGTCCGAGCATGGTTCAGGTGAAAACCGTCCCAACGATACAGATCTCACTTTCCCCAATACTGATGCCAGTGCCCCAGGAATCGAAACCCATTTCTCCCACACCAGTCTTTGAGCCACGCATTCATCTCTCTAATTTTATTTACCCTCTGCCAATTTGCTCGTGACGCATGGGAACACCACCACCTCCAAATTCCCCTCCAAGTCACACACCATCCTGACTTAGAAGTATATCGTCGATCCTTCATCGTTGCTGGGTTAAAATCTTGGAACTCCCTACCGAACAGCAATGTGGGAGTACCTTCACCACACGGACTGCAGCGGATCAAGAAGGCAGCTCACCACCACCTTCCCAAGGGCAATTAGGGATGGGCAATAAATGCTGGCCTTGCTGGCGCCGGCCACATTCCATAAACGAGTAAAAAAAAGAGAGCTCAGAGGCCGGTTGGCCAAGGGAGCAGCCTGTTCTGCAACCAATCGTGGTGCTTGAGTCGCCCAGTCTGGTGAGTCATTGTGAACCCTTGTTAAACTATTTATGCTTTAACAGTTAAATCGAGATTTCTTTCGTCAAGGAAACAGTTTAACATTTGTCAGTATTGTGTTTTCCTGGAGTATTATTATGAGTTTCAGACACTTCAGTGCCAACACGACCAGGTGTTTAAAGGTCATTGATTTCCCTCTATCCATGTAGCAGTTAGTTAAAGGTACAGAGATTGATTTCCCCTCATTATGTATCTGTTTGTGATATTTAGAGGGACAATTTCTCACCTTTCTGTATCTTTAGGAGTTAGAGTAACGTCCTTCCTGTTAGTAGTGAGTCACATTCTGTACTGAGGGAGACGGCTGGTGACTTCAGCATTTAAAATTCACATCCTCTTGTTCAAATCCTTCCACGGCCTCGCCCCTCGCTATCTCTGTGACCTCCTCCAGTCCTACAACCCTCTTAATAAGGATAAACTGTTTCCAGTGTCAGGAGCGTCGGTAACCAGGGGACGCAGTTTTAAGGTAATTAGTGAAAGAACTGGAGGCGACATGAGGGGAAAAAATGACAGCAAGTTTTCATGATCTTGAATGCACTGCTTGAAACGGTGGTGGAAGCAGATTCAATAGTAACTTTTCACAGGGAATTGGGTAAATACTTGAATTGGGAAACAAATTGCAGGCCTAATCCTATGGGGAAAGGGCAGGGGATTGGCACTAATTTGAAAGTCTCCTTCAAAGAGCCGGCACAGACACCATGGGCCGAATGGCCTCCTTCTAAGAACATAAGAACAGAAGAAATAGGAGCAGGAGTGGGCCATACGGCCCCTCGAGCCTGCTCCGCCATTCAATAAGATCATGGCTGATCATCAACCTCAACTGCACTTTCCCACCCGATCTCCAGATCCCTTGATTCCCCTAGAGTCCAGAGATCTATCTATCTCAGTCTTGAATATACTCAAAGACTCAGCATTCACAGCCCTCTGGGGCAGAGAATTCCAAAGATTCACAACCCTCTGAGTGAAGAAATTCCCCCTCATCTCAGTCTTAAATGGCCTACCCCTTATCCTGAGACTATGCACCCGAGTTATGGACACTCCAGCCAGGGAAAACAACCTCTCAGCATCTACCCTGTCAATCCCCCTCAGAATCTTGTATGTTTCAATGAGATCGCCTCTCATTCTTTTAAACTCCTGGGAGTATAGCCCCATTCTACACAGTATCTAAACATAGGACAGCCCTCTGATCCCAGGATTCAAGCTAGTGAACCTTCGTTGCACCGCCTCCAAGGCAAGTATAACCTTCCTTTGATTAGGCGACCAAAACTGTGCACAGTACTCCAGGTGTGGTCTCACCAAGGCCCTGTACAATTGTAGCAAGACTTGCTTACTCTTATACTCCAACTCCCTTGCAATAAAGGCCAACATGCCATTTGCCTTCCTTATTGCTTGCTGTACCTGCATGCTAGCTTTCTGTGTTTCTTGCACGAGGACACGCAAATCTCTATGAACACCAACACTTGAAAGTGTCCTACCATTTAAAAAATATTCTGTTTTTCTATTCTTCCTACCAAAGTGAATAACCTCACATTTCCTTACATTACACTCCATCTGCCACCTTACTGCCCACTCACTTAGTCTATCTATATCCCTTTGCAGACTAGAAACATAGAAGATAGGAGCAGGAGTAGGCCATTCGGCCCCTCTAGCCCGCTCCGCCATTCAATGCGATCATGGCTGATCATCCAAATTCAGAACCCTGTCCCTGCTTTCTCCCCATATCCCTGGATCCCTTTAGCTTTAAGAAATATATCCAACTCCTTCTTGAATATATTTAATGAATTGGCCTCTACTGCCTTCTGTGGTAGAGAATTCCACAGGTTCACCACTCTCTGGATGAAGAAATTCCTCCTCATTTCTGTCCTAAATGGCTTACCCCTTATCCTTAGACTGTGACCCCTGGTTCTGGACTCCCCGACCATTGGGAACATCCTTCCTGCATCTAGTCTGTCCAGTCCTTTCAGAATTTTATAAGTTTCAATGAGATCCCCTCTCATTCTTCTAAACTCCAGCGAGTATAAGCCCAATCGACACAATCTCTCCTCATACGTCATTCCTGCCATCCCAGGTATCAGTCTGGTGAATCTTTGCTGCACTCCCTCCATGGCAAGAACATCCTTCCTCAGATAAGGTGACCAAAACTGCACACAATACTCAAGGTGTGGTATCACCAAGGCCCTGTACAACTGCAGCAAGACATCCTTGTTCCTGTACTCAATCCCTCTCGCTACGAAGGCCAACATACCATTTGCCTTCTTAACCGCCTGCTGCACCTGCATGCTTACCTTCAGCGACTGGTGCAAAAGGACACCCAGGTCTCGTTGCACTTCCCCTTCTCCCAATCTATTGCCATTCAGATAATAATCTGCCTTCCTGTTTTTGACACCAAAGTGGATAGCCTCGCATTTATCCACGTTATATTGCATCTGCCACGCTTCTGCCCAATCACCCAACCTGTCCAAATCATCCTGGGGTTTCTCGGCATCCTCCTCACAGCACACACGCCCACCCAGCATTGTGTCGTCTGCAAACCTGGAGATATTACATCTAGTTCCCTTATCTAGTTCATTAATATATATTTTGAATAGCTGGGGTCCTAGGACCGATCCCTGCGGAACCCCACTAGTCACTGCCTGCCACTCGGAAAAAGACGCCTTTATTCCAACTCTGTGCTTTCTGTCTGCCAACCCGTTCTCTATCCAAGTCAATACCTTGCCTCCAATCCCATGTGCCTTAACTTTACACGCTAACCTCTTATGCGGGACCTTATTGAAAGCCTTTTGAAAGTCCAAATACACCACATCCACTGGTTCTCCCTTATCTATTTTACCAGTTACATCCTGAAAAAATTCCAGTAGATTAGTCAAGCACGAATTACCTTTTGTAAATCCATGTTGACTTTGTCTGATCCTGTCACTGTTTTCCAAGTGCTCTGCTATTAAATATTTTATAATGGACTCTAGCATTTTTCCACTACCGATGTCAGGCTTACCGGTCTGTAATTCCCCGTTTTCTCTCTACCTCCTTTTTTGAATGGTGGGGTTAGCTACCCTCCAATCCATGGGTATTGTTCCAGATTCCATCGAATGTTGGAAGATGATCAGCAATGCAATGCTTCTACTATTTCTAGGGCCTCTTCCTTAAGTACCCTAGGATGTAGATTATCAGGCCCTGGGGATTTATCTGCCTTCAATCCCATCAATTTCCCTAACACCATTTCCCTACAAATACGGATTTCTTTCAGTTCCTCCCTTTCATCAGACCCTATGTTCGCCGACATCTCTGGGAGGTTATTTGTGTCCTCCTTTGTGAAGACAGAACCAAAATATGTATTTAATTGGTCGGCCATTTCCTTGTTCCCCATTATAAGTTCCGCTGATTCTGACTGCAAGGGACTTCACCAATCTTTTTCTCTTCACATATCTATAAAAGCTTTTACAGTCAGTTTTTATGTTCCCTGAAGGCTTCCTCTCATATTCTATTTTCCCCTTTTTAATTAATCCCTTTGTCCTCCTTTTTTGAATCCTAAACTGCTCCCAATCCTGAGGTTTACTGCTTTTTCTGGCCAATTTATATGTCCTCTCCTTGGATTTTATGCTATCCCTAATTTCCCTTGTTAGCCACGGTTGAGTCACCTTTTTTGTTTTATTCTTATGCCATACTGGGATGAACAAATTCTGTAGTTCATCCATGCGGTCTTTGAATGTTTGCCATTGCCTAACAACCGTCAACCCTTTGAGTGACATTCCCCAATCAATCCTACCCAACTCGCGCCTCATAGCCTCATACCATCGTAGTTTCCTTTATTTAAATTCAGGACCCTAGTCTCTGAGTCAACTACTTCACTCTCCATCTTAATGAAGAATTCTATCATATTATGATCGCTCCGACCCAAGGGGCCTCGCACAACAAGATTGCTAATTAATCCTTTCTCATTACATAATACCCAGTCTAAGATGGCCTGCTCTCTGTTTGGTTCCTCGACATATTGGTCCAGGAAACCATCCCGTAAACACTCCAGGAATTCCTCCTCCACAGTATTGTTACTAATTTGGTTAGCCCAATCTATATGTAGATTAAAGTCGCCCATGATAACTGCAGTGCTCGTATTGCACGCCTGTCTAATTTCACTTTTAATGCCATCCCCAACCTCCGTATTACTGTTTGGGGGTCTATACACCACTCCCACTCGCGTTTTCTGCCCCTTGGTATTTCTCAGTTCTACCCATACAGATTCCACATTATCAGAGCTAATATCCTTCCTTACAATTGTGTTAATCCCCTCTTTAACCAGCAATGCTACCCCACTTCCTTTTACTTTTTGCCTATCTTTCCTGAATATTGAATACTCCTGTATGTTGAGTTCCCAGCCTTGGTCACCCTCGAGCCATGTTTCTGTAATCCCACTCATATCATATTCGTTTACATCTATTTGTGCAGCTAATTCATCCACCTTATTACGAATGCTCCTAGCATTAAGACACAAAGGGGTAAAAATTGAGTCGCGCCCCATTTGGGGCGCTAACCTCGCCGGGGCGCGACTTTTAGCGCCCCGAAAAAATTAGCGGCCCCGCGCCGGAACTTCAGTGGTTGCGCCCCAAGAGGGAAGCGGGGCGCCACTGGAAGCACCCCGCATCCCTCTTGGGGCGCTGCGAGTGAATATCCTGGCGCTACGTGCCGCAGCGCCACGCGCTGCGGCACGTCGCGCCGCGGTATTGCAGGCCTTCCTCCCCTTCTTAAAGGGGAGGGACCCTGCGCAGCGCGAACCGGGGCCCAGCTGGGCTCCCAGGGATCGGGAGTGCCGGCAAAAGAGCCCGGCACTCAAGAGAAGTGCCGGGCTCTTGGAGCGCAGCCGGCACTTCACGGTGGGGGGGCTTCACGGGGGCCGGGGACAGCAACGGGGGCAGGTGCTGGCAGGCGGCCAGCAACAAAAATGGCCGCCTGCCACCTCCCCTTTAAATATCGCCGCCCCGGCCGCACGTACGCCTCCCGGAACCCGTCGGACATAGCGTCTGGCGGTAAATCAGGGGGCGCGACTGAAGATCACGGCCGGGGCGCGAGCGGGGTGCTGCGCACGGTGATGACGTCATCGCCGGCGGCGCAGCGCCACAGGGCGCTACCGGATGCCGCCGCCGCTAACCTCCCACTAAATTTTTCGGGAGGCGTGGGCGGCGCTGCGCCCGGGCGTTAGCTGCTTTACGCCCCATTAGCGCCCTCTTAAGGCGCTAACGGGAGGCGCAAGCAGCTGAATTTTTCCCCCAAAGCCTTCAGGCTTGTTTTATTTAACGCTCATAGATCTTTTAGAATTATTATTTACTGTGGCGACGTTTGATTTAAACCCTTGATTTCTCTGACTGACAACTTTGTTTTTTTCCTTCCTCACTTTTGCTTCTATCCTTGTTTCCCTTTCCTCTGTCTCTCTGCTCAGGTTCCCAACCCCCTGCCATTTTAGTTTAAACCCTCCCCCAGAGCACTAGCAAACACTCCCCTAAGGACATCGGTCCCGGTGCTGCCCAGGTGCATATCCTTCGATTTGTACTTGTCCCACCTCCCCCAGAACCGGTTCCAATGTCCCAGGAATTTGAATCCCTCCCCCTTGCACCATTCCTCTAGCCACGTATTCATCTGAAATATCCTTCTATTTCTCCTCTGACTAGCACGTGGCACTGGTAGCAATCCTGAGATTACTACCTTTGAGGTCCTATTTTTTAATTTACCTCCTAACTCCCTATATTCAGCTTTTAGGACCTCATCCCGTTTTTTACCCATATCGTTGGTACCTATATGCACCATGACAACAGGCTGTTCACCCTCCCCTTCCAAAATGTTCTGCAGCCGCTCTGAGACATCCTTGACCCTAGCACCAGGGAGGCAACACACCATCTTGGAGTCTCGTTTGCGGCCGCAGAAACGACCAACTATTCCCCTTACAATAGAATCCCCTATCACTATAGCTCTACCCATCTTTTTCCTCCCGTCCTGTGCAGCAGAACCACCCCTGGTGCCAGGAAGTTGGCTGCTGCTGCCTTCCCCTGATAAGCCATCCCCCTCAACAGTATCCAAAGCGGTATATCTGTTTGAGAGGGGGATGTCCACAGGGGACTCCTGCACTACCTGCCTGTGCCTATTACTCTGCCTGGTGTTCACTCATTCTCTTTCTGCCTGTGCAACCTTTACCTGCGGTGTGACCAACTGGTTAAATGTGCTATCCACGAGGTCCTCAGCATCGTGAATGCACCAGTATGCATCCATTCGCAGCTCCAGCACCGCAATGCGGTCTGCCATTAGCTGCAGCTGGATACACTTCCTGCACACATGGTCGTCAGGGACACAGGAAGTGTCCCCGATTTCCCACATAGCGCAGGAGGAGCATACCACAGCGCCGAGCTGCGTTGCCATGACTAACCCTTTAATTAATTGAACTTAAATTAAATCAAATCAATCCCACCAATCATAATATAATCAAATGATATAGGGCCCTTGTTTACCAACTGTCCCCGCTACACCACAGAGACCCTAGAAACTATAAACCACAACATTTAAGTTTGGAAAATGGAGAAGAAGAGAAATACTCACCAACCAATCACTTACCTGCTGTCTGGTGACGTCACACTTCGATTATTTTTTACTTCTCTCTCTTCCGCTCTCGGGGCTCAGATTGGTAAGCCTACCTGGTCACAGCCGCCTTTTATTGACGCCGCCTCACCGCTGTTGCTCCACCCAGGTCCGCCGCCTCTGTGGGCCTACCTGGTCTCTGCCTCCTTATACTGCCGCCGCCTCTGTGGGGCTACCTGGTCACTGCCACCTTATACTTCCGCCACCTAGCTGCTGTCGATCCACCCAGGTACGCCGCCTCTGTGGGCCTACCTGGTCACAGCCGCCTTTTATTGACGCCGCCTCGCCGCTGTCGCTCCACCCAGGTCCGCCGCCTCTTTCTATTAGGGACCCCTATTAAAGTGGGTGTTTCAGCATCAGGGACTCCGATTAAAGAGGGAGTCTCAAAAATCAGGGACCCCTTTTACAGAGCGAATCTCACCATCAGGGACCCCATTTAAAGAGGGAGTCTCATAACAGGGTTCCCTTTTAAAGAGGGAGTCTTTCTCTCAGGGAACCCTTTTAAAGAGTGTGTCTCACCATCAGGGATCCTTTTTAAAGAGGGAGTCTTTCTATCAGGGAGCTAATTTAAAGAGAGCCTTACCATCAGGAATCCCTTTTAAAGAGGGAGTCTCTCTACCAGGGAGAACTTTTAAAGAGCGACTCTCACCATTAGAGAACGTTTTAAAGATGGAGTCTTTCTCTAAGGGGGCCCTTTTAAACAGAGTCTTATCATGAGCATTCCTTTTTAAAGAGAGAGTCTCACACTCAGTGACACCTTTTAAAGAGGGAGTCTCACCAACAGGGACCCCTTTTAAAGAGTGAGAATCTCCCCATTAGGGATCCCTTTCAAAGAGGGAGTCTCACCATCAGAGACACTTTTAAAGAGGGAATCTTTCTATCAGGGCTCCCTTTTAAAGAGAGTCTTACCATCGGAGACCCTTTTTAATCTTTCCATCTGGGAGCCCTTTTAAAGAGGGATTCTCACCATCAGGGACCCCTTTTAAAGAGAGAGTCTCCCCATCAGTGGCAACACGGTGGCATAGTGGTTAGCACTGGTGCCTCACAGCGCCAGGGACCCGGGTTCGAATCCGGCCTCGGGTGACTGTCTGTGTGGAGTTTGCACATTCTCCCCGTGTTTGCGTGGGTTTCCTCCGGGTGCTCCGGTTTCCTCCCACAGTCCAAAAATGTGCGGGTTAGGTTGATTTGGCTATGATAAATTGACCCTTAGTGTTAGGGGGAATTAAATACGTGGGGTTACGGGGATAGGGTGGGATATGTTAGGGGGAATTAAATACGTGGGGTTACGGGGATAGGGTGGGATATGTGTCGGTGCAGGCGCGATGGGGATTCTGTGTGAGAAAGCAGGGACAGGGTACTGGATTTGGATGATCAGCCATGATCGTATTGAATGGTGGAGCAGGCTCGACGGGCCGAATGGCCTACTCCTGCTCCTAGTTTCTATGTTTCTATCAGGGGACCTTTTTAAAGATGGAATCTCACCATCAGGGACCCATTTTAAAGAGGGAGGCTCATCATCAGGGACCCCTTTTAAAGTGAGAGTCTCACCATCAGGGGACCCTTTTAAAGATGGAATCTCACCATCAGGGACCCATTTTAAAGAGGGAGGCTCATTATCAGGGACCCCTTTTAAAGAGAGATTCTATCTATCATGGATCCCTTTTAAAGAGGGAGTCTCACCCTCAGGGACTCTTTTTAAAGAGGGAGTCTTTCTATCAGAGAGCCCTTTTAAAGAGAGTCGTATCATCAGGGATCTCATTTAAAGATATAGTCTCCCCATTAGGGCCCCCTTTTAAAGAGGCTCACAATCAGGGACCACTTTTAAAAAGGGTGCTTAAGCATCAGGGACTCTTGCTAAAGAGGGTGTCATTCAATCAGGGATCCCTTTTAAAGAGATAGACTCCCCAATCGGGAAACATTTTAAAGAGACTCACTATCAAAGACCCCTTTTAAAAAGAGAGTCTCACCATTACGGATCCCTTTTAAAGAGAGAGACTCACCGTCAGAGACCTTTTAAAGAGGGTGTCTCCCCATCAGGGACTCCTTTTAAAGGGGGAGTCTCACCATCAGGGACCTCTTTTAAAGAGAGTCTTAACAACAGGGTCCCGTTTTAAAGAGGGAGTCTCACCATCAAGGTTCTCTTTTAAAAACGGAGTTTCACACTCGGGGACTCATTTTAAAGAGATTCTTACCATCAGGGTCCCCTTTTAATGAGTGAGTCTCACTAAAGAGAGAGTCTCAAAATCAGGGACCCCTTTTAAAGAATGAGTCTTTCTATCAGGGTGTCCTTTTAAAGAGGATGTTTCAGCATCAGGAACTCCGATTAAAGAGGGAGTCTTTCTATCAGCGAGCCCTTTTAAAGTGAGTCTTAACATCCGGGACCCCTTTTAAAGGGAGAGTCTCACCATCATGCTCCCCGTTTAAAGAGGGTGTATCACTTTCGGGGGCCCCTTTTAAAGATGGAGTCTCACCAACAGGGATCCCTTTTAAAGAGGGAGTCTCACCATCAGGAATCCCTTTTAAAGGGGGAGACTTTCTATCAGGGAGCCCTTTTAAAGAGGGAATCTTACCATCAGAGACCCTTTCAAAGAGGGAGCTTTTTTATCACTTTTAAAGTGAGTCTTACCATCAGGGACCCCTTTTAAAGAGGGAGTCTCACCTCTAATGGAATAGCCATATTTCAGAAAAATACACCATGCTATGAACAGAATTCTAGCTTTATTAAAACATAACAAAATGGGGTTAAAAATCTAAAAGCCTCAACGACAAAAGCCGTTAACAGAAATAGAGGCTTCTGAGATAAGATGAAGTGTTAACACAAAGCTTTAAACACCACGTAAGCTTTTGAAATGGGAAATGGTTATTGACACTGAGACAATGGCAACATTAAAACAGAGGGTTGTAGGTTCCAAGGAGTCTGCAGTTTGGAACCAACACAATAGCAATGCTCAAGTAAAGTGTTAAACTATAACACTTCGAACAGGAACAGAGAATATTAAAAAAACATGTGCCTTTTATAAAAGTAACATCAAATGAAACAGGAAACACAATTATGTATATAACCAACTAAGACAGCTAGGAAAAAAAACACCCTGGTTGAAGTGGTTTTGATTTACATATTGTAAAAGATACCTACAGAAGACTTTGAAAATATTACATCAATAGATGTGCCAAGCTATCACATTGTTTATGTGTTGAACTTGGAACACAAGGAGACGCAAAGTCTGTAATAAAAGCAGCTCAGCCAATATTAAGAATTGAATGGGAGACCTTCGTAAGAATGGCATCAAATAGATACATCAGTAATAACCATATTTTAAGATAACTTTGGAAAACCTAAAGATAGAGACAGAATTCTGCAAGCTAACAGCTGAAGTAACAGTAAGAATAGAAAGAAGTCAACAGAGGTATGGCTAGAGATAATTAGCTACATCAGCAGAAAACTACAAAGAATATACCATTAAACAAGAGAAAATATAGAGCTTTTTAGATGGAAAGTGAGAAGTCGCTGGAAAGGTGTAGAATTCGCAAAATTATCGCGATTTTATAAAATAAGAAGGAGACATAAAGTTTCGTACAAACAGCTTTATTTCAGCAGAATGCTGTCAGGTTTCAAAGCGGACACAAACAGCCTGTAAAATGGCTGCCACGCCTCGTGGCAGAACGTTCTAGACTTTCAATGAGCAGACAAGATGGCGTTCCAATAAACATTTGTGCAAGATCGTACAGGACTCAGCACATTTGAGATAATTGACAAGACATGATGGGTTTGCATTTTATACATAAATACTGGAATCGGTCTCCCAGGTGCGAATAAGGGCTATTGTACCGAGCGATCAAGAACCCATCCAAAGACATTAATATGCAAAATCCCCACGACTCTACGATGAGAGAGCCGTTTGCGGGTAGTTACAGAAACATTTGGAAGCCCCAAAACCCCTCCAGGGAGACTACTAGCCGGTTCCACAATGGGAGAAGTATTAACGGGTACTCAGACAGTTACAAGTATCACCGAAACCCATTAAAAATGGAGATCACCCTATACAAGAAGTTTGAGCGCCAAAACCTGACAAAAGATAGACATTAAGACTGGGCGGGAAAAGAGGAATTACAGCACTATAACTGTAAGGTACAGCCGTCCATCTGTCTCTTGTTGCTCTTGTCTCTTGCCGCCTGCCTCTTGCTGCTCTTGCTGTTTTGACTCGCTGGAAGACTGTTGAACTTTTATTCTCTTGCCTGACGGCTCTGGACTCTGATCCGCTAGGATCAACCTCGTGGCTTGCCGCGAAGATCTGTGTAGAACTGGGCTGTGAGGCCTTGAAATGGGCACACCATCCCGAGAAGTCGGTAAACGGTGTTGGAACCGAAGCCCCGAGATGAGATGAGATGAGATGAGATGAGATGGGAAGAGAAGAAGACGACAATACGTATCGCCACGGTCAGTAAGCCCCGACCGCGCCTGTAGGTCGAATAAACACTTTCATTGCCCAGGAAGACCATTTTTTGAATTTTACAAACTGGTGAGGGCACAGGAAGACTCTTCTTCGAGTAGTATCGGAACTCCGAGGACAACACAGACCTTCATGACAGCAGACGGTCCAGCCTGCTAGCCGGAGCAGAAACGAGTAAACAAGTGGGGTACAGAGACCGCTGATCAACACGTGGATAGTCAGGTGCTGCGGTAAAAACATCCGAGCAGAGTTTCGGAATTCTCCGAGTTATCACGAGTGGTGAGCATGAGTCTCGATCCTACAAATCTAGTTTAGGACAGGTATTGATAGGGGAGGGTTTAAGTTTTAAGGATAATTGTAATGTGTGCCCCCTTTTACGATGTGTCATGCGCTCCTCGTTTCCCTAAAATTAGTTACATAACTGTGTGTAAGATTGTACTGTCATTAATCTGTGCTTATGACATGTATCTCGTAATCTTGAATAATATGCAATAAAGATTTTCCATTTCACACTATTTACCCGGGTCTACCTGAGTTTTCTCTGCATTACTGCTCTCGCACCTAAGTCCAGTGTCAGAACCGTAAGGGCGAGTGGGTCGAACCACTCACAGGTGTCTAGTGTTACCAGGCTGGCTGGAGACCAGAACAGGCAACAAGGCCTAACCTCGCACTAGCACCCAGGCTAAGCACAGAGCCGCAGGTCACCCCTTACAGAAAATGGCGACCACGAAGGGACACTGGCAGCGAGAAAATAATGTGTTAGACCCTGGTATGAATGGGCGAAATGTTATGGAAGAGAGAATAGCAGATTATGTGTTTGGAAAAGTGAATTTGAGTAAGAAATGGATAAGTGACCTGCTGGTGGATAAGCGTCCACTAGAGGCAGCCGAGAGGTGGACAGATAGCAAGGAACATAAAAAAAAGTAGAGAAAGCGGTCTGGCTGATGTGCTATAAAAGACAAGTCCAAATTTCGGACCAGGTCATCTTAGCGCAGGCAGCTCAGATCAAGAGTTTAGAGGTGGAAATGAACGAGAAGGTCGCGGGGGGGCAGCAGCTCATCGCGTCTTTAAATGCGTTACATCAAGAACGGCAATTAGTCGCCAACCACCATGAGGCAAAAATAGATTACCTCGAGTGCCAGGTGACTGAGGCAAAGTTAAATGAGAGCAGAATAAAGGAACGATGTGCCCGCCTAGCTGCCCAAATAAAAGCCCAGGAAGAGAGCTTAACGGGTGTTAGGGCGGCATATAAGATGGCCCTCGAGGATAAACACCAGGGGGCTGATCACAGCGTCTGCCAAAGAGAGATAGGGAACCTTAAAAAGTCCCTGAATAAAGCGCACGGCATGGTGTGCCTTATCAGCCCGTCAGCCCACCAGCCGCTGGTGGGTGAGGAATTTCAGAAATCCCCACCGAACAAAGCAGAGGAGGTATTAGCCACTGTGCCCTCCGCGCCACCCAGCTATTCGGCAACCTGGGTGAGGAAGGAAGTGGTAGAAGTAGAGGAAGAGCCCACTGAGGTAGAAGTGAAGCCGGGACCGTTATGTCCGGTCACGGGTATCAAGAGGGGCCCAAACGGAGCAGGTGGGGTAGAGGGGGATCTCCTCAACCAGCTTGTGTTGCCTCACAGCTCACACCAGCTGAGGGTTATGATCAGTCACGTACGGAAGCTGGCCGAGTCAGACGACCCTTCCGTACATTTCAGGGAGGTAGAGCAAACCGCAGCCATTAACGGCTGCGACGATGGGGAAAAAGCAAAAATGCTGTTGTTCTCATTAGACAGCTCGATCCTTCAGTGTCTCTCAGACGAGAGCAAGAGGGGAAATAATACCTATGGGGAATTAAGAGATGAGGTCCTAGAAGTGTTGGGAGCGGACGATGAAGGTCCGTTCGTTAGATTGGGACAAACAGTGCAGATGGAGGGAGAACCCCCGAAGGTTTTCGCCGACAGGCTGTGGCCAGTATACCAGCGTAGCTGCCCAGGCGCACCAGCGCGCGCCTATTTGGACGGCGTCGGTTTAACTCATTGGCTCAGGTGTATAGTAGCCAACAGTTTGCCAGCCGTCAGGGAGCAGGCAAAAGCTTGGTTTGATCCCACTAACCCCGCCACTACAGAGGAATCGGTCCTAAATCGACTCACGGTAGGGTACCGTAATACCAGGAGTGCGGGAGCACGTCCCCTTAAGGGAAAGGTGCATGAGGCGCGGCCCACAACCCCGGCTCAAAAGGAGTGGCATCAGGAGGGAAATCGCGTCCCACAGGCCAGTAATGCTTGTTTCGGATGCGGAAAGACAGAGCACTGGCGCAAGAACTGCAGGAACCCTTGGAAGGAGTCCAGGGATAAAAATCCCGCAGTCCGAGCCCAGGCGCCTGTCTCTGATAGGGGAGCTGGTGTGCCTATCCATCCCGATGCGATCGAATCAATGTTGGGAGCCATGCGCACCCTCATGATTGCGCAAGGAAGGGTGGCAGTCATTACCGGCCTCACAGATGCCACAACCCCGTTCACCAGTACCCAATGACTAGAGCCCATGCAGCCTGCCTACCTGTATCCTTTTAAAAGATACGCACAGGAGGGGGTCTCCTGTGAGGAGGCCAGGTTAAAAGAGCAGGCCTTGCGGGAGGAGAACGCCCGCTTAATAGGGAAAATAGATGGGCTGGAAGGGCAGCTTAGAGAGCAGGCCCTACGGGAGGAGAACGCCCGCTTAATGGGGCAAGTAGATGGGCTAGAAGGGCAGCTTAGAGAGATAAAAGCAGCCTACAAGGTAGCCAGAAGCAGGGATTTAAATCAGTGCAAACTGTATAAGCCGGGTGCACAAGGGCCAACCACAGGGGCCAAACCTGCGAGTGGGGACTCACAGCCCCAGGTAGGGCCACAGGGCACACAGGCAGGCAAAGCAGCTTGCATCAGGGGAGAGGACATCCTAGAAAAATGTAAGATCTTTTATTTGGGTTGGGAGTCAGATGAGGAAGAGCTCGAGGAGCTCAACGAAGATAGTGACACAAGCGAAGAGGAGCTGGAATCGGAGGACGATAGGGTCGCCCCCGATTCAGGTATAGGGGAGACAGGGGCTGCAGATAGAGATCCACAAAGGGTGGAGGCCGAAGCTGCAGGTCCCGAACGCAGGGGGGCGGAGCTAGGGGAGGCGGAGCCAGCCGCTGTGGTGGGACCACAGGGCGTGGCGATGGAAGCCTCAGAGCCCGAGCCGCCCGCCTTGAACGTCTTGCCCTCGAGGGAGGTAGGGACTGCGAGTGAAGGGCCGCCTACTGGGCCAAGTAGGGCGGTGCCACAAGCTGCAGATCCCGAGTTCAGGGAGGCGGAGTCAGGGGAGGCGGAGCCAGCGACTGTGGTGGGACCACGGGTCGCCACGCTGGAAGTCTCGAAACCCGGTCCGTCAGTCCTGGAGTTCCTGCCCCCGGTAGCTCTCCGTAGGTCAAGTCGGAAACCCCAGCCCAGAAAGATTTGGGTAAGTCCCCCATATGTCCCCAGACGTAAGTTCAAGGTCAAGGCAGCTCAGGGAGATCCCAGTCCCAGCGCAGCAGCGATAGGCTGCGGCAGATCAAAGGGAGGGGTCAATGCCCTCCCACCGTTGGGAGAAGCCTGCAGCAGCAACCGCAGAATTTAGGTAGGCCGCCCTGGGAACGGGCGGCACTGTACAGTTATTAAGATGACTGATAAGTTTAGGATGAGTTTATAAGTTTATAGTTTTAAATCAGGTTAAGTCGGTAGTTTAATTTTGTTTAACAGAAAGAGGTAAAATGATGGGAGTTTTTTTTAGAGATAGGAATAGTTAAAGTCTATCCAGCGCACATGTCTTCTTACGTGAGGCGAGGTCAGGGGACCCGCTCACCCTTCACAAAAGCCAGAGACTCTTGGGAGGCTGGCTACCTCATTCTATCTGATCACAGGAACCAAGGAAGGATGGAACGAATTCTAGTATTGCTCGCGGCAATCGGATGTGGATTGGCCTATCGAGGCCGCACCAAGGATGTCGTGGTGTTTGGATGCTCCGGGGACACGGCCCCCATCGCGGTGGATGGGACCGGAAGGCGAGAGGCTGAGGAGACCACCACCTATTTCCACAAGGGAAGGTGGCCAGGATGGCTGGGAACGAATTCAACTGAGTATTCCAGTACATCGGGTTTTGCCTACAAAGAGACTTCTTTAATGTGCCCCAAAGTGAGGATCATCGCACCCAGAGTCAGCGTCACCGTCGGCAAACGAATTTGTTTGACTTGTAATGGGAATGTCCCATTGAGCCGATGGTGGTGGCTACGAAAGCTGAGCAAAAACATGAGGAACTCTTCGGTCGAGTGGGAACGACTGGGTAATAATACCCATCGGACAATTACGGGGACAAACGGACAAGTGAGAGTCTGTTGGGACAAATGGTGGGAACCGGATGAGGGAATTTATGTATGTATGTATGTGGGGGTCAAAGCACGTTTGCCCCAAAGGCATCTCCATATTTTTCATCAATCAATGGCAGGATAACGGACAGGGGATGAGGTGGGATGCGAGCACCAGGGGGTGCGGAGCCCCATACTCCCCGATCCCGGTAAATGCCACTGAACTCATTACGCGCCCACGCAAAGCCCCGCCCACGATTCCGGTGGTTCTAGCTAATGAAGAAGAGTGCCCTAAAACTAGTAAGGGACCCGGGAATGGTATGGACCTGGTCCCCACAGACCAGATACTATTTCAGGGGGTACATTACGCGGTGGCCTCGGTGATTTTAAATCTCACCGAGGTGCGGTTACCAGAGTGGTGCCCCAAAAAGACGGAACAGTTATATCAGGTCCTGTTGACCAAGATGTTCAGACAATTTTATGAGTTCGATTTCGCGGAAATTGATAAAACAAGTTTGTACACCGCACCACATGAAGTTTTGGGTCAGGTGGGGAGGCAAAGAAGGGGTGTTGTGAACAACATGTTCACTGCTTTCAATACAGGTACATCTGTGGTCAACGCTCTAGACAGCGTGGAGCTGCAGACCCAGATTAATGGCTTAAAAACGCAATTAAAAAGCATTCTCACAGATGAAAATAAGGTGGTTGGGTCTGGGTTACACGAGGACCAGGCCATGACTCTCCATTTAAAAGAAATAATAGCCGAACTAGAGAAACATGCGTGTACGGTAAATGCCCTGATTAGGGAAGATCGGAATGCGTCCGATCAGGCTGCGCAGAATGAGGTGTGCGTGCTTTATGGGGCGTGGTTACTGGGCGAGGGCCGCAGTAATCTGGAGGATTTAAAACAAGGTTTGGTCCCGTCCTGGATAAGTAACAAACACCTGCAGGCGCTCCACCCTTTTCAGAACGCATTAAACCCGTGCCAGCTCAGATTGGCTTCAGAAGCATACCCAGTCCCCGTGGACTGCGGACGATCAAACCATACCATCATGGGTATAGTATTACGTATGCCGGTTTTGGGCGACACAACAAAGCCCGCCCCGGTGTACCGGGTAGAGAACATTGGTGTCATTCAGCGGGGAGCCCACATTCGCTATGCAGCGGTTCCACCCTACGTCATCCGCTGGGAGCAAACGATGACAGGTACAGATCTCTCTGGTTGTCGTGGCAGGGGAGCACACATAATACTGTGTCCCCAGCACTTGAATGCCTTTTTAACACCACAGTGCGGGTTCAGAACGACTGGCGCCAAGTCCATGAATTGCACCATGGAGGCAATGGCACAAGATCATGTGCCTCCGCAGGTAGCATACATCGGGGGTGGAACATATTGTGTTACCACTGCAGCGCAACACTACCAGCATGGAAACCGTAGCCGGTGTCCGGTGAGTGACAGCAGTTTCTGTTTTAAACCCAGGGCGGAAGTTCAAGTAGCACAACAGCGAATTGTCCCGATCCCTGAACCATCCACGGTTCATCTTACCTTAAAAGAGAACTTCACCGACCTGCAGCGATTCGTCGCGCATTTCGGATACCTCATTCCCCCTCTCCCTGAACACCTCACCAAGCTTTTGAAAGCCGTCGCGGTATCGCAAAAACATTTTTACACCCTAGAACAAAAAACTGTCGAGATAGGGACAGAAATTCTGGACATAGTAATTCCACCGTGGTGGAATCTGTTCACCAACATTGAAGTGCCTTCCTGGATTAGAATAGCCTCCCACATTTTAGTTGTATGCGAAGTGTTTATTGTGATATACTTATTGGTCGTGCATTGTAAGAGAGGCAAACGCCTCACCAAGAATGAAAACATGGGAGAGTGGCGAGAACGTTACGTGCGCGTGCACGATGAAAGCACCGCGTAAACAGACAAAATGGCGTCACTCCCGTTTGCCACGTGCGCCTCGGAAGTGTTGTAATCGATCGTGATTTTTCTCAGAAACTGTAATTAAGTTTGAAACTCTACGGGGTAGAAATTAGGTCGCGCCCAATTTGGGGCGCAAATATCGTCCGGACGCAAATATTAGTGCCTGGCGCTAATTATCGGCACTGACAGGAAAGATCACTTTTACCGCCCCGGGAGGTGAGTGGAGCGCTAAAGCAGGCGCTGCACACCTCTCTTAAGGCGCAAAGGCCGAGCAGTGAGGCGCTAACTCGGAGCGCTGGCGAAGCTCATGTAATGTCAGTCAGCAATGGAACACACACAATGGCACGGGCCAATTCTTAAAGGGGATGGTTAATCTTGCTTTCCATCCACATCCTGTTCATTGCTGCCTTGAATCTCGGCCAGGAGAGACTTGCACATCAAATGTGCTGGAAAGAACAATGGAGAGTACCAGGCAAAGAGCTCAGAGTGCAGCTCCCACAGTCTCTGCTAAATCGATACAAGGAATGGCAAATCAAAATGAACCTGCAAAGTGCTGCTCAGTACCCAAAACTCCTTCACACAACGTTGAATCTCTCCAGAAGTCTCTCCCTCTCTCTCTCAGAATGCGTAGTTCAAAAATGCCACCAACAATAAAAGACAGGAAGAGGCCCCCTTTAAATAGCGCCCCCCCCAGCCCCACAGCGATTGATAGCGTTCCAGTCTTCTGGTCGTTGGAAGCGTCAGGCGGTAAGGCAGGGGGCGCCACTCAATTTCCGCTCCGGGGCGCCACAAGGGCGTTGCACCATGGAATGACGTCACAATCTGCGCGCGCAGGTGGTCGCAGCGGTAAGTTTTAGCGCCGCCGCACAATGTCAAGTTAAGTTCTCGAGCGGTGCAAACATCGCTGCGCCCGGGCATTAGCGGCTTTGCGCCCCATTAGCGCCCTCTTAAGGCGCTAACGGGAGGCGCAACCAAGTGAATTTTTACCCCTACATGTTTAAGAGTTGGTTTTGATTATTTTGGTTTGGTGTTGTTGAATATGATTGTTTGGGTGTTTTTTTTGTTTTCTTTTTCCTTGAATAAAAAAATATGCATATGCAGGTGGTGCGAGAGGCATCGGCCTGGTTACACCTGGAAGGAAAATATACAAGTGGTGTAAGTTAAAGGCAAATGCTGCCTACGGTGTTATAAGAATGTAGTTTTCCTGGGAAATAAGGACGACACGGAGACCCTAGATAGTTTTAAGTTATGGGAATTTTTGGATGTGGAGAATCGAGATAATATTGCTCACCAAAATATTTTTTGATACGATAAGCGGAGTTATTCGCATCAACAGGAGGGACTGTAGAATTCGCAAAATTATCGCGATTTTATAAAATAAGAAGGAGACATAAAGTTTCGTACAAACAGCTTTATTTCAGCAGAATGCTGTCAGGTTTCAAAGCGGACACAAACAGCCTGTAAAATGGCCGCCACGCCTCGTGGCAGAACGTTCTAGACTTTCAATGAGCAGACAAGATGGCGTTCCAATAAACATTTGTGCAAGATCGTACAGGACTCAGCACATTTGAGATAATTGACAAGACATGATGGGTTTGCATTTTATACATAAATACTGGAATCGGTCTCCCAGGTGCGAATAAGGGCTATTGTACCGAGCGATCAAGAACCCATCCAAAGACATTAATATGCAAAATCCCCACGGCTCTACGATGAGAGAGCCGTTTGCGGGTAGTTACAGAAAGCATTTGGAAGCCCCAAAACCCCTCCAGGGAGACTACTAGCCGGTTCCACAATGGGAGAAGTATTAACGGGTACTCAGACAGTTACAAGTTTCACCGAAACCCATTAAAAATGGAGATCACCCTATACAAGAAGTTTGAGCGCCAAAACCTGACAAAAGATAGACATTAAGATTGGACGGGAAAAGAGGAATTACAGCACTATAACTGTAAGGTACAGCCGTCCATCTGTCTCTTGTTGCTCTTGTCTCTTGCCGCCTGCCTCTTGCTGCTCTTGCTGTTTTGACTCGCTGGAAGACTGTTGAACTTTTATTCTCTTGCCTGACGGCTCTGGACTCTGATCCGCTAGGATCAACCTCGTGGCTTGCCGCGAAGATCTGTGTAGAACTGGGCTGTGAGGCCTTGAAACGGGCACACCATCCCGAGAAGTCGGTAAACGGTGTTGGAACCGAAGCCCCGAGATGAGATGAGATGAGATGAGATGAGATGAGAAGAGAAGAAGACGACAATACGTATCGCCACGGTCAGTAAGCCCCAACTGCGCCTGTAGGTCGAATAAACACTTTCCTTGCCCAGGAAGACCATTTTTTGAATTTTACAAACTGGTGAGGGCACAGGAAGACTCTTCTTCGAGTAGTATCGGAACTCCGAGGACAACACAGACCTTCATGACAGCAGACGGTCCAGCCTGCTAGCCGGAGCAGAAACGAGTAAACAAGTGGGGTACAGAGACCCCTGATCAACACGTGGATAGTCAGGTGCTGCGGTAAAAACATCCGAGCAGAGTTTCGGAATTCTCCGAGTTATCACGAGTGGTGAGCATGAGTCTCGATCCTACAAATCTAGTTTAGGACAGGTATTGATAGGGGAGGGTTTAAGTTTTAAGGATAATTGTAATGTGTGCCCCCTTTTACGATGTGTCATGCGCTCCTCGTTTCCCTAAAATTAGTTACATAACTGTGTGTAAGATTGTACTGTCATTAATCTGTGCTTATGACATGTATCTCGTAATCTTGAATAATATGTAATAAAGATTTTCCATTTCGCACTATTCACCCGGGTCTACCTGAGTTTTCTCTGCATTATTGCTCTCGCACCTAAGTCCAGTGTCAGAACCGTAAGGGCGAGTGGGTCGAACCACTCACAGGTGTCTCGTGTTTCCAGGCTGGCTGGAGACCAGAACAGGCAACAAGGCCTAACCTCGCACTAGCACCCAGGCTAAGCACAGAGCCGCAGGTCACCCCTTACAAAGGCAAGCGATTCTCAACTTCAGAGGCAGGCTCTGTAAGTTTTTAACCCTTTGAGTCTCGGCTAATCAAGGTATTTGATTTTCGTGGATATCCTGGATTAAGAATAATTAGAAGTGTGGAAATGTAACGAAGTTAAGATTTGGGAATAAGGATCTCTGATAAGAAATGTAAGCTATTTGTATTTTGAACTGTTAAGTTTGCGACTGAATCAACAGCTGTTAGCTGAATGTCGGTTCTTTAATAAATCTATATATTTTTAGAATTGTCTCACAGAGTAATTTTGTATCAACCTCGCAAACTCAATTTCTGTACACACTTTTGTGAGGAGTTGCAGAATTCTGGTGGGTTTTCCGGAACCTTATAATGTCCGGAAGGTTACAGTTCAGTTAACCTTGTTAAAAGTGCTATCCAGAGGATTGTAACATCTTCAGGTTGTTTCTTTCCTTTCGGGAGAGGTAGTCTGACCTTTAGCCACAATTAAGCGTCTTATAGGATTCGGCTACCGCTAACTTTAGTTGAAAGTGAACGTCTGGGGAATACGCCTGAACTGGGGTAGCCTGAAAAGGGCTAGGACTTGTAATTATCCCTTCACATCATCAGGGAGCCCTTTTAACGAGAGAGTATCCCCATAATGGAAACCTTTTACAGAAGAAGTCGCAAAATTAGAGAACCTTTTAAAGAGCGAGTCTTTCTATCAGGGAGCCCTTTTAAAATGAGTCTTACCATCAGGGACACATTTTAAAGACTGTGACTCACCATCAGAGATCCCTTTTAAAGAGGGAGTCTCACCGTAAGGGACACATTTTAAAGAGGGAGTCTCACCATGAGGGACCCCTTTTAAACGACAGGGTCTCACCATCAGACACCCCTTTTAAATAGGGAGTCTCACCATCAGGGCCTCCTTTTAAAGAGGGAGTCTCACCGTAAGGGACACATTTTAAAGAGGGAGTCTCACCATGAGGGACCCCTTTTAAACGACAGGGTCTCACCATCAGACACCCCTTTTAAAGAGAGGGTCTCACCATCAGAGAACCCTTTTAAAGAGGGTGTAACCCATTCAGGGACCCCTTTTGAACGAGAGTGTCTCTCCACTAGGGACCCCTTTTAAATAGGGAGTCTCACCATCAGGGCCTCCTTTTAAAGAGGGAGTCTCACTAATAGGGATCCCTTTATAAGAGAGAGTCTCACACTCAGGGACCCCTTATAAAGGGAGTGTCTCACACTCAGAGATTCCTTTTAAAGAGGGAATCTCACCATCAGAGACCCTTTTAAAGAGTGAGTCTTTCTTTCTTTCAAGGACCCCTTTTAAAGAGAGATTCTTTTATCATTTAGGATCCCTTTTAAAGAAGATGTCGCACCATCAGGGATCCCCTTTAAATGGTGAACTTTCTAACAGGGACCTCTTTTAAAGAGGGCGTCTTTTTATCATGGACCCCATGGAGAGAGATTTTCCCCATTAGGGACACATTTTAAAGAGGCAGTCTCACCATATGGGACTCCTTTTAAAGAGGGAGGCACTCCATCAGGGACACCTTTTAACGAGAGATTCTCACCATAAGGGAACCCTTTTAAGGAAGAAGTCTCACCATCAGAGTCCCCTTTTAAAGAGGGAGTCTCACCATTAGGGACCACTTTTAAAGAGGGAGTCTCACCATCAGGGACCCCTTTTAAAGAGAGAATATCCCCATTAGGGACCCCTTTTAAAGAAGTCGCACCATCAGGGATCCCTTTTAAAGAGGGTGTATTTATATCAGGGAGTCCTTTTAAAGAGGGGATCGCACCAACGGGGACCCCTTTTAAAGAGAGAGTTTCACCACCAGGGGCCCCTTTTAAAGAGGAGGTCTCACCAAAAGGGGTCCCTTTTAAAGAGGGTGTCTCTACATCAGGGACCCATTTTAAAGGGAAAGTCTCACATTTAGGGGCCCCACCTAAAGAGGGAGTCTCACCATCAGGGACCACTTTTAAATGAGAGGGTCGCTACATTAGGGATCCCTTTTAAAGAGGAAGCCTCCCCATCAGAGACCCCTTTTAAAGCAAGAGTCTCTCCACCAGGGACCCCTTTTAAAGAGGGAGTCTTACAATCGGACCCCTTTTCAAGAGGGAGTCTCGCCATTAGGGACCCCTTTTAAAGAGGGAGTCTCACCATCAGGGATCCCTTTTAAAGAGTGAGACTCACCATCAGGGATCACTTGTAAAGAGGAATCTTTCTATCAGGGATCCCTTTTAAAGAGGGTGTCTCACCATCTGGGAACCCTTTTAAAGAGGGAATCTCACCATCAGGGACCTTTTTAAAAAGGCAGTCTCCCCATCGGGGACCCTTTTTAAAGAGAGAGTTTCGCCATCAGGTTCCCCTTTTAAAGAGGGAGTCTCAGCATCAGGGACCCCATTTAATTAGAGAATATCCCCATTAGGGATCCCTTTAAAAGAAGAAGTCTCACCATCAGGGATCACTTTTAAAGAGAGAGTCTTTCCTGCAGGGAGTCGATTTAAAGCGGGAGTCTCACCACCAGAGACCAAATTTAAAGAGAGATTCGCAACATCAGGGCCCCTTTTAAAGAGGGTGTATCCCCTTCAGGGGCACATTTTAATGAGAGTGTCTCTCCATCAGGGAACCATTTTAAAGAGGGTGTCACACCATCAGGGAACCATTTTAAAGAGGGATTCTCCCCAACAGGGACCCCTTTTACAGAGGGAGTGTCTCAATCAGTGTCACATTTTAAAGAGGATGTCTCCCCATCAGGGACCCCTTTTAAGGAGGGAGTCTCACCATAAAGGGTCCCTTTTAAACAGGGAATCTCACCATCAGGGACCCCTTTTAAAGAGAGACTCTTTCCATCAGGGATCCCTTTGAAAGAGGTAGTCTCACCATCAGGGTTCCCTTAAAAGAGGTAGTCTCTCTATCAGGGAGCCCTTTTAAAGAGGGAGTCTTTCTCTCAGGGTCCCCTTTTAAAGAGAGTGTGTCTTCATCTTAACATCTGGGACCCCTTTTAATGATTGAGTCTCACCATCAGTGGTCCCTGGTAAAGAGAGAGTCTCACCATCAGGGACCCCGTTGAAAGAGGGAGTCTCAACATCAGGGACCGCTTTTATAAGAGGGAGTGGCTCCATCAGGTACCCCTTTTTAAGAAAGAGCGTCTCCATCAGGGACCCCTTTTAAAGAGGGTGTGTCTTCATCAGGGACAACTTTTAAAGAGGGAGTCTCACCATCGGGGACCCCTTATGTAGAGGGAGCCTCAGCATCAGGGACCCCTTTTAAACGAGAGAGTATCCCCATCAGGGATCCCTTTTAAAGAGGGAGTCTCACCATCAGGGATCCCTTTTAAAGAGGGAGTCTCACCATCAGGGATCCCTTTTAAAGAGAGAGTCTCACCATCAGGGATCCCTTTTAAAGAGGGAGTCTTTCTCTCAAGGTCTCCTTTTAAAGAGAGTTTAACCATCCGGGACCAGTTTTAAAGAGTGAGTCTCATCATCAGGGATCCCTTTTAACGAGAGTCTCAACATCAGGGAACCCTTTTAAAGAGGGAGACTCGCCAACAGAGACCCAATTTAAAGAGACAGTCGCACCATCAGTGACCTCTTTTAAAGAGGTTCTATCCACTTAAGGGACCCATTTTAATGATAGAGTGGCTCCACCAGGGACCCCTTTTGAAGAGGGAGTCTCACCATCATGGACCCCTTTTAAAGAGGGAGTCTCACCATCAGTGTCTCTTTTTAAAGAGTGAGACTCACCATCCGAGTCCACTTGTAAAGAGGGAGTCTTTCTTTCAGGGATCACTTTTAAAGAGGGTGCCTCACAATGAGGGGCCTCTTTTAAAGAGGGACTCGCACCATTAGAGAACGGTTTTAAAGAGAGAGTCTTTCTATCAGCGACTCCTTTTAAAGTGGACATCTCAATATCAGGGAACCCTTTTAAAGAGGGAGTCTCCCCATCAGGGACCCCTTTTAAAGGGGGAGTCTCACCATCAGGGACCCCTTTTAAAGAGAGAGTTTCGCCATCAGGGTCCTCTTTTAAAGAGGGAGTCTTTCTATCAGGGACTCCTTTTAAGGAGGGTGTCTCAGCATCTGGGACCCCTTTTAAAGAGATAATATCCCCATTAGGGAACCCTTTCAAAGAAGAAGTCCCACCATCAGGGATCACTTTTAAAGAGGGAGTCTTTCCAGCAGGGAGTCCTTTTAAAGAGGGAGTCTCACCATCAGGGACACAATTTAAAGAGAGAGACGCACCATCAGGGACCCATTTTAATGAAAGTGTCTCTCCACCAGGGACACTTTAAAGAGGGAGTCACACCATCAGGGATCCCCTTTAAAGAGTAAGTCTTATCATCTGGGATCCCTTATAAAGAGTGAGTATCACCATCAGAGATTCTTTCAAAGAGTGAGACTCACCATCAGTGACCCCTTGTAAAGAGGGAGTTTTTCTAACAGGGAGTGCTTTTAAAGAGGGAGTCTCACCATCAGAGACACTTTTAAGGAGGGAGTCTCACCATCAGGGACCCCTTTTAAACAGGTTGTCTCATCATCAGAGACCCAATTTAAAGGCACAGTCGCACCATCAGGGATCACTTTTAAAGAGGGAGTCTTTCTATCATGGAGCCCTTTTAAAGAGGGAGTCTCACCAACAGAGACCCTTTTAAAGAGGGAGTCTTTCTATCATGGAGCCCTTTTAAAGAGGGAGTCTCACCAACAGAGACCCTTTTAAAGAGGGAGTCTTTCTATCATGGAGCCCTTTTAAAGAGGGAGTCTCACCAACAGAGACCCTTTTAAAGAGGGAGTCTTTCTATCATGGAGCCCTTTTAAAGAGGGAGTCTCACCAACAGAGACTCTTTTAAAGAGGGAGTCTTTCTATCATGGAGCCCTTTCAAAGAGGGAGTCTCACCGGCAGAGACCCTTTTAAAGAGAGTGAGTCATCATCAGGGTCTCCTTTTAAAGAGTGAGACTCACCATCAGGGACACCTTGTAAAGAGGGAGTCTTTCTATCAGGGACCCCTTTTAAAGAGGGAGTCTCAGCACCAGGGACCCCTTTTAAAGAGAGTATATCCCCATTAGGGACCCCTTTTAAAGAGAAAGTCGCAACATCAGGGATCACTTTTAAAGAGGGAATCTCACCATCAGGGATTCCTTTTGATGAGGGAGTCTCACCATCAGGGACCCATTTTAAAGATGGAGTCTTTCCCTCAGGGAGCCCTTTTAAAGAGTGAGTCTCACCATCAGGGATCCCCTTTAAAGAGTGCATCTTAGCATCTGGGATCCCTTTTAAAGAGGGAGTCTCACCATCAGAGACACTTTTAAAGAGGGAGTCTTTCTCTCAGGGAACCGTTTTAAATTGAGTCTTGTAGAATTCGCAATATAATCGCGATTTCATAAATAAGGAGGAGACACATAGTTTCGTACAAACAGCTTTATTTCAGCAGAATGCTGTCAGGTTTTCAAAGTGGACACAAGCAGCCTGTAAAATGGCCGCCACACCTCGTGGCAGAACGTTCTAGACCTTTCGATAAGCAGACAAGATGGCGTTCCAATAAACATTTGTGCGAGATCGAACAAGACTCAGCACATTTGAGATAATTCACAAAACATAATGGGTTTGCATTTTACACATAAATACTGGAATCGGTCTCCCAGGTGCGAATAAGGGCTATTGTACCAAGCGATCAAGAACCCATCCAAAGACATTAATATGCAAAATCCCCACGACTCTACGATGAGAGAGCCGTTTGCGGGTAGTTACAGAAACATTTGGAAGCCCCAAAACCCCTCCAGGGAGAATACTGACCGGTTACACAATGGGAAAAGTATTAACAGGTACTCAGGCAGTTACAAGTATCACCGAAACCCATTAAACAGAGATCACCCTATACAAGAAGTTTGAGCGCCAAAACTCTGACAAAAGAAAAGACATTATGGGGTAAAAATTCACTTGGTTTCGCCACCCGTTAGCGCCTTAAGAGGGCGCTAATGGGGCGCAAAGCCGCTAACGCCCGGGCGCAGCGATGTTTGCGCCGCTCGAGAACTTAACTTGAGATTGTGCGGCGGCGCTAAAACTTACCGCTGCGACCACCTGCGCGCGCAGATTGTGACGTCATTCCATGGTGCAACGCCCTTGGGGCGCCCCGTAGCGGAAATTGAGTGGCGCCCCCTGCCTTACCGCCTGGCGCTTCCAACGACCAGAAGACTGGAGTGCTATCAATCGCTGTGGGGCTGGGGGGGGGCGCTATTTAAAGGGGGCCTCTTCCTGTCTTTTATTGTTGGTGGCATTTTTGAACTACGCATTCTGAGAGAGAGAGGGAGAGACTTCTGGAGAGATTCAACGTTGTGTGAAGGAGTTTTGGGTACTGAGCAGCACTTTGCAGTTTCATTTTGATTTGCCATTCCTTGTATCGATTTAGCAGAGACCGTGGGAGCTGCACTCTGAGCTCTTTGCCTGGTGCTCTCCATTGTTCTTTCCAGCACATTTGATGTGCAAGTCTCTCCAGGCCGAGATTCAAGGCAGCAATGAACAGGATGTGGATGGAAAGCAAGATTAACCATCCCCTTTAAGAACTGGCCCGTGCCATTGTGTGTGTGTTCCATTGCTGACTGACATTACATGAGCTTCGCCAGCGCTCCGAGTTAGCGCCTCACTGCTCGGCCTTTGCGCCTTAAGAGAGGTGTGCAGCGCCTGCTTTAGCGCTCCACTCACCTCCCGGGGCGGTAAAAGTGAAGTTTCCCGTCAGTGCCGATAATTAGCGCCAGGCGCTAATATTTGCGTCCGGACGATATTTGCGCCCCAAATGGGGCGCGACCTAATTTCTACCCCTAAGATTGGGCGGGAAAAGAGGAATTTCAGCACTATAACTGTAAGGTACAACCGTCCATCTTTCTCTTGCCTCTTGACTCCTTGCCGCTTGCCTCGTGCCTCTGCCTCTTGCAGCTCTTAAAGACTATTGAACTTTCTGATCCGCCAGGATCAGCCTCGTGGCTTGCCGCGAAGATCTGTGTGGAACTGGGCTGTGAAGCCTTGAAACGGGCACACCATCCCGAGAAGTCGGTAAACGGTGTTGGAACCGAAGGCCCGAGATGAGATGAGATGAGATGAGATGAGAAGAGAAGAAGACGACCATACGTATCGCCACGGTCAGTAAGCCCCGACCGCGCCTGTAGGTCGAATAGACACTTTCCTTGCCCAGGAAGACTATTCTTTGAGTTTTATAGAACTGGCATCGGAAGACCATTCTTCGAGTTTTATCGCATCGGGGCGAGGGCACAGGAAGACTATTTTTTGAGTCGTATCGGAACTCCGAGGACAACACAGATCTTCATGACAGCAGACAGTCCAGCCTGCTAGCCGGAGCAGAAACGAGTAAACAAGTGGGGTACAGAGACCCCTGATCAACACGTGGGTGGTCAGGTGCTGCGGTAAAAAACATCCGAGCAGAGTTTTCGGAATTCTCCGAGTTATCACGAGTGGTGAGCATGAGTCTCGATCCTACAAATCTAGTTTAGAGCAGGTATTGATAGAGGAGGGTTTAAGTTTTAAGGATAATTGTAATGTGTGCCCCCTTTTACGATGTGTCGTTCGCTCCTCGTTTCCCTAAAATTAGTTACATAACTGTGTGTAAGATTGTACTGTCATTAATCTGTGCTTATGACATGTATTTCGTAATCTTGAATAATATGCAGTAAAGATTTTCCATTTCGCACCATTCAACCGGGTCTACCTGAGTTTTCTCTCCATTATTGCTCTCGCATCTAAGTCCAGTGTCAGAACCGTAAGGGCGAGTGGGTCGAACCACTCACAGGTGTCTGGTGCTCCCAGGCTGGCTGGAGACCAGAACAGGCAACAAGGCCTAACCTCGCACTAGCACCCAGGCTAAGCACAGAGCCACAGGTGTGTCAAAACCCTTACAGTCTTACTATCAGGGACGCTTTTAAAGAGGGAGTCTCATCATTAGAGACCCTTTTAAAGACGGAGTCTATCTCTCAGGGAGCCCTTTTAAAGAGAGTGAAGGGATAATTACAATTCCTAGCCCTTTCCGTATTCCCCAGACGTTTACCTTCAACTAAAGTTTGCGGTAGCCGTTTCCTATAAGACGCTTAATTGGGTCTAAAGGTCAGACTACCTCTCCCTAAAGGGAATAAACGGTCTAAAGTTGTTACTGTCCTCCAGATAGTACTTTTAAAACGTTTAACTAGTCTGAAACCTTCCGGATATTTTGAGGGTCCGGAATACCACTCAGAATTCTACCAGTCCTTTGAGTGCACAGAAATTGAGTTCGCAAGATGATACAGAAATGTTCTTTGAGACAATTCTAACAATATATAGATTTATTGACGAACCGACATTTAGATTACATATATTATGGCAATCACAACTTTAATCGTTCAAAATACAAATAGCTTACATTTCTTATCAGAGATCCTTATTCTCAAAACTTAACTTCGTTACATTTCCACACTTCTACTTATTTCTTCATCCAGAATATCCACCAAAATCGAATACCTTGATAACCCGAGACTCAATAGTTGTAAACTTACAGAGAATGTCTGTAAAGTTGAGAAACGCTTGTCGTCCCAGCGACTTCTGACTTTTCTGTTTGAAAAGATCTATTTTTATATCTTTTTTGGGTGGTTTATCCTTTGAAGTTTTCCTGATGATGTAAGCGTAATTGTATTACGTTATTCTTTGCTGAATTTGTTCTATTCTTTATTGATATCTCTGTTGAATGCTTTCTGTCTTTACTCTCAATTTAGCCATTGCATGCATAATTATGTCTCTAGCTTAGATGTTTCAAAAATCGTCATATAAACAATGACAGCAATGGTTTCTGTTTGATGTAATTCTTATCGAAGTCTTTCTATTGAATTTCTAATACTACTTTAACTGGTTATTATCAGACGTTGTGACTCTGTGGTATTCCAAGTTCAATACAAGATCAATGTGATTGCTTGGTGTATCCATTGAAGTAATATTTTCAAAGTCGTCTTGTTTGTGTACCTTTTACAACTTGTAAATTAAAACCACTTTATCTAGGGTTTTCCATACATTTCTTATTTACATCAATTGCTTTTTTATCAGACCATGTGACTCCATCTTCAAGCTTAACATTAAAACTATTTGTTCAGCAGGCGTTTCTTTTACTTGATGTCATTTCTTCAAAGCCTTCTGTATGTATTATATTTACAATATGTAAATTGAAAACACTTTAACTCAGTGTTTACTTGTTTTCTCGCTATCTGAATTGGTTGCATATTTAATCGTGTTTCCTGTTTCTAAGTTTAACATAAAACTATTTTACGACAGGTATTTCTTACTTGATGTCATTTTTTCAAAGGCACTTCTTTTTTTAATGTTCTGTGCACCTGTTCGACGTGTTAGATTATAACACTTTACTTGGGTCATTCCATTGTTTTTCTCCAAACTCTAGACATAGAGGAACCTCCAATGGTTTGCTTCAATAGGGCATTGTCTTTGTTAATTTTCCATTCCCATATCAAAGCTTGTGTTTACAGCTTTGTGTTAACAAACCATCCCATCTCATCAGCCTGTATTCTGTTTGCGCCATGTGTCTGCTAAGGCATATGTCTTTTAAAACAATTATGTAATTTATTAATAATTTCAGAAATCTGTTTTTCGTGTCATATATTTTTCTGAATCCTGGCTATTCCCTCACAGCCCCGCCTTGACCAAAAGATGAGCTTAAAACTTCAGGACAGAGTTTGGTCAATATTGCTCATGAGGTTACAATAGCATATTAATTTTACGAGATGAACATTCATGTGCTGCATGAACATTCCTTTTAAATCATCCTGGGGCAATGTTTTGCCTTATTTTAAATTGTACACAATTTAAAAGGATGATAACATAGTCATGTATGAGCGAAACAAAATGTACTTAAAATGTCCAATCAGCAGATGTAGATGTGAGTTCTTGATACGAGTCAAGGAGACGTCAGTTGAAATTAGTTGAAGCTTCTCACGCTGTTCCTTCGATCCAGCGTGTGTACAGATGCTTGTATCTGTGTAGGCCTTACGAGGCACTCAGTTGATTCCTTCTTTATCCGCGATGTCTTCCTCCTTCGCTGAAGTAAGTCGTTGATCTTTCCTTGTTTTGGTTGTTGCGTTTTGCAAATCCAAATCCTGATGCGTTGCCAAGCAGCGTGTAGAAGAGCCGAGGACACCTTCTGTCTTCCCATCATCAGTCATTCGATCGCATCCATTTCCTGTGTCGTGCTCCAAGCTGGGTCTTAAAAGACAGTGTACAACTGCACCTTGTATTGTTCCGCCTTTTCAGTATCTTGCAGGACATCACTTGATATTATCTATGGAGACAGTTTTAAAATATGCTTGCCTTTCTGCTGCTTAACATGTATTTGAACTGGTCTTTCGTTAATAGCAGAATGTATTTGAACAGGTTTTTTCCACTTCGCTCTTAAACCAGGTTTTTACTCGAACTTGTGTTCACAGCTTTGTGTTAACAAGCCATCTTATCTCATAAGCCTGTATTCTGTTTGCAGCCTGTGTCTGCTAAGGCTTATGTTTTTAAACCCAGTGTGTCATTTATTAATAATTTCAGAAATATGTTTTAAGTATCGTATATTTTTCTGAATCCTTCTCAAGAGTCTTACCATCAGGGACCGCTTTTAAAGAGGGAGTCTCACCATCAGGGACCCCTTTTAAAGATGGAGTCTCACCATCAGGGACCCCTTTTAAAGAGGGAGTCTCACCATCAGGGACACCTTTTAAAGATGGAGTCTCACCATCAGGGACCCCTTTTAAAGAGGGAGTCTCACCATCAGGGATCCCTTTTAAAGAGGGAGTCTCACCATCAGGGACCCATTTTAAAGAGGGAGTCTCACCATCAGGGACCCCTTTTAAAGATGGAGTCTCACCATCAGGGACCCCTTTTAAAGAGTGAGTCTCACCATCAGGGACACCTTTTAAAGATGGAGTCTCACCATCAGGGACCCCTTTTAAAGAGGGAGTCTCACCATCAGGGATCCCTTTTAAAGAGGGAGTCTCACCATCAGGGATCCGACCCCTTTTAAACGAGAGAGTATCCCCATCAGGGAACCCTATTAAAGAGGGAGTCTCACCATTAGGGACCCATTTTAAGGAGGGAATCTCACCATCAGGAATCCTTTTAAAGAGTGAGTCTTTCTATCAGGGACCCCTTTTAAAGTGGGTGTCTGACCATCAGGGGCCCCTTTTAAAGAGAGAGTCTTTCTATCAGGGACCCCTTTTAAAGAGAGAGTCTCCACCATAGGGACACCTTTTAAAGAGGGTGTTTCAGCATCAGTGGCTCCGTTAAAGAGGGAGTCTCAACATCAGGGACCTTTTTTAAAGAGGCAGTCTCCCCATCAGGGACCCCTTTTAATGAGAGTGTATCGCCAGCAGTGTCCCCTTTTAAAGAGGGAGTCTTTCTCTCAGGGACCCCTTTTCAAGAGGGAGTCTCACCATCAGGGACCCCATTTAAAGAGAGAGTCTCCACCATCAGGGACCCCATTTAAAGAGAGAGTCTCCACCATCAGGGACCCCTTTTAAAGAGAGAGTCTCCACCATCAGGGACCCCTTTTAAAGAGAGAGTCTCCACCATCAGGGATCCCTTTTAAAGAGAGAGTCTCACCATCAGGGACCCCTTTTAAAGAGAGAGTCTCACCATCAGGGACTCCTTTTAAAGAGGAGTCTCCACCATCAGGGATCCCTTTTAAAGAGAGAGTCTCCACCATCAGGGACCCCTTTTAAAGAGAGAGTCTCACCATCAGGGACCCCTTTTAAAGAGAGAGTCTCACCATCAGGGACCCCTTTTAAAGAGAGAGTCTCACCATCAGGGACTCCTTTTAAAGAGGGAGTCTCCACCATCAGGGACCCCTTTTAAAGAGAGAGTCTCCACCATCAGGGACCCCTTTTAAAGAGAGAGTCTCACCATCAGGGACTCCTTTTAAAGAGGGAGTCTCCACCATCAGGGATCCCTTTTAAAGAGAGAGTCTCCACCATCAGGGACCCCTTTTAAAGAGAGAGTCTCACCATCAGGGACACCTTTTAAAGATGGAGTCTCACCATCAGGGACCCATTTTAAAGAGGGAGTCTCACCATCAGGGACCCCTTTTAAAGAGGGAGTCTCACCATCAGGGACCCCTTTTAAAGAGGGAGTCTCACCATCAGGGACCCCTTTTAAAGAGGGAGTCTCACCATCAGGGATCCCTTTTAAAGAGAGAGTCTCACCATCAGGGATCCCTTTTAAAGAGAGAGTCTCCACCATCAGGCACCCCTTTTAAAAAGAGAGTCTCACCATCAGGGACCCCATTTAAAGAGAGAGTCTCCACCATCAGGGACCCCTTTTAAAGAGAGAGTCTCCACCATCAGGGATCCCTTTTAAAGAGAGAGTCTCCACCATCAGGGACCCCTTTTAAAGAGAGAGTCTCACCATCAGGGACCCCTTTTAAAGAGAGAGTCTCACCATCAGGGACTCCTTTTAAAGAGGGAGTCTCCACCATCAGGGATCCCTTTTAAAGAGAGAGTCTCCACCATCAGGGACCCCTTTTAAAGAGAGAGTCTCACCATCAGGGACCCCTTTTAAAGAGAGAGTCTCACCATCAGGGACCCCTTTTAAAGAGAGAGTCTCACCATCAGGGACTCCTTTTAAAGAGGGAGTCTCCACCATCAGGGACCCCTTTGAAAGAGAGAGTCTCCACCATCAGGGACCACTTTTAAAGAGAGAGTCTCACCATCAGGGACCCCTTTTAAAGAGAGAGTCTCACCATCAGGGACCCCTTTTAAAGAGAGAGTCTCCACCATCAGGGACCCCTTTTAAAGAGGGAATCTTTCTTTCAAGGACGCTTTTTAAGTGAGAGTCTCCCATTACGTACCGCTTTTAAAGAGGCTCACCATCAGGGAGCACTTTTAAAGAGAGATTTCACCGTCAGAAACGCTTTTAAAGAGGGAGTCTTTGTAGCAGGGACCCCTTTTAAAGAGAGCACCTCACAATTAGAGATACTTTTAAACAGGGAGTCTTTCTTTCAAGGATCCCTTTTAAAGTGTGAGTCTCCCCATTAGAGACCCCTTTTAAATAGGCTCACCATCAGGGATCACATTTAAAAAGCGTGGTTAAGCATCAGAGACCACTTTTAAAGACGGAGACTCACCGCCAGAGAACCTTTTAAAGAGGGAGGCTTTCTATCAGGGGCACCTTTTCAAGAGGGTGTCTCCCCTTCAGGGACCTATTTTAAAGATGGAGTCTTTCTATCAGGGACCTCTTTTAAAGTGGGAGTCTTTCTATCATGGATTCAACAGAGAGACAGTCTCCATATTAGGGACCCATTTTGAAGAGGCAGTCTCACCATCAGGGACCCCTTTTAAAGAGGGTGTTTCAGCATCAGGGACTCGTATTAAAGAGGGAGTCTCACCATCAGAAAACCCTTTTAAAGATGGAGTCTCTTCAAAAGGGACCCGTTTTGAAGATGGAGTCTCATCATCAGTTACCCCTTTTAAAAGGTGTATCTGATAGTGGAGACTCTCTCTTTAAAAGGGGTCCCTGGTGGTGGAGACTCTCTCTTTAAAAGGAGTCCCTGATGGTGAGACTCTCTCTTTAAAAGGAGTCCCTGATGGTGAGACTCTCTCTTTAAAAGGGGTCCCTGATGGTGGAGACTCTCTCTTTAAAAGGAGTCCCTGATGGTGAGACTCTCTCTTTAAAAGGGGTCCCTGACGGTGGAGACTCTCTCTTTAAAAGGGGTCCCTGACGGTGGAGACTCTCTCTTTAAAAGGGATCCCTGATGGTGGAGACTTTCTCTTTAAAAGGAGTCCCTGATGGTGAGACTCTCTCTTTAAAAGGGATCCCTGATGGTGGAGACTCTCTCTTTAAAAGGGATCCCTGATGGTGGAGACTCTCTCTTTAAAAGGGGTCCCTGATGGTGGAGACTCTCTCTTTAAAAGGGGTCCCTGATGGTGAGACTCTCTCTTTAAAAGGGGTCCCTGATAGAAAGACTCCCTCTTTAAAAGGGGTCCCTGATGGTGAGACTCTCTCTTTAAAAGGGGTCCCTGATAGAAAGACTCCCTCTTTAAAAGGGGTCCCTGATGGTGGAGACTCTCACTTTAAAAGGGGTCCCTGATAGAAAGACTCCCTCTTTAAAAGGGGTCCCTGATGGTGGAGACTCTCTCTTTAAATGGGGTCCCTGATGGTGAGACTCTCTCTTTAAAAGGGGTCCCTTATGGTGGAGACTCTCTCTTTAAATGGGGTCCCTGATGGTGAGACTCTCTCTTTAAATGGGGTCCCTGATGGTGGAGACTCTCTCTTTAAATGGGGTCCCTGATGGTGAGACTCTCTCTTTAAAGGGGATCCCTGATGGTGGAGACTCTCTCTTTAAATGGGGTCCCTGATGGTGGAGACTCTCTCTTTAAAAGGGGTCCCTGATGGTGGAGACTCTCACTTTAAATGGGGTCCCTGATGGTGGAGACTCTCTCTTTAAATGGGGTCCCTGATGGTGAGACTCTCTCTTTAAAAGGGGTCCCTTATGGTGGAGACTCTCTCTTTAAATGGGGTCCCTGATGGTGAGACTCTCTCTTTAAATGGGGTCCCTGATGGTGAGACTCTCTCTTTAAATGGGGTCCCTGATGGTGAGACTCTCTCTTTAAATGGGGTCCCTGATGGTGGAGACTCTCTCTTTAAATGGGGTCCCTGATGGTGAGACTCCCTCTTGAAAAGGGGTCCCTGAGAGAAAGACTCCCTCTTTAAAAGGGGACACTGCTGGCGATACACTCTCATTAAAAGGGGTCCCTGATGGGGAGACTGCCTCTTTAAAAAAGGTCCCTGATGTTGAGACTCCCTCTTTAACGGAGCCCCTGATGCTGAAACACCCTCTTTAAAAGGTGTCCCTATGGTGGAGACTCTCTCTTTAAAAGGGGTCCCTGATAGAAAGACTCTCTCTTTAAAAGGGGCCCCTGATGGTGAGACACCCACTTTAAAAGGGGTCCCTGATAGAAAGACTCACTCTTTAAAGGGATTCCCTGATCGTGAGATTCCCTCCTTAAAATGGGTCCCTAATGGTGAGACTCCCTCTTTAAAAGGGATCCCTGATGGGGATACTCTCTCGTTTAAAAGGGGTCCCTGATGCTGAGGCTCCCTCTACATAAGGGGTCCCCGATGGTGAGACTCCCTCTTTAAAAGTTGTCCCTGATGAAGACACAACCTCTTTAAAAGGGGTCCCTGATGGAGACGCTCTTTCTTAAAAAGGGGTACCTGATGGAGCCACTCCCTCTTATAAAAGCGGTCCCTGATGTTGAGACTGCCTCTTTCAACCGGGTCCCTGATGGTGAGACTCTCTCTTTACCAGGGACCACTGATGGTGAGACTCAATCATTAAAAGGGGTCCCAGATGTTAAGATGAAGACACACTCTCTTTAAAAGGGGACCCTGAGAGAAAGACTCCCTCTATTAAAAGGGCTCCCTGATAGAGAGACTACCTCTTTTAAGGGAACCCTGATGGTGAGACTACCTCTTTCAAAGGGATCCCTGATGGAAAGAGTCTCTCTTTAAAAGAGGTCCCTGATTGTAAGATTCACACTTTAAAAGGGGTCCTTGATGGTGAGATTCCCTGTTTAAAAGGGACCCTTTATGGTGAGACTCCCTCCTTAAAAGGGGCCCATGATGGTTAGACTCCCTCCTTAAAAGGGGTCCCTGATGGGGAGACATCCTCTTTAAATGGTGACACTGATTGAGACACTCCCCCTTTAAAAGGGGTCCCTCATGGTAAGACACACGTTAAAAGGGCTCCCTGATAGAAAGACTCTCTCTTTAAAAGGGTCCCTTAGTCTTAGACTCTCTCTTTACAAGTGACCACTGATGTTGAGACTCAATCTTTAAAAGGGGTCCCTGATGGTAAGACTCTCTTTAAAAGGTGTCCCTGATAGAAAGACTTCCTCTTTAAAAGAATCTCTGATGGTGAGACACCATCTTTAAAAGGGCTCCCTGATAGAAAGACAACCTCTTTAAAAGGGATCCCTGATGGTTAGATTTTCCTTAAAAGGACTCCCTGATAGAAAGAACCCTCTTTAAAAGGGAACACTGATGGTGAGAATGTCTCTTTAAAAGGGGTCCCTGATGGAAATACTCTCTCTTTAAAAGCGAACCCTGATGGTGAGAGTCCCACTTTAAAAGTGGTCCCTGACGGTGACACTCCCTCTATAAAAGCGGCACCCGTTGGTGAGACTCTCTCTTTAAAAGGAGCTCCTGATGGTTAGACTCCCTCCTTAAAAGGGGTTTCTGATGGGGAGACATCCTCTTTAAAATGTGACACTGATTGAGACACTCCCTCTGTAAAAGGGGTCCCTGTTGGGGAGAATCCCTCTTTAAAACGGTTCCCTGATGGTGTGACACCCTCTTTAAAACGGGTCCCTGGTGGTGTAAGGGTTTTTGTGTGACAACGCCTGTGGCTCTGTGTAAGGGATTCTGACCCTGCGTGTCTCGCAGCCTGTGAGATTCACGCGGCTCTGTGCAGCCTGTATGTCAGTGCGGGTTTAGGCCTTGTTGCCTGTTCTGGTCTCCAGCCAGTCTGGGAGCACTAGACACACCTGTGAGTGGTTCGAATCACTCGCCCTTACGGTTCTAGACACTGGACTTAGATGCGAGAGCAGTAATGGAGATGAAACTCATGTAGACTCGGTTGAATGGTACGAAATGGAAAATCTTTATTGCATGATATTTAAGATTACGAAATACATGTCATAAGCACAGATTAATGACAGTACAATCTTACAAGCAGTTATATAGCTGATCCTAGGGAAACGAGGAACGAACGACACACCGTAAATAGGGGCACACATTACAAGTATCCTTAATACTTAAACCCTCCCCTATCAATATCTGTCCTAGCTAGATTCGTAGGATTTCGAGACTCATGCTCACCACTCGTGATAACTCGGAGAAATTCCGAATAGCTGATCGGATGTTTTTCACCGCAGCACCCACGTGTCGATCAGGAGATCTCCTGGTCCCACTTGTTTACTTGCTTCTGCTCCGGCTAGCAGGCTGGACCGTCTGCTGTGATGAAGATCTGTGTTGGTTGGTTTAACAGGCACAGTCCGAATGGGTTTCACAGACCAGTCAATATTATCTTGGAGGATCTTCCAAGGTCTATTCTTGCAAGTTCAAAGAAGTCTCCCTAGCAAGGAAAACTTGGCTATTCGACCTACAGGCGCGGTCGGGATCTACTGACCGTGGCGATGAGTATGGTCTTCCTCTCTTCTCATCTCATCTCATCTCATCTCATCTCATCTCATCTCGGGCCTTTGGTTCCGATGCCAGCTACCAACATAGGAGCAGCCACGAGGTTACGAGTCGATCGGATAAGAGAATAAGAGAAAGATGGACGGTTGGAGCTTGTAATTATAGTACAAAATCTTCCGTTTCCCGCCCAACCTTAATGTCCTTTCTTTTGTTAGGGTTTGGCGCTCAAATGTCTTGTATGGGTGATCTCCGTTCTTAATGGGTTTCGGGGCTACTCGTAACTGTCTGAGTACCTGTTAATATTTCTCCCATTGTTAAATCGGTCGGTGTTCTCCCTGGAGGGGTCTTGGGGCTTCCAAGTGTTTTGTATAACTACCTGCTAACGGCTCTCTCATCGTAGAGTCGTTGGGATTTTACATATTAATGTCTTTTGGATGGGCCCTTGATTACTCGGTACAATAGCTTTCATTCGTACCTGGGAGACCGATTTCAGTATTTATGTGTATACTGCAAACCCATAATGTCTCGTGTATTATCTTCACTGTGCTGAATCTTAATCGATCTTGCACAAATGTTTATTGGAACGCCATCTTGTCTGCCTGTCGAAAAGTCTAGAATGTTCTGTCACGAGGTGCGGCGGCCATTTTACAGGCTGCTTGTGTCCACTTTGAGAAACCTGACAGCATTCTGCTGAAATAAAAGCTGTTTGAACGAGACTCTGTGTTTTCTCCTTCTTAATAAAATCGCGATATATTGCGAATTCTACATCTGTGCTCAGCCTGGGTGCTAGTGCGAGGTTAGGCCTTGTTGCCTGTTCTGGTCTCCAGCCAGCCTGGGAGCACTAGACACCTGTGAGTGGTTCGACCCACTCGCCCTTACGGTTCTGACACTGGACTTAGATGCGAGAGCAATAATGGAGAGAAAACTCAGGTAGACCCGGTTGAATGGTACGAAATGGAAAATCTTTATTGCATATTATTCAAGATTACGAAATGCATGTCATAAGCACAGATTAATGACAGTACAATCTTACACGCAGTTATGTAACTAATTTTGGGGAAACGAGGAACGAACGACACATCGTAAATGGGGGCACACATTACAATTATCCTTAAAACTTAAACCCTCCTCTATCAATACCTGCTCTAAACTAGATTTGTAGGATCGAGACTCATGCTCACCACTCGTGATAACTCGGAGAATTCCGAAAACTCTGCTCGGATGTTTTTACCGCAGCACCTGACCACCCACGTGTTGATCAGGGGTCTCTGTACCCCACTTGTTTACTCGTTTCTGCTCCGGCTAGCAGGCTGGACCGTCTGCTGTCATGAAGATCTGTGTTGTCCTCGGAGTTCCGATACGACTCAAAGAATAGTCTTCCTGTGCCCTCGCCCCGATGCGATAAAACTCGAAGAATGGTCTTCCGATGCCAGTTCTGTAAAACTCAAAAGATAGTCTTCCTGGGCAAGGAAAGTGTCTATTCGACCTACAGGCGCGGTCGGGGCTTACTGACCGTGGCGATACGTATGGTCGTCTTCTTCTCTTCTCATCTCATCTCATCTCATCTCATCTCATCTCGGGCCTTCGGTTCCAACACCGTTTACCGACTTCTCGGGATGGTGTGCCCGTTTCAAGGCTTCACAGCCCGGTTCCACACAGATCTTCGCGGCAAGCCACGAGGCTGATCCCGGCGGATCAGAAAGTTCGATACAAGAGGCAGGAACAAGACGGCAAGCGAACCAGAGGATAAGAGCCAAGAGAAAGATGGACAGTTGTAGCTTACAGTTATAGTGCTGAAACTCCTCTTTTCCCGCCCAATCTTAATGTCTTTTCTTTTGTCAGAGTTTTGGCGCTCAAACTTCTTGTATAGGGTGATCTCCGTTTAATGGGTTTCGGTGATACTTGTAACTGCCTGAGTACCTGTTAATACTTTTCCCATTGTGTAACCGGTCAGTATTCTCCCTGGAGGGGTTTTGGGGCTTCCAAATGTTTCTGTAACTACCCGCAAACGGCTCTCTCATCGTAGAGTCGTGGGGATTTTGCATATTAATGTCTTTGGATGGGTTCTTGATCGCTTGGTACAATAGCCCTTATTCGCACCTGGGAGACCGATTCCAGTATTTATGTGTAAAATGCAAACCCATTATGTCTTGTGTATTATCTCAAATGTGCTGAGTCTTGATCGCTCTCGCACAAATATTTATTGGAACGCCATCTTGTCTGCTTATCGAAAAGTATAGAATGTTCTGCCACGAGGTGTGGCGGCCATTTTACAGGCTGCTTGTGTCCACTTTGAAAACCTGACAGCATTCTGCTGAAATAAAGCTGTTTGAACGAAACTATGTGTCTACTCCTTATTTATAAAATCGCGATTATATTGCGAATTCTACAGTGGAGAAACACTCTCATTAAAATGTGCCCCTGAAGGGGATACACCCTCTTTAAAAGGGGCCCTGATGTTGCGAATCTCTCTTTAAATTTGGTCTCTGGTGGTGAGACTCCCGCTTTAAATTGACTCCCTGCAGGAAAGACTCTCTCTTTAAAAGTGATCCCTGATGGTGAGACTTCTTCTTTTAAAGGGATTCCTAATGGGGATATTCTCTAATTAAATGGGGTCCCTGATGCTGAGACTCCCTCTTTAAAAGGGGAACCTGATGGCGAAACTCTCTCTTTAAAAAGGGTCCCCGATGGGGAGACTGCCTTTTTAAAAAGGTCCCTGATGGTGAGATTCCCTCTTTAAAAGGGATCCCTGATAGAAAGATTCCTCTTTACAAGTGATCCCTGATGGTGAGTCTCACTCTTTAAAAGGGATCCCTGATGGTGAGACTCCCTCTTTAAAAGGAGTCCCTAATGGCGAGACTCCCTCTTGAAAAGGGGTCCGATTGTAAGACTCCCTCTTTAAAAGGGGTCCCTGGTGGAGAGACTCTCGCTTTAAAAGGGGTCTCTGATGGGGATACTCTCTCGTTTAAAAGGGGTCCCTGATGCTGAGGCTCCCTCTACATAAGGGGTCCCCGATGGTGAGACTCCCTCTTTAAAAGTTGTCCCTGATGAAGACACACCCTCTTTAAAAGGGGTCCCTGATGGAGACGCTCTTTCTTAAAAAGGGGTACCTGATGGAGCCACTCCCTCTTATAAAAGCGGTCCCTGATGTTGAGACTCCCTCTTTCAACGGGGTCCCTGATGGTGAGACTCTCTCTTTACCAGGGACCACTGATGGTGAGACTCAATCATTAAAAGGGGTCCCAGATGTTAAGATGAAGACACACTCTCTTTAAAAGGGGACCCTGAGAGAAAGACTCCCTCTTTAAAAGGGCTCCCTGATAGAGAGACTACCTCTTTTAAGGGAACCCTGATGGTGAGACTACCTCTTTCAAAGGGATCCCTGATGGAAAGAGTCTCTCTTTAAAAGGGGTCCCTGATGGTGAGATTCCCTGTTTAAAAGGGACCCTTTATGGTGAGACTCCCTCCTTAAAAGGGGTCCCTGATGGGGAGACATCCTCTTTAAAATGTGACACTGATTGAGACACTCCCTCTGTAAAAGGGGTCCCTGTTGGGGAGAATCCCTCTTTAAAACGGTTCCCTGATGGTGTGACACCCTCTTTAAAATGGTTCCCTGATGGAGAGACACTCTCATTAAAATGTGCCCCTGAAGGGGATACACCCTCTTTAAAAGGGGCCCTGATGTTGCGAATCTCTCTTTAAATTTGGTCTCTGGTGGTGAGACTCCCGCTTTAAATTGACTCCCTGCAGGAAAGACTCTCTCTTTAAAAGTGATCCCTGATGGTGAGACTTCTTCTTTTAAAGGGATCCCTAATGGGGATATTCTCTAATTAAATGGGGTCCCTGATGCTGAGACTCCCTCTTTAAAAGGGGAACCTGATGGCGAAACTCTCTCTTTAAAAAGGGTCCCCAATGGGGAGACTGCCTTTTTAAAAAGGTCCCTGATGGTGAGATTCCCTCTTTAAAAGGGATCCCTGATAGAAAGATTCCTCTTTACAAGTGATCCCTGATGGTGAGTCTCACTCTTTAAAAGGGATCCCTGATGGTGAGACTCCTCTTTAAAAGGGGTCCCTAATGGCGAGACTCCCTCTTTAAAAGGGGTCCGATTGTAAGACTCCCTCTTTAAAAGGGGTCCCTGGTGGAGAGACTCTCGCTTTAAAAGGGGTCTCTGATGGGGAGGCTTCCTCTTTAAAAGGGATCCCTAATGTAGCGACCCTCTCATTTAAAAGTGGTCCCTGATGGTGAGACTCCCTCTTTAGGTGGGGCCCCTAAATGTGAGACTTTCCCTTTAAAATGGGTCCCTGATGTAGAGACACCCTCTTTAAAAGGGACCCCTTTTGGTGAGACCTCCTCTTTAAAAGGGGCCCCTGGTGGTGAAACTCTCTCTTTAAAAGGGGTCCCTGTTGGTGCGATCCCCTCTTTAAAAGGACTCCCTGATATAAATACACCCTCTTTAAAAGGGATCCCTGATGGTGCGACTTCTTTAAAAGGGGTCCCTAATGGGGATATTCTCTCTTTAAAAGGGGTCCCTGATGGTGAGACTCCCTCTTTAAAAGTGGTCCCTAATGGTGAGACTCCCTCTTTAAAAGGGGACTCTGATGGTGAGACTTCTTCCTTAAAAGGGTTCCCTTATGGTGAGAATCTCTCGTTAAAAGGTGTCCCTGATGGAGTGCCTCCCTCTTTAAAAGGAGTCCCATATGGTGAGACTGCCTCTTTAAAATGTGTCCCTAATGGGGAAAATCTCTCTCCATGGGGTCCATGATAAAAAGACGCCCTCTTTAAAAGAGGTCCCTGTTAGAAAGTTCACCATTTAAAAGGGATCCCTGATGGTGCGACATCTTCTTTAAAAGGGATCCTAAATGATAAAAGAATCTCTCTTTAAAAGGGGTCCTTGAAAGAAAGAAAGACTCACTCTTTAAAAGGGTCTCTGATGGTGAGATTCCCTCTTTAAAAGGAATCTCTGAGTGTGAGACACTCCCTTTATAAGGGGTCCCTGAGTGTGAGACTCTCTCTTATAAAGGGATCCCTATTAGTGAGACTCCCTCTTTAAAAGGAGGCCCTGATGGTGAGACTCCCTATTTAAAAGGGGTCCCTAGTGGAGAGACACTCTCGTTCAAAAGGGGTCCCTGAATGGGTTACACCCTCTTTAAAAGGGTTCTCTGATGGTGAGACCCTCTCTTTAAAAGGGGTGTCTGATGGTGAGACCCTGTCGTTTAAAAGGGGTCCCTCATGGTGAGACTCCCTCTTTAAAATGTGTCCCTTACGGTGAGACTCCCTCTTTAAAAGGGATCTCTGATGGTGAGTCACAGTCTTTAAAATGTGTCCCTGATGGTAAGACTCATTTTAAAAGGGCTCCCTGATAGAAAGACTCGCTCTTTAAAAGGTTCTCTAATTTTGCGACTTCTTCTGTAAAAGGTTTCCATTATGGGGATACTCTCTCGTTAAAAGGGCTCCCTGATGATGTGAAGGGATAATTACAAGTCCTAGCCCTTTTCAGGCTACCCCAGTTCAGGCGTATTCCCCAGACGTTCACTTTCAACTAAAGTTAGCGGTAGCCGAATCCTATAAGACGCTTAATTGTGGCTAAAGGTCAGACTACCTCTCCCGAAAGGAAAGAAACATTCTGAAGATGTTACAATCCTCTGGATAGCACTTTTAACAAGGTTAACTGAACTGTAACCTTCCGGACATTATAAGGTTCCGGAAAACCCACCAGAATTCTGCAACTCCTCACAAAAGTGTGTACAGAAATTGAGTTTGCGAGGTTGATACAAAATTACTCTGTGAGACAATTCTAAAAATATATAGATTTATTAAAGAACCGACATTCAGCTAACAGCTGTTGATTCAGTCGCAAACTTAACAGTTCAAAATACAAATAGCTTACATTTCTTATCAGAGATCCTTATTCCCAAATCTTAACTTCGTTACATTTCCACACTTCTAATTATTCTTAATCCAGGATATCCACGGAAATCAATTACCTTGATTAGCCGAGACTCAAAGGGTTAAAAACGTACAGAGCCTGCCTCTGAAGTTGAGAATCGCTTGCCTTTGTAAGGGGTGACCTGCGGCTCTGTGCTTAGCCTGGGTGCAAGTGCGAGGTTAGGCCTTGTTGCCTGTTCTGGTCTCCAGCCAGCCTGGTAACACTAGACACCTGTGAGTGGTTCGACCCACTCGCCCTTACGGTTCTGACACTGGACTTAGGTGCGAGAGCAATAATGCAGAGAAAACTCAGGTAGACCCGGGTGAATAGTGCGAAATGGAAAATCTTTATTGCATATTATTCAAGATTACGAGATACATGTCATAAGCACAGATTAATGACAGTACAATCTTACACACAGTTATGTAACTAATTTTAGGGAAACGAGGAGCGCATGACACATCGTAAAAGGGGGCACACATTACAATTATCCTTAAAACTTAAACCCTCCCCTATCAATACCTGTCCTAAACTAGATTTGTAGGATCGAGACTCATGCTCACCACTCGTGATAACTCGGAGAATTCCGAAATTCTGCTCGGATGTTTTTACCGCAGCACCTGACTATCCACGTGTTGATCAGGGGTCTCTGTACCCCACTTGTTTACTCGTTTCTGCTCCGGCTAGCAGGCTGGACCGTCTGCTGTCATGAAGGTCTGTGTTGTCCTCGGAGTTCCGATACTACTCGAAGAAGAGTCTTCCTGTGCCCTCACCAGTTTGTAAAATTCAAAAAATGGTCTTCCTGGGCAAGGAAAGTGTTTATTCGACCTACAGGCGCAGTCGGGGCTTACTGACCGTGGCGATACGTATTGTCATCTTCTTCTCTTCTCATCTCATCTCATCTCATCTCATCTCGTCGGTTCCAACACCGTTTACCGACTTCTCGGGATGGTGTGCCCGTTTCAAGGCCTCACAGCCCAGTTCTACACAGATCTTCGCGGCAAGCCACGAGGTTGATCCTAGCGGATCAGAGTCCAGAGCCGTCAGGCAAGAGAATAAAAGTTCAACAGTCTTCCAGCGAGTCAAAACAGCAAGAGCAGCAAGAGGCAGGCGGCAAGAGACAAGAGCAACAAGAGACAGATGGATGGCTGTACCTTACAGTTATAGTGCTGTAATTCCTCTTTTCCCGCCCAATCTTAATGTCTATCTTTTGTCAGGTTTTGGCGCTCAAACTTCTTGTATAGGGTGATCTCCGTCTTTAATGGGTTTCGGTGATACTTGTAACTGTCTGAGTACCCGTTAATACTTCTCCCATTGTGGAACCGGCTAGTAGTCTCCCTGGAGGGGTTTTGGGGCTTCCAAATGCTTTCTGTAACTACCCGCAAACGGCTCTCTCATCGTAGAGTCGTGGGGATTTTGCATATTAATGTCTTTGGATGGGTTCTTGATCGCTCGGTACAATAGCCCTTATTCGCACCTGGGAGACCGATTCCAGTATTTATGTATAAAATGCAAACCCATCATGTCTTGTCAATTATCTCAAATGTGCTGAGTCCTGTACGATCTTGCACAAATGTTTATTGGAACGCCATCTTGTCTGCTCATTGAAAGTCTAGAACGTTCTGCCACGAGGCGTGGCAGCCATTTTACAGGCTGTTTGTGTCCGCTTTGAAACCTGACAGCATTCTGCTGAAATAAAGCTGTTTGTACGAAACTTTATGTCTACTTCTTATTTTATAAAATCGCGATAATTTTGCGAATTCTACACCTTTCCAGCGACTTCTCACTTTCCATCTAAAAAGCTCTATATTTTCTCTTGTTTAATGGTATATTCTTTGTAGTTTTCTGCTGATGTAGCTAATTATCTCTAGCCATACCTCTGTTGACTTCTTTCTATTCTTACTGTTACTTCAGCTGTTAGCTTGCAGAATTCTGTCTCTATCTTTAGGTTTTCCAAAGTTATCTTAAAATATGGTTATTACTGATGTATCTATTTGATGCCATTCTTACGAAGGTCTCCCATTCAATTCTTAATATTGGCTGAACTGCTTTTATTACAGACTTTGCGTCTCCTTGTGTTCCAAGTTCAACACATAAACAATGTGATAGCTTGGCACATCTATTGATGTAATATTTTCAAAGTCTTCTGTAGGTATCTTTTACAATATGTAAATCAAAACCACTTCAACCAGGGTGTTTTTTTCCTAGCCGTCTTAGTTGGTTATATACATAATTGTGTTTCCTGTTTCATTTGATGTTACTTTTATAAAAGGCACATGTTTTTTAATATTCTCTGTTCCTGTTCGAAGTGTTATAGTTTAACACTTTACTTGAGCATTGCTATTGTGTTGGTTCCAAACTGCAGACTCCTTGGAACCTACAACCCTCTGTTTTAATGTTGCCATTGTCTCAGTGTCAATAACCATTTCCCATTTCAAAAGCTTACGTGGTGTTTAAAGCTTTGTGTTAACACTTCATCTTATCTCAGAAGCCTCTATTTCTGTTAACGGCTTTTGTCGTTGAGGCTTTTAGATTTTTAACCCCATTTTGTTATGTTTTAATAAAGCTAGAATTCTGTTCATAGCATGGTGTATTTTTCTGAAATATGGCTATTCCATTAGAGGTGAGACTCCCTCTTTAAAAGGGGTCCCTGATGGTAAGACTCACTTTAAAAGTGATAAAAAAAGCTCCCTCTTTGAAAGGGTCTCTGATGGTAAGATTCCCTCTTTAAAAGGGCTCCCTGATAGAAAGTCTCCCCCTTTAAAAGGGATTCCTGATGGTGAGACTCCCTCTTTAAAAGGGATCCCTGTTGGTGAGACTCCATCTTTAAAAGGGGCCCCCGAAAGTGATACACCCTCTTTAAACGGGGAGCATGATGGTGAGACTCTCCCTTTAAAAGGGGTCCCGGATGTTAAGACTCACTTTAAAAGGGCTCGCTGATAGAAAGACTCCCTCTTTAATCGGAGTTCCTGATGCTGAAACAGCCTCTTTAAAAGGACACCCTGATAGAAAGACTCATTCTTTAAAAGGGGTCCCTGATTTTGAGACTCTCTCTTTAGTGAGACTCACTCATTAAAAGGGGACCCTGATGGTAAGAATCTCTTTAAAATGAGTCCCCGAGTGTGAAACTCCGTTTTTAAAAGAGAACCTTGATGGTGAGACTCCCTCTTTAAAACGGGACCCTGTTGTTAAGACTCTCTTTAAAAGAGGTCCCTGATGGTGAGACTCCCCCTTTAAAAGGAGTCCCTGATGGGGAGACACCCTCTTTAAAAGGTGTCCCTGATAGAATGACTCCCTCTTTAAAAGGTCTCTGATGGTGAGTCTCTCTCTTTAAAAGGGATCCGTAACGGTGAGACTCTCTTTTTAAAAGGGGTCTTTGATAGTGAGTCTCTTTAAAATGTTTCCCGATTGGGGAGTCTATGGGTTAAAAATTCAGTTGGTTGCGCCTCCCGTTAGCGCCTTAAAAGGGCGCTAATGGGGCGTTAAGGCGCTAACGCCCGGGCGCAGCGCTGTTTGCGCCGCTCGAGAACTTAACTTGACATTGTGCGGCGGCGCTAAAGCTTACCGCTGCGACCACCTGCGCGCGCAGATTGTGACGTCATTCCATGGTGCAACGCCCTTGGGGCGCCCCGGAGCGGAAATTGAGTGGCGCCCCCTGCCTTACCGCCTGGCGCTTCCAACGACCGGAAGACTGGAACGTTATCAATCGGTGTGGGGCTGGGGGGGGCGCTATTTAAAGGGGGCCTCTTCCTGTCTTTTTCTGTGGTCGACATTTATGCACCACTCGTTCTGAGAGAGAGAGAGAGATTCGGAGAGAGAGAGAGAGAGACTTCCACATTGACTCAACGCTTTGTGAGGTAGTTTTGCCTAGTTCATCCTAACTTTGCTGCTACTTTCGTTGCTGTACCTCATTACTTTTCTGGCAAAGAGAATATGGGGGCTGCAATGATTGGGGGCGTCGTCCTGCTCCAGCTCAATCGGAGGATAGTGAGACGCAGACAGAGAGTGGCAATGATGGCCAGACGGAGGAGGGCCATCAGGCGCATGTACAGGAGAGCTTACCCTCCCAGGGTATATCGTGAACAGCTCTCCTACATTCACATGTCCGAGGAGCTGTGTTTGCGAAGGCTGCGATTCAGCAAGGAGGTGGTCACTGAGCTCTGCCACCTGCTGCAGCCAGATCTGCAGCCTCAGCTGAGGTCCAGGACGTCTCTGTCGGTGGCAGTGAAGGTCACAGTGGCTTTGAACTTCTACGCCACTGGCTCATTCCAAGCTGCTGTTGGGGACCTCGCCAATATCTCCCAGTTTGCGGTGCATCGCTGCATCCGGCAGGTCACCAATGCCCTCTTCACAAGGAGACGAGACTTCATCTCCTTCCCTATGACCCCAGACAAGCAGCATGACCGTGCTATGGGCTTTGCGAGGGTAGCGGGCTTCCCCATGGTGCAGGGCGCCATTGACTGCACGCATGTGGCTTTGCGTGCTCCGCGAGAGAATGCAGAGGAGTTCCGGAACAGAAAGGGGTTCCATTCCTTGAATGTGCAGTTGGTCTGTGACCACAGACAGGTGATTCTCGCTGTCAATGCCCACTATCCGGGCAGCTGCCACGATGCTTTCATCCTGCGCCAGAGTACTGTGGCAGAAATTTTCGAGGCACCGCATCAGCCAGTTGGTTGGCTTCTGGGGGACAAGGGGTACGCATTGAGCACCTGGCTGATGACACCGCTCCGTGCGCCAAACACCCCTGCTGAGCTGCGGTACCAGGAAAGCCAACAAGCAACCAGGAACATTATTGAGCGCACAATCGGCATGCTCAAACAACGATTCCGCTGTCTGGACCATTCCGGAGGAGCCCTGCAGTACTCGCCTGAGCAAGTTTCCAAATTCGTAGTGGTGTGCTGCATGTTGCACAACATGGCAATCCTCAGGACGCAGCCAATGCCACCAGGCCTTGCAGCACCACAAGAGGAGGAGGAGGAAGAGGAGGAACAGGCCGAGGACGATGATCAGCAGCAGCACCAAGGCAGGAGGGCGGCCCACAATGGTCAAACTGCAAGGGCCGTCCGTCAACGACTAATAGCAAGCCGCTTCTAGGGCCCCTGCCATTGCTACAAACACGAATCAACCCAGCACGCAACCCCTAAGCCGGCCAAGGCACCAATAATTCCAACCACCAGCCATGTATATTTTGAATACAGAAACTTATTTATTGTACAAACTCTGTGTGTGTCAATTCCTCATGACAAACTCATAGAAATAAACACAAAAAAACAGTCAATAACATAACTGGTTCTCACAACCTGGAGATAATGTCCAAAACACTAAACAAAAGTTGGGCCATGAACCTCGGCCTTTAATAAAAAAATGACCAGCATTTTGGCACACCTCCTACTTTTTGCCCTTCGAGGGTGATCTCCTTCCCTTGCGCACTTCCCCCCTTCTAACCCTACTGCTCCTCCGTAATGGGACCTCAGTGGCTGCAGCAAGGCTGGTGGAAGGCTGCTGCTTGTCAGACCCTGACACTGCAGATGCCCCTGAAGGACGGCCTCGACCACTTCTGGGCCTGGAGGGCCCGGCTGCAGACTGCACCAACTCTGCATGGGCGGCAGCAGTCTGTCCTACAGGCGGTGGCAAGTGCAGTGGAGAAGTGACAGTGTTGGCAGCAGGAATGCTGTCATCGTGAGAGAGGACAGCAACTCCCTGCTCGCCCGACACACTGGCACTCCCACGGGGCAGCACTTCAGCATCCGGAGCAATTTGCCGGAGAACAGATTGCTGGCCTGCTGCGGCGCGGTGACAGCCCCGGGGACATGTGCACGAACCATCGAGGATGGCAGCAGTCAGTGCTCGCGTGGCCTCAATCTGAGTCTGCATGAGAGCAGTCTCAGATGGGTTCCTGGCAGCCAGTGACTGAATTGCAGCACTAAGCTTTAGTGTGGCATCCGCCTGTGCTACAGCGAAGTGCTCCACACTCCTTGCCAGTGCCTCAATGCATTCGGGCACCCTTCCCACTGCACCCATGAGCTCAGTGTGCATGCCCACCGCCTGGCTGTTCATTTCTGCAATCAGCCGCTCCTCCTCTGCGTCCATTGCATTAGGAGTGTCTGGCATACTCTCCCTCTGGGGAGAAGGCTCCCGTTCTTCCCTCCCCCCCCCATGGCGTGGCTGCAGCCCGCTGGGTCCTGGAGCTTCACCATCATCAGCCCCTTCCCCCCTGCTCCCCCGTTCTTCCCTCCCCCCCCAATGGCGTTGCTGCAGCCCGCTGGGTCCTGGAACTTCACCATCATCAGCCCCTTCCCCCCTGCTCCCCTCCGGGGAAGGCGTGTTCCCAGTGTGGCCATGGGCTTCCTCGGGAGAGGGTGGCACTGATGCTCCGGCTTCCTCTTCCTCCTCAGCTGCAGCATCACTCCCAGTGGCAGCTTCAGGGACCATCTCCTCAGCTGGTGAATCACCATCTGAAAGCAGGGAGGTACAAGAGTGGCTTTAGCGTGAGGACAGGGTGGCAGTAAGGGAGGAATAAGTGCAGCGAGTTAGCAAGTTGGATTGAAAGTGTCAAAGGCTGGTGTTGTGAGGGACAAGTGGAAGGACAGAGGACAAAAAGGTGATGACCTTACCATTGCTGTCCACAACGGGGTCGGCGTCCCCAGTGGCGACGGGACCGATCACCCGGCTTGCCACAATCCTGTGGACGCGCTCCTCCAGATCGCTGAGGGGTTGCAGCTGAAGCCGCCCTCCACCCGTCCGTTGCTGCTGTCTCCGATTATGAGCCAGCTTAGCCTGCAAGAAAAAGGACAGCATCTGAGTCAATATACAGCCATGGTCTTGCCTGATGTGCCTCCCATAGGTGAATAGCCCTTACAATATGCAGCCATGGTCTTGCCTGATGTGCCTCCCATAGGTGAATAGCCCTTACTGTATGCAAAGTGTGGAATGTGTGTGTGTGTTTGATGAAAGGGCCATAGGTGTTGGATGAGTGTTGTGCATTGGGGTTTTAAGACCCTCTGGCCATAGAGTGAGGTTGAGATGGAGGGATGGAGAGGTATTGAGAAAAAGCCACTCACCCTGACGACCCGAGTGAGGTCGTTGAACTTTTTGCGGCACTGAACATGGGTCCTGGGCACCATGCTCCTGGAGGAGACGCTCTGAGCCACCTCCCTCCACACTCTTCTGAACTCGCGTGGCAAAGGCCTCCTGCCACTCTCCGGGAACAGCATGCATCGTCTGCGCTCCACTGCGTCAACCAGAGCATCCAAGGCCCGCTCGGTGAAGCGATGAGCGCGTTCTCTCACCCTCTCCATGCTTGGCAGCAAAATGGATTACAGGTCTCTCCAGGCTGAGATTCAAGGCTGCAATGAGCAGGGTGTGGCTGGGGAGCAAGTGGCCCCCCCCGCTTTAAGAAGTGTCCGGCGCCAGTGTGTCTGTGTTCCCTCGCTAACTGGCAGCAGCTGCGCTGCGCTCGTGCGCTGAGGTAGCGCCTCACTCCTAGGCCTTTGCGCCTTAAGAGAGGTGTGCAGCGCCTAATTTAGCGCTCCACTCACCTCCCGGGGCGGTAAAAGTGAAGTTTCCTGTCAGTGCCGATAATTAGCGCCAGGCGCTAATATTTGCGCGCGGACGATATTTGCGCCCCAAATGGGGCGCGACCTAATTTCTACCCCTATCTCTTTAAAAGGGATCCCTGATTGAATGACACCCTCTTTAGCAAGAGTCCCTGATGCTTAAGCACCCTTTTTAAAAGTGGTCCCTGATTGTGAGCCTCTTTAAAAGGGGGCCCTAATGGGGAGACTATGGGGTAAAAATTCAGTTGGTTGCGCCTCCCATTAGCGCCTTAAGAGGGCGCTAATGGGGCGCAAAGCCGCTAACGCCCGGGCGCAGCGATGTTTGCGCCGCTCGGGAACTTAACTTGACATTGTGCGGCGGCGCTAAAACTTACCGCTGCGACCACCTGCGCGCGCAGATTGTGACGTCATTCCATGGTGCAACGCCGTTGTGGCGCCCCGGAGCGGAAATTGAGTGGCGCCCCCTGCCTTACCGCCTGGCGCTTCCAACGACCAGAAGTCTGGAACGCTATCAATCGCTGTGGGGCTGGGGGGGGCGCTATTTAAAGGGGGCCTCTTCCTGTCTTTTATTGTTGGTGGCATTTTTGAACTACGCATTCTGAGAGAGAGAGGGAGAGACTTCTGGAGAGATTCAACGTTGTGTGAAGGAGTTTTGGGTACTGAGCAGCACTTTGCAGGTTCATTTTGATTTGCCATTCCTTGTATCGATTTAGCAGAGACTGTGGGAGCTGCACTCTGAGCTCTTTGCCTGGTACTCTCCATTGTTCTTTCCAGCACATTTGATGTGCAAGTCTCTCCAGGCCGAGATTCAAGGCTGCAATGAACAGGATGTGGATGGAAAGCAAGATTAACCATCCCCTTTAAGAACTGGCCCGTGCCATTGTGTGTGTGTTCCATTGCTGACTGACATTACATGAGCTTCGCCAGCGCTCTGAGTTAGCGCCTCACTCCTTGGCCTTTGCGCCTTAAGACAGGTGTGCAGCGCCTGCTTTAGCGCTCCACTCACCTCCCAGGGCGGTAAAAGTGAAGTTTCCAGTCAGTGCCGATAATTAGCGCCAGGCGCTAATATTTGCGTCCAGATGATATTTGTGCCCCAAATGGGGCGCGACCTAATTTCTACCCTATATCTTTAAATGAGATCCCTGATGTTACGACTCTCTTTAAAAGGGCTCTCTGATAGAAAGACTCCCTCTTTAAAAAGAGTCCCCGAGGGTGAGACTCCCTCTTTAAAAGGGGTCCATGATAGATAGAATCTCTCTTTAAAAGGGGTCCCTGATAATGAGCCTCCCTCTTTAAAATGGGTCCCTGATGGTGAGATTCCATCTTTAAAAGGGTCCCCTGATGGCGAGACGGTGGCATAGTGGTTAGCACTGGTGCCTCACAGCGCCAGAGACCCGGGTTCGAATCTGACCTCGGGTGACTGTCTGTGTGGAGTTTGCACATTCTCCCCGTGTCTGCGTGGGTTTCCTCCGGGTGCTCCGGTTTCCTCCCACAGTCCAAAAATGTGCGGGTTAGGTTGATTTGGCTATGATAAATTGACCTTAGTGTTAGGGGGGGATTAAATATGTGGGGTTATGGGGATAGGATGGGATATGTTAGGGGGAATTAAATACGTGGGGTTACGGGGGTCGGGTGGGATATGTGTACTGTGGGGATTAAAGCAGGGACAGGGTACTGGATTTGGATGATCAGCCATGATCGTATTGAATGGTGGAGCAGGCTCGACGGGCCGAATGGCCTACTCCTGCTCCTAGATTCTATGTTTCTATGTTTCTATGAGACTCTCTCTTTAAAAGGGGTCCCTGATGATGAGCCTCCCTCTTTAAAATGGGTCCCTGATGGTGAGATTCCATCTTTAAAAAGGTCCCCTGATGGTGAGAATCCCTCTTTAAAAGGGCTCCCAGATGGAAAGATTAAAAAGGGTCTCCGATGGTAAGACTCTCTTTAAAAGGGAGCCCTGATAGAAAGATTCCCTCTTTAAAAGTGTCTCTGATGGTGAGACTCCCTCTTTGAAAGGGATCCCTAATGGGGAGATTCTCACTCTTTAAAAGGGGTCCCTGTTGGTGAGATTCCCTCTTTAAAAGGTGTCACTGAGTGTGAGACTCTCTCTTTAAAAAGGAATGCTCATGATAAGACTCTGTTTAAAAGGGCCCCCTTAGAGAAAGACTCCATCTTTAAAACGTTCTCTAATGGTGAGAGTCGCTCTTTAAAAGTTCTCCCTGGTAGAGAGACTCCCTCTTTAAAAGGGATCCCTGATGGTAAGGCTCTCTTTAAATTAGCTCCCTGATAGAAAGACTCCCTCTTTAAAAAGGATCCCTGATGGTGAGACACACTCTTTAAAAGGGTTCCCTGAGAGAAAGACTCCCTCTTTAAAAGGGAACCCTGTTATGAGACTCCCTCTTTAAATGGGGTCCCTGATGGTGAGATTCGCTCTGTAAAAGGGGTCCCTGATTTTTGAGACTCCCTCTTTAATCGGAGTCCCTGATGCTGAAACACCCACTTTAATAGGGGTCCCTAATAGAAAGAGGCGGCGGACCTGGGTGGAGCGACAGCGGCGAGGCGGCATCAATAAAAGGTGGCAGCGACCAGGTAGGCCCACAGAGGCGGCGTACCTGGGTGGATCGACAGCAGCTAGGTGGCGTCAATAAAAGGCGGCAGTGACCAGGTAGGCCCACAGAGGTGGCATACCTGGGTGGAGCGACAGCGGCGAGGTGGCGTCAATAAAAGGCGGCTGTGACCAGGTAGCCCCACAGAGGTGGCGGACCTGGGTGGATCGACAGCAGCTAGGTGGCGGAAGTATAAGGTGGCAGAGACCAGGTAGCCCCACAGAGGCGGCGGCAGTATAAGGAGGCAGAGACCAGGTAGGCCCACAGAGGCGGCGGCAGTATAAGGAGGCAGAGACCAGGTAGGCCCACAGAGGCGGCGGACCTGGGAGCAACAGCGGTGAGGCGGCGTCAATAAAAGGCGGCTGTGACCAGGTAGGCTTACCAATCTGAGCCCCGAGAGCGGAAGAGAGAGAAGTAAAAAATAATCGAAGTGTGACGTCACCAGACAGCAGGTAAGTGATTGGTTGGTGAGTATTTCTCTTCTTCTCCATTTTCCAAACTTAAATGTTGTGGTTTATAGTTTCTAGGGTCTCTGTGGTGTAGCGGGGACAGTTGGTAAACAAGGGCCCTATATCATTTGATTATATTATGATTGGTGGGATTGATTTGATTTAATTTAAGTTCAATTAATTAAAGGGTTAGTCATGGCAACGCAGCTCGGCGCTGTGGTATGCTCCTCCTGCGCTATGTGGGAAATCGGGGACACTTCCTGTGTCCCTGACGACCATGTGTGCAGGAAGTGTATCCAGCTGCAGCTAATGGCAGACCGCATTGCGGTGCTGGAGCTGCGAATGGATGCATACTGGTGCATTCACGATGCTGAGGACCTCGTGGATAGCACATTTAACCAGTTGGTCACACCGCAGGTAAAGGTTGCACAGGCAGAAAGAGAATGAGTGAACACCAGGCAGAGTAATAGGCACAGGCAGGTAGTGCAGGAGTCCCCTGTGGACATCCCCCTCTCAAACAGATATACCGCTTTGGATACTGTTGAGGGGGATGGCTTATCAGGGGAAGGCAGCAGCAGCCAACTTCCTGGCACCAGGGGTGGTTCTGCTGCACAGGACGGGAGGAAAAAGATGGGTAGAGCTATAGTGATAGGGGATTCTATTGTAAGGGGAATAGTTGGTCGTTTCTGCGGCCGCAAACGAGACTCCAAGATGGTGTGTTGCCTCCCTGGTGCTAGGGTCAAGGATGTCTCAGAGCGGCTGCAGAACATTTTGGAAGGGGAGGGTGAACAGCCTGTTGTCATGGTGCATATAGGTACCAACGATATGGGTAAAAAACGGGATGAGGTCCTAAAAGCTGAATATAGGGAGTTAGGAGGTAAATTAAAAAATAGGACCTCAAAGGTAGTAATCTCAGGATTGCTACCAGTGCCACGTGCTAGTCAGAGGAGAAATAGAAGGATATTTCAGATGAATACGTGGCTAGAGGAATGGTGCAAGGGGGAGGGATTCAAATTCCTGGGACATTGGAACCGGTTCTGGGGGAGGTGGGATAAGTACAAATCGAAGGATATGCACCTGGGCAGCACCGGGACCGATGTCCTTAGGGGAGTGTTTGCTAGTGCTCTGGGGGAGGGTTTAAACTAAAATGGCAGGGGGTTGGGAACCTGAGCAGAGAGACAGAGGAAAGGGAAACAAGGATAGAAGCAAAAGTGAGGAAGGAAAAAAACAAAGTTGTCAGTCAGAGAAATCAAGGGTTTAAATCAAACGTCGCCACAGTAAATAATAATTCTAAAAGATCTATGAGCGTTAAATAAAACAAGCCTGAAGGCTTTGGGGGAAAAATTCAGCTGCTTGCGCCTCCCGTTAGCGCCTTAAGAGGGCGCTAATGGGGCGTAAAGCAGCTAACGCCCGGGCGCAGCGCCGCCCACGCCTCCCGAAAAATTTAGTGGGAGGTTAGCGGCGGCGGTATCCGGTAGCGCCCTGTGGCGCTGCGCCGCCGGCGATGACGTCATCACCGTGCGCAGCACCCCGCTCGCGCCCCGGCCGTGATCTTCAGTCGCGCCCCCTGATTTACCGCCAGACGCTATGTCCGACGGGTTCCGGGAGGCGTACGTGCGGCCGGGGCGGCGATATTTAAAGGGGAGGTGGCAGGCGGCCATTTTTGTTGCTGGCCGCCTGCCAGCACCTGCCCCCGTTGCTGTCCCCGGCCCCCGTGAAGCCCCCCCACCGTGAAGTGCCGGCTGCGCTCCAAGAGCCCGGCACTTCTCTTGAGTGCCGGGCTCTTTTGCCGGCACTCCCGATCCCTGGGAGCCCAGCTGGGCCCCGGTTCGCGCTGCGCAGGGTCCCTCCCCTTTAAGAAGGGGAGGAAGGCCTGCAATACCGCGGCGCGACGTGCCGCAGCGCGTGGCGCTGCGGCACGTAGCGCCAGGATATTCACTCGCAGCGCCCCAAGAGGGATGCGGGGTGCTTCCAGTGGCGCCCCGCTTCCCTCTTGGGGCGCAACCACTGAAGTTCCGGCGCGGGGCCGCTAATTTTTTCGGGGCGCTAAAAGTCGCGCCCCGGCGAGGTTAGCGCCCCAAATGGGGCGCGACTCAATTTTTACCCCTTTGTGTCTTAATGCTAGGAGCATTCGTAATAAGGTGGATGAATTAGCTGCACAAATAGATGTAAACGAATATGATATGAGTGGGATTACAGAAACATGGCTCGAGGGTGACCAAGGCTGGGAACTCAACATACAGGAGTATTCAATATTCAGGAAAGATAGGCAAAAAGTAAAAGGAAGTGGGGTAGCATTGCTGGTTAAAGAGGGGATTAACACAATTGTAAGGAAGGATATTAGCTCTGATAATGTGGAATCTGTATGGGTAGAACTGAGAAATACCAAGGGGCAGAAAACACGAGTGGGAGTGGTGTATAGACCCCCAAACAGTAATACGGAGGTTGGGGATGGCATTAAAAGTGAAATTAGACAGGCGTGCAATACGAGCACTGCAGTTATCATGGGCGACTTTAATCTACATATAGATTGGGCTAACCAAATTAGTAACAATACTGTGGAGGAGGAATTCCTGGAGTGTTTACGGGATGGTTTCCTGGACCAATATGTCGAGGAACCAAACAGAGAGCAGGCCATCTTAGACTGGGTATTATGTAATGAGAAAGGATTAATTAGCAATCTTGTTGTGCGAGGCCCCTTGGGTCGGAGCGATCATAATATGATAGAATTCTTCATTAAGATGGAGAGTGAAGTAGTTGACTCAGAGACTAGGGTCCTGAATTTAAATAAAGGAAACTACGATGGTATGAGGCTATGAGGCGCGAGTTGGGTAGGATTGATTGGGGAATGTCACTCAAAGGGTTGACGGTTGTTAGGCAATGGCAAACATTCAAAGACCGCATGGATGAACTACAGAATTTGTTCATCCCAGTATGGCATAAGAATAAAACAAAAAAGGTGACTCAACCGTGGCTAACAAGGGAAATTAGGGATAGCATAAAATCCAAGGAGAGGACATATAAATTGGCCAGAAAAAGCAGTAAACCTCAGGATTGGGAGCAGTTTAGGATTCAAAAAAGGAGGACAAAGGGATTAATTAAAAAGGGGAAAATAGAATATGAGAGGAAGCCTTCAGGGAACATAAAAACTGACTGTAAAAGCTTTTATAGATATGTGAAGAGAAAAAGATTGGTGAAGTCCCTTGCAGTCAGAATCAGCGGAACTTATAATGGGGAACAAGGAAATGGCCGACCAATTAAATACATATTTTGGTTCTGTCTTCACAAAGGAGGACACAAATAACCTCCCAGAGATGTCGGCGAACATAGGGTCTGATGAAAGGGAGGAACTGAAAGAAATCCGTATTTGTAGGGAAATGGTGTTAGGGAAATTGATGGGATTGAAGGCAGATAAATCCCCAGGGCCTGATAATCTACATCCTAGGGTACTTAAGGAAGAGGCCCTAGAAATAGTAGAAGCATTGCATTGCTGATCATCTTCCAACATTCGATGGAATCTGGAACAATACCCATGGATTGGAGGGTAGCTAACCCCACCATTCAAAAAAGGAGGTAGAGAGAAAACGGGGAATTACAGACCGGTAAGCCTGACATCGGTAGTGGAAAAATGCTAGAGTCCATTATAAAATATTTAATAGCAGAGCACTTGGAAAACAGTGACAGGATCAGACAAAGTCAACATGGATTTACAAAAGGTAATTCGTGCTTGACTAATCTACTGGAATTTTTTCAGGATGTAACTGGTAAAATAGATAAGGGAGAACCAGTGGATGTGGTGTATTTGGACTTTCAAAAGGCTTTCGATAAGGTCCCGCATAAGAGGTTAGCGTGTAAAGTTAAGGCACATGGGATTGGAGGCAAGGTATTGACTTGGATAGAGAACGGGTTGGCAGACAGAAAGCACAGAGTTGGAATAAAGGCGTCTTTTTCCGAGTGGCAGGCAGTGACTAGTGGGGTTCCGCAGGGATCGGTCCTAGGACCCCAGCTATTCAAAATATATATTAATGAACTAGATAAGGGAACTAGATGTAATATCTCCAGGTTTGCAGACGACACAACGCTGGGTGGGCGTGTGTGCTGTGAGGAGGATGCCGAGAAACCCCAGGATGATTTGGACAGGTTGGGTGATTGGGCAGAAGCGTGGCAGATGCAATATAACGTGGATAAATGCGAGGCTATCCACTTTGGTGTCAAAAACAGGAAGGCAGATTATTATCTGAATGGCAATAGATTGGGAGAAGGGGAAGTGCAACGAGACCTGGGTGTCCTTTTGCACCAGTCGCTGAAGGTAAGCATGCAGGTGCAGCAGGCGGTTAAGAAGGCAAATGGTATGTTGGCCTTCGTAGCGAGAGGGATTGAGTACAGGAACAAGGATGTCTTGCTGCAGTTGTACAGGGCCTTGGTGATACCACACCTTGAGTATTGTGTGCAGTTTTGGTCACCTTATCTGAGGAAGGATGTTCTTGCCATGGAGGGAGTGCAGCAAAGATTCACCAGACTGATACCTGGGATGGCAGGAATGACGTATGAGGAGAGATTGTGTCGATTGGGCTTATACTCGCTGGAGTTTAGAAGAATGAGGGGATCTCATTGAAACTTATAAAATTCTGAAAGGACTGGACAGACTAGATGCAGGAAGGATGTTCCCAATGGTCGGGGAGTCCAGAACCAGGGGTCACAGTCTAAGGATAAGGGGTAAGCCATTTAGGACAGAAATGAGGAGGAATTTCTTCATCCAGAGAGTGGTGAACCTGTGGAATTCTCTACCACAGAAGGCAGTAGAGGCCAATTCATTAAATATATTCAAGAAGGAGTTGGATATATTTCTTAAAGCTAAAGGGATCCAGGGATATGGGGAGAAAGCAGGGACAGGGTTCTGAATTTGGATGATCAGCCATGATCGCATTGAATGGCGGAGCGGGCTAGAGGGGCCGAATGGCCTACTCCTGCTCCTATCTTCTATGTTTCTAGTCTGCAAAGGGATATAGATAGACTAAGTGAGTGGGCAGTAAGGTGGCAGATGGAGTGTAATGTAAGGAAATGTGAGGTTATTCACTTTGGTAGGAAGAATAGAAAAACAGAATATTTTTTAAATGGTAGGACACTTTCAAGTGTTGGTGTTGAGAGAGATTTGGGTGTCCTCGTGCAAGAAACACAGAAAGCTAGCATGCAGGTACAGCAAGCAATAAGGAAGTGTCGAAGTTTCGACTTCCCAGTAAGACTCAAAACATAAGTTATCGTCAAAGGAAGTTTAATATTTTACTTGCTGCAAGGAGAATGCAACCATAGTCAAAACTAGACTATGATGACACTCTGCAAATACAAAAACTGCTCGAAATTTATACACAGAAACAATACAAGCTTCCTATATCACATGACATGGTAATAAATCATTAATTGACAGCATAGTGCCTATAAAACAAGTTAAAAGGATATTTGTATATACTGTACATGAAAGGTCTTTCTTGAGGTCATAAAGATTTAAAACAGCAGGAATTCCTCCGAAGTGTTAAGTGTGACTTCTCCCACCACAACATCTAGAGTTCAAGAGATATCGTACTTCACACCATAGCCTTGTAAACTTCTTTGATCTGCAATCCTAAATTATTTATTGGGGGCAATTAAAACAGTCTACAAACTGAAATTCCTTCATTAGGTTGAAACTATAAACAATTGGCTAATCTTTCTAACAGACATTGTGTAGGCCATTTTAGATTTTATATTCTGTGTCTTAGGAAGCCATTTTATTGTGTCCAAGAAACCATTTTATATCCAACTAAAAAATATACTTCCACATTCCCCCCTTTTTGTCCTTACTAGGACAATATCTAGCTGAAATTGACCCTTTCAGTCCCTTATCCTTCTTCTCGATCCCCGAACCCACTGTGACCGGCATCATCTTGGCCATCTAATCCTTAAAAATTTATCTTATTCAATCGTCTTAGTTCTTCTCCTAGAGGGTCGTCCTTTTCTTCTTCATTTAGTTCCCTCTGCACCATCATACTTCCTTCGGGTAAAACTACCTTACCTAGCCTATCACAACAACACTTGGCCATTTTGACAAACAGACTGATACATACAAATACTGCTACTACTATTACAAGTCCATGCAATAATATTTGTCCCATTGATCCCAGCCATTCTCCCAGCATCCAGTCAAACCATCCTTGGCTCTTTGGATTCTTATACTGACTCACTGCGTCTCTTATGTGTTTAACAATGTTAGTTATATTTTCTGAACTGTCTGGGATATAGGTGCAACATTCACTCCCTATCAGAGCGCAAGTTCCTCCTTTATCTGCCAACAGATAATCTAATGCCATTCGATTCTGTAATGTCATTACTCTCATAGCTACCATTTCCGCACTCATTTCGGACAATCCTTCCTCAGTTTCATTTGCTACTTTTTCTATCAGGTCCGCTAGCTCGGTTACTTCTCCCATTAACTTCCCTACTCCGTATGGGGCTATTAATACTCCAAAGACTCTTTCATAAGTTTCTATCTCTCTTTTAGTTCTTTGGAATTCATAATGTTTTCCTATCTCATCTAAAATATGGATATAAGGTACTACATAACCTAAATAGCAGGATCCTATCCAGTTGTGTGGCAACCATGGGTAAGCCTTGTTCCCGCATATAAAATAGGTACAGTTATAGGCTGTCAGATTACCCTCTCCTCCCATCCATATTCGGATAGGGTCGCCGGTCCAGGGGGACCTGCTGGTTTTATTATTTACCTTAGTCCAGTCAAACTGAAAAAATCCCTGGTCAAACAGGCCAGGAATTGGTGGTTGCCACACGACTGTTTGATTACAAGAGCTCTCTCCGACTTCCTTTTCATCCCGCATCCTGCTTACTTCAGCCTGCTTTTTAAAACATAATGCCCCCTGTGGCCTACCAGCTCCTGAGGTATTGGTTAATACAAGAAACGGGGGTGTTCGAGTATGATTATAATTGGGCTGATACCACCCCTGAAAGGTGGTTAGGTTATACCCTGCTGATCTCCACTGTGTTACATCCGAGGTCTTATCCGGGTCCCTTGAACTGTTTCGCCTTATTACCCATTCTGCTGTTTCGGAAGTATTAAAGGGAATTGATCTTAGAGGGATTCCCCCCTTTGTGTGAGTAGGTATATGGGCACAGACCCAACAACTAGTTCTGTCACTAGTTTTAGCATGTTCATAAGTCATATACAAGAAAGTGTTAACATGTAATTCTCGTTTCTTTCGGGATCCTTCCCCACCTCTTTGGCACGTCATGCGTATTAGTCCGATTGATATGCAAAGTATAAGTAACAGCTTCATTGTTTAAGTCCTTTAAGATTCAATTGTCCTTGTTCGGTGCTTTCTTGCAATGGGATGCGTGGATCCAGGTAGGTCTTTCCTTGACCTTTACAGCTGTATTTGTTGCCAAGAGTACTTGATATGGCCCTTCAAAGCGTGGCTGCAGACCGTTCTTTCTTTTGAAGACTTTTACATAAACGTCGTCTCCTGGTTCCAAGTTATGGCACTTTCCTTCTGCTGGTTCCGTTTGAGCTTCCTTTACCTGTCGGTGAAAGCTAGAAATACATCTAGTTAGTGCAATGCAATAGTTTAGCATATTTTCATCCATTTTATGAATGTCCATTTGTTTGACCGTAAAGGGTGCTGAGAATGGCAGTCTTTGGGGTCGTCCCATAACAATCTCATGTGGCGACAGTCCAGTTATCCTGTTAGTTGCTGCTCGCATTATCATTAATGCTAAGGGTAATAGTTCGACCCATTTAAGTCCGGTTTCATTGCAAAGTTTAGAAAGTTTATTCTTCAGTACTCCGTTATATCTTTCTACCAGTCCCGCGGACTGTGGATGATAACTGCAGTGAAAATGCTGATTAATCTGCAAAGCTTTACATAGTTCCTTTATGATCATTCCAGTAAAGTGCGATCCATTGTCGCATGAAAGCTGCATAGGTATTCCAAACCTTGGTATGACTTCTTTTAGCAAACACTTTGCAACTGTTACAGCATCATTTTTTTTTACATGGAAAGGCTTCAATCCATCTTGAAAACATATCTATAATTACTAACACATATTTGAATCCTAAACATACAGGTAATTCAATAAAATCCATTTGCAAATTTACAAAAGGGCCTGATGGATTTGGGTGGGAGGCAGACTGTACTTTCTCTGTCTTGCCTGGATTCATTTCCTGGCAAGTGGTGCACCTTTCACTGATTTGTTTTGCAATTGCCGAAATACCTGGTGCATACCATGTTTGATTAATATAGTCTGCCATCCCCCCTTTGCCCGCATGTGTGAAAACATGAACGCATCGGGCAATCCACGGGAGTAAAGATTTCGGAGCCACCATGCGGCCGTCATGGTGAACCCATATCCCTTCAGGCGTTTTAAAACAAGAATCCCTTGCCCAACTTAACACTTCGTCCGAGTTAGCCTGTGACTGAAAGGCTAAAACATCATTAATAGAAGGCGGGTCATTGTCCAATTTTTGTTGACGCAAAACAAAGGCTGAAACTTGTGGCCCTGTATCAGACAGAGCGGCTGATTTGGCAGCTCTATCTGACCGTTCGTTACCCAGTGCTATTTGATCCTGACTGCCTGTATGAGCCTGACATTTGATAACTGAAATTTTAGCAGGACACAATAGAGCCTTTAAAAGATTGTCAATTTGTTCGGCATTTTTAATAGTCGATCCTGAAGAAGTTAGAAATCCCCTTAGTTTCCAGATCTGTCCGTAGTCATGGGCGACCCCAAAAGCGTACCGGGAGTCGGTATAAATGTTAACAGATTTATCAGTAGCCAGTATACAAGCCCTTGTAAGAGCGAAAAGTTCTGCTTGTTGTGCTGAAAAAGATTGAGGTAATGAGAGCGCTTCTACAACTGAATGATCATCTGATATGGCATAGCCAGCTCTGGGTGATCCTTTGTCATCCCTAAGAGCTGACCCGTCTACGTAGTATATTAAGTCACTATTAGAAATAGGAGTTTCAGATAGATCTATTCGAGGCTTGGTCACCAATTGGGTGACCGTCTCGCAGCAATGTGGGATTCCATCTTCTTCCGTGGGCAGCAGTGTGGCTGGATTCAAAACCGAACATCTTTGAATTAGGAGATTAGGGTTGGACAATAATTCAACCTCATATTTACTGCTGCGAGCTGATGTCAGATGTTGAGTGGCGCATTTTGTCAACAGTACTTCGACTGAATGTGGCACAAATAAAATAGTCCGGTGATTGAGCGTGATACTTTGAGCCTGTTGTACAGCATAATAGGCGGCGGCTAGAATTGGCAGGCATCCAGGCAGGCCGCGTGCAACAGGATCTAATTGAGTACTGATTCGTTAACTGCTCTGAGATCTTGCACTAGTCTCCACTTCCCACTTTCCTTCTTTTCGACTGGCAAAATTGGAGTGTTGCATGGGCTCTGGTTGGAATGATTATTCCTTGCTGTAACAAAGAGTTAATGACAGGCTGAATTCCTTGTTCGGCTGCTGTTGAAAGCGGGTACTGAGGTCTACGGGGCAATCGGACGGATGGTCTTAACGTAACTTTGTATGGCTGAGCAGTTAGCATTTTGCCAACCTCGTTTGAATGGCTAGACCATACTTGTGGCGGAATTTGATCCAGCAGTTGCTCCGTTTCTCGTGAAATAACTGGAGGGGAGCATTCTTGTAAAGGACACATAGTGCATCTATCAGTAGGGATGTACACCTGTAGTCCTTTTTCGGAACATATTATTGTTGCTTGCATTTTGCATAGCAAATCTCTTCCTAAAAGGTTCATAGGGGCGTCGTCTGATAGGAGAAAGGCGTGCTGACCAGAAAAATTGTCTGTTTGTATTGCTAATGGTTGTGACCACGTCATAGTCTGTGAGACGCCGGAGAGTCCTACACATGTGACATTCTTTTCTGTACATGGGGCTCCTCTAGCATATTGCTTTGTTAATAGTGAGCTTGTGGCTCCTGTGTCAACAAGAAAAGGAACTTTCTTGCCCTGCATTTTTATGGATAAGTATGGCTCATCTTTAGAATTTACTGATACTGAAGGTAACTGAAGAATGTGGGTAACATTCGGGGCTGTTTCTCTGCGTCATTTTGAATAATTTTGCCATGGGGATCCAAATTGTCCTTCCATATTTTGACCTCCCCAAGGGTTCCCTGTTGTAAAACCTGCCTGCGGACGAGTGTAAACCTGGGCTTGGGTATCTACATCGTTTGGTGCACCTCCCCAGCCTTGACTTTGCTGCTTGGGGAACGGGCAGTTAGCCTTCCAGTGTCCGATCTGACCACAGTTAAAACATGGAGAGTTTGCACCTCCTCCGTTCCACTGGCCTCTGCCTGTCCCTCCTCTACCTCTTCCTTTAAATCTACCTCTGTTATTCCCTCTGCCTTGTCCTCTGTATTGACCCTGATAATAAATGGTTGTCTGGGCAGTCGGGGCTGCAAAAGCTGCTTGTTCCATTAAGAGGGAAACCTTGTTCTTTTGGTCTCTATTTCTCTCCTGAATTCCTTTTAGAATTTGTGTTAGCTCAGGAGTTGATTTATGTCTCCAATCTAAGCAGACGAGAGTCAGTGGTTCTTTAAGTTCCGCTCTGAGACCATTTACAAGGGCATTGATTAAAGGAATCTGGTAATTTTCTTTGGTCATTCCAGAATGCTGCCCCATAACTGCTTCTATTCTTTCTATATAATCCTCAACGTCTTCGTCCTTTTTCTGAGTTGTCTCAATTATTTTTGTCCAATTAGTTCTTTTTGGGAATTTAATATGCATTACTCTATAGAATTCGGTCCAGAATTGATCACTTGGTAGTGTTTCTGGATTCCATCCCCCGTTTGTTTTATGATCGTTAATATCTTGAAACTATCTTCGCCTTCTGTTAGAAGGCGGTATCTGGAATCTTTTAACCAAGCCCTGAGTAGCTGGTCAACGTCCACAATAGTGGGCTGATGGCAAATAATGGTGCTTTTGAGCTCACTAATTGCTTTTTCTAAATCCTCTGAGGGGTTCGGTAACTCGTGGATTATTGTCCGTAGCTCGGAAGCTGTCCATGGGCGATGGACAACGACTGGATCTCCGTCAGACTCGTGGACATTGGGGAACCGTCTGAGCGGATGCATATTGCGGACTGTGTGGGATCTGGTATAATGACTTGGACCTCCGTTAACGGTGGTGTGATCTGGGCTAGACCCCTGATCTCCATTTTGGAGGTCGGGTACTTCACTATTCGCTGTACCCTGTAGTCGCTCTTCATATGCGGGAGGTTTTCTGTACCATCCCTCATCCGCGTCATCACTTGAGTGAGACGTGGGTAAAGGAGGGTAAAGAGAGGTTTGAGCGGTAGGCTTCGGGGTTTGTCTTAAAGTCATTTGTCTAACTTCATCTTGTTTAGCCAATTTACCACTCGGCTCTTGCTCTTTTCTCTTATTTTTAATTTCAGATCTACTGGCTTCTATACTACGGTCCTTACGCCTTTCTGCTTCCTTTTTCCAGTCTGAAAAGGCTGACCAATTTACTGACTTTTTACCTTTTCTTTGTGGGTCTCTACTTATGAGACAGTCCTCCAGACATGTAATTCTATCCACATTAAAGGTTCCGTCAATGGGGAACGGGTGTCTGCCATTCTTGGTCCATTTGGACCAATCAGGCAAATCCCTTGTGGACATCCAACCACAGTTCTGGAAGATGTAAAAGGCTGGAGTTCCTTTTTCTGGGATCTTGCTCTGTGAAGCTCCCATCTTAGTAAAGTTTAGTTATACTAGGCACTCGTCTTCGGAATTGCAAATTTCACCCTTTACCCCTTTACGATTATTATTAACCCTTCGGAGCTCCACAAGTGACAAACAATAACAAGAATTAACAACAATAAAGACAATGATAAGTAACGCAAAAAGCCCAAACAGGCAAACAAATCAAGTAATCAAACATTTAACCTTATACTTTAAGCTAAACAAATAGTCAATTCCCAGTTTGCGTTGTTCGCCACTACAAACTGGGTCCTTAAAATTTAACTTATACTCTATATATGAAGGTTTCTTATCTAAACCTTTCTGCCGCGAGACTCTTTTCTCCGGCTCAAGGGACCCACCCTTGATACTGCAGTTTTAATCTTTTAGCGCTTTCTCACTACCTGGTACCTTTCAGTCCGGGACACAACCCTGCCGACTTTTTTTTTTTTTACCTCCTCTGCCCGACAGTTTTGAAACTTGAGCCACCAAAATCCTCCTCCTCCTAACATAAGAAATAAAAGAAGCAAAAGTTGCATGATTCAACTCAAATCCCAAACTCGAGTCCTATAGATCGCTGTGTCACTGTCGGAAGATACAGACTGCACCAATTCAGTATCTAATGAGAAATCCTTTTTATGTGATAAAACATCACTTGTGGCCAGTCAGGATTTGTCACTAGAAATTTGTGGTGTCCTTTGTCCGTGACTTACCGAAAGGTAGCAAGCGATCTCGGTGGAACCTCCAAGTAATACTGTCGAAGTTTCGACTTCCCAGTAAGACTCAAAACATAAGTTATCGTCAAAGGAAGTTTAATATTTTACTTGCTGCAAGGAGAATGCAACCATAGTCAAAACTAGACTATGATGACACTCTGCAAATACAAAAACTGCTCGAAATTTATACACAGAAACAATACAAGCTTCCTATATCACATGACATGGTAATAAATCATTAATTGACAGCATAGTGCCTATAAAACAAGTTAAAAGGATATTTGTATATACTGTACATGAAAGGTCTTTCTTGAGGTCATAAAGATTTAAAACAGCAGGAATTCCTCCGAAGTGTTAAGTGTGACTTCTCCCACCACAACATCTAGAGTTCAAGAGATATCGTACTTCACACCATAGCCTTGTAAACTTCTTTGATCTGCAATCCTAAATTATTTATTGGGGGCAATTAAAACAGTCTACAAACTGAAATTCCTTCATTAGGTTGAAACTATAAACAATTGGCTAATCTTTCTAACAGACATTGTGTAGGCCATTTTAGATTTTATATTCTGTGTCTTAGGAAGCCATTTTATTGTGTCCAAGAAACCATTTTATATCCAACTAAAAAATATACTTCCACAGAAGGCAAATGGCATGTTGGCCTTTATTGCAAGGGAGTTGGAGTATAAGAGTAAGCAAGTCTTGCTACAATTGTACAGGGCCTTGGTGAGACCACACCTGGAGTACTGTGCACAGTTTTGGTCGCCTAATCAAAGGAAGGTTATACTTGCCTTGGAGGCGGTGCAACAAAGGTTCACTAGCTTGAATCCTGGGATCAGAGGGCTGTCCTATGTTTAGATACTGTGTAGAATGGGGCTATACTCCCAGGAGTTTAAAAGAATGAGAGGCGATCTCATTGAAACATACAAGATTCTGAGGGGGATTGACAGGGTAGATGCTGAGAGGTTGTTTTCCCTGGCTGGAGTGTCCATAACTCGGGTGCATAGTCTCAGGATAAGGGGTAGGCCATTTAAGACTGAGATGAGGAGGAATTTCTTCACTCCGAGGGTTGTGAATCTTTGGAATTCTCTGCCCCAGAGGGCTGTGAATGCTGAGTCTTTGAGTATATTCAAGACTGAGATAGATAGATCTCTGGACTCTAGGGGAATCAAGGGATCTGGAGATCGGGTGGGAAAGTGCAGTTGAGGTTGATGATCAGCCATGATCTTATTGAATGGCGGAGCAGGCTCGAGGGGCCGTATGGCCGACTCCTGCTCCTATTTCTTCTGTTCTTATGTTCTTAGAAGGAGGCTATTCGGCCCATGGTGTCTGTGCCGGCTCTTTGAAGGAGACTTTCAAATTAGTGCCAATCCCCTGCCCTTTCCCCATAGGATTAGGCCTGCAATTTGTTTCCCAATTCAAGTATTTACCCAATTCCCTGTGAAAAGTTACTATTGAATCTGCTTCCACCACCGTTTCAAGCAGTGCATTCAAGATCATGAAAACTTGCTGTCATTTTTTCCCCTCATGTCGCCTCCAGTTCTTTCACTAATTACCTTAAAACTGCGTCCCCTGGTTACCGACGCTCCTGACACTGGAAACAGTTTATCCTTATTAAGAGGGTTGTAGGACTGGAGGAGGTCACAGAGATAGCGAGGGGCGAGGCCGTGGAAGGATTTGAACAAGAGGATGTGAATTTTAAATGCTGAAGTCACCAGCCGTCTCCCTCAGTACAGAATGTGACTCACTACTAACAGGAAGGACGTTACTCTAACTCCTAAAGATACAGAAAGGTGAGAAATTGTCCCTCTAAATACCACAAACAGATACATAATGAGGGGAAATCAATCTCTGTACCTTTAACTAACTGCTACATGGATAGAGGGAAATCAATGACCTTTAAACACCTGGTCGTGTTGGCACTGAAGTGTCTGAAACTCATAATAATACTCCAGGAAAACACAATACTGACAAATGTTAAACTGTTTCCTTGACGAAAGAAATCTCGATTTAACTGTTAAAGCATAAATAGTTTAACAAGGGTTCACAATGACTCACCAGACTGGGCGACTCAAGCACCACGATTGGTTGCAGAACAGGCTGCTCCCTTGGCCAACCGGCCTCTGAGCTCTCTTTTTTTTACTCGTTTATGGAATGTGGCCGGCGCCAGCAAGGCCAGCATTTATTGCCCATCCCTAATTGCCCTTGGGAAGGTGGTGGTGAGCTGCCTTCTTGATCCGCTGCAGTCCGTGTGGTGAAGGTACTCCCACATTGCTGTTCGGTAGGGAGTTCCAAGATTTTAACCCAGCAACGATGAAGGATCGACGATATACTTCTAAGTCAGGATGGTGTGTGACTTGGAGGGGAATTTGGAGGTGGTGGTGTTCCTATGCGTCACGAGCAAATTGGCAGAGGGTAAATAAAATTAGAGAGATGAATGCGTGGCTCAAAGACTGGTGTGGGAGAAATGGGTTTCGATTCCTGGGGCACTGGCATCAGTATTGGGGAAAGTGAGATCTGTATCGTTGGGACGGTCTTCACCTGAACCATGCTCGGACCAGTGTTCTGGCGAGTCGCATAACTAGGGCGGTAGAAAGGGCTTTAAACTAAATATCGGGGGCATGGGATCAAATTTGGGACGATGTGGTAATTCAAAGATTAGAGACAAGGCAATAGAGAAAGGTATAAATATGGGAAATGATAAACAGACCATGACAGGAAGGGATAGAGAGTACAAATCTAAGAGTAAATCAACAGATTAGGCTAGAGGTTACAAAAATAATAAAAGGACAAAACTAAAGGCTCTGCAACTGTATACACGTAGCATTCGAAACAAAACAGATGAACTGATAGCGCAAATAGAAATAAATAAATATTATCTGTAAGCCATTACAGAAACATGGCAGCAGGATGACATAAATTGGGACCTGAATATTGAAGGGTGCATGACATTTAGGAAGGACAGGAAGGTGGGAAAAGATCGAGGGGTGGCTCTGTTAATTAATGAGGGTACGGCAATAATCATGGGGGATTTTAATCTGCATATAGATTGGTAAAATCAGATGGGCAAAGGTAGCCTAGATGAGGAGTTCATGGAATGTTTTCGAGATAGCTTCTTACAACAGCATGTTCTGGAGCCAACCAGAGAGCAGGCTATAATAGACCTGCTATTGTGCAAAGAGATAGGATTAATTAATGACCTCATAGTGAAGGCGCCCCTAGGTAGCAGCGATCATAATATGATTGAATTTTACATTCAGTTTGAGAGAGAGAAGACTGGGTCCAAGACTAGTATTTTAAACTTAAATAAGGGCAATTATGAGGGCATGAAAGCAGAGCTAGCTAAAGTGAACTGGCAAATTAGGTTAAGGGATAGGTCAATAGAGTTGCAGTGGCAGACATTTAAGGGGATATTTCAAAATACACAGAATATATACATTCCAACAAGAAAGAAAAATTCCAAGGGGAGGAGCCACCATCCGTGGTTAACTAAAAAAGTTAAAGGTATTAAACTTAAAGAAAAACCATATAATTGCGCAAAAATGGGTGGCAGGTCAGAAGATTGAACAGAATATAAAAAACAGCAAAGAATGACTAAAAGATTAATAAGGAGAGAAAAATTATAGAGTACGAGAGAAAGCTAGCTAGAAATATGAAAACAGATAGTAAGAGTTTCGATAGATATTTAAAAAAGAAAAGAATTAACAAAGTGAGCATTGGTCCTATAAAAAGTGAGTCTGGGGAATTTATAATGGAAAAAAAAGAGATGGCAGTTGAATTGAACAGGTATTTTGCATCGGTCTTCACTATGGAGGATACAAGTAACATTCCAGAAATAGCTGTAAATCAGGAAATGGAAGGGAGGGAGGAACTCCAAAAAATTATAATCATCAGGGAGGTGGTGCTGAGCAAATTGTTGGAGCTGCGGGCTGACAAGTCCCCGGGTCCTGATGGACTTCATCCTAAGGTCTTAAAAGAAGTGGCTAGTGAGATAGTTGATGCGTTGGTTTTAATTTTCCAAAATTCCCTAGATTCGGGGAAGGTTCCATTAGATTGGAAAATAGTGAATGTACTTTAACTCCTTTATTCAAAAAGGGAGGGAGACAGAAAGCAGGAAACTACAGGCCAGTTAGCTTAGCATCTGTCCTAGGGAAGATGTTACAAGCTATTATTAAAGATATTATAGCAGGGCACTTCGAAAAGTTCAAAGTAATCAGGCAGAGTCAACATGGTTTTATGAAAGGGAAATCATGTTTAACCAATTTATTGGAGTTTTTTGAGGAAGTAACATGTGCTGTGGATAAAGGGAACCGGTGGATGTACTGCACTTAGATTTCCAGAAGGCATTTGATAAGGTGCCACATCAAAGGTTATTGCGGAAAATAAAAGCTCATGGTGTAGGGGATAACATATTGGCATGGATAGAAGATTGGCTAGCTAACAGGAAACAGAGAGTGCTAAGCTGCGAGTTTGGTGAGTGAGGGAGTAACTCTTAAAGGTTAATCTCTTATTTTTATAAATTCTAGTCTTGTGTGCTTGCAATTAGCATTTAAATTTACTGTTTCAAGTTTTAAGTTTCTTCCAGGCTTGGGCAGGGCTAAGCAAGCTCTTTGCTGGAGAGCAGGTGATAGTAATTAATTAATTAACTGGTCTAATCTGGTTCTGTAACTGCCAGAGAGCTCACTTATTTAAATCTCAGCAGTATAAATAAGGGAGACTAGAATGCAGTTTGTCCCGGAGTGCAGATTTGGAATAGAGTGCTAAGCTGTGAGTTTGGTGAGTGAGTGCATCTTTGTCAGGTTCCTGGTGTGGCGTGAGGTGAGGCGGCGGCAAAGGGTTTAAAAGGCTCCAGAGACCAGGTAAGGCGGGACCAGTCTCTGAACTCGGAGGGAGGGAGAGAGGTAAAAATAATCGAGGTGTGACGTCACCAGAAAGCAGGTAAGTAATTGGTTGGTGAGTATTTCTCTCTTTTTAAACTTAAACTCTGTGGGTTATAGTTAATAAGGCCTTTCTGGTGCAGAGTGACTGTTGGTAAACCATTTAACTGGTGTAATTTAGAGGGATTGATTTAATTTAAATCCAATTAATTAGAGGGGATACTAGCATCTATAATCGGGCAGAGAGTGTCCATAACTAACAATAAAATGTTTTAATTAATTCCATAGAATGGAGCAGGTGATGTGTTACTGTTGTGAGATGTGGGAGCCGGTGGATCCCATTGAGGCTCACGGTGATTACATCTGTGACAAGTGTCTGCTGCTACAGGAACTCCAGCTCCGTGTTGGTGAGCTGGAGTCTGAGCTTCAGACACTGCGACACATCAGGGAGGGGGAGAAGTACCTGGACTCTGTGTTTCAGGAGGTGGTCACACCTATGAAGTTAATTAATTCAGATATAGCCCATGGTCAGGGACAGGACGGTGTGACTACGAGTGAGGCAGGTACGGGGATCCAGGAGGTAGTGTTGGAGGAGCCGCAGCCCTTGCTCTTGTCCAACAGGTTTGAGGTTCTTACTCCCTGTGGGGACGGGAGCAGGGACTGCAGGGAGGATGAGCAACCTGGCCACAGCACCGTGGAATGGGGGGCCATTCAAGAGGGGGGAGTAAATAGAAATGTTGTAGTGGTAGGGGATAGTATTATTAGGGGGATAGAGTTCTCTGCAGCCGAGAGCGAGAGTCCCGTAGGCTGTGTTGCCTGCCCGGTGCCAGGGTTAAGGACATCTCCTCTAGGCTGGAAAGAAACTTGCAGTGGGAGGGGGTGGATCCAGTTGTCGTGGTCCATGTTGGTACAAACGATGTAGATAGGACAAGGAAGCAGGTTCTGTTAAAGGAGTATGAGCAGCTAGGGGTCAAATTAAAAAACAGAACCTCAAGGGTATTAATCTCTGGATTATTACCTGAGCCACGAGCGAATTTGGCTAGGACAAATAAAATTAGAGAGTTGAATGAGTGGCTCAAAGACTGGTGTGGGAGAAATGGGTTTTGCTTCCTGGGACACTGGCACCAGTACTGGGGCAGGAGGGAGCTGTTCTGTTGGGATGGGCTTCACTTGGCCAGTGCTGGGACTAGAGTCCTGGCGGATCATATAACTAGGGCTGTAGAGAGGGCTTTAAACTAACTAGTGGGGGGGGGGGGGTTCCTAGAGAGCAAATAATAAAAATGACAACAGAGAAGGTCATAGACTTAGGTAGCAGTGGGGAAATTAAAAACCAGAGTGTGTCAGGAAGGGGCAGAAGGTATGGAGTAAAAGGTAAAGTAATAAAAAGAGCAAAAGCAGGAACTAAGTGTCACAAAACATATTTGAAAGTTCTCTATCTGAATGCACGTAGCAGTCGTAACAAAATAGATGATTTAATGGCACAAATAACTACATATGGGTATGATCTTGTGGCCATTACAGAAACATGGCTGCAGGGTGACACTGCCTGGGAATTAAACATACCAGGTTATTTAACGATCAGGAAGGAAAGAAGGGGAGGTGGGGTGGCTATGTTAATGAAGGAAGGAATCACTGTATTACAGAGAAATGATATTGGGTCAAAATATCAGGATAATGAAACAGTTTGGGTGGAGATAAGGAATAATAAGGGGAAAAAAACATTAGTGGGCGTAGTCTATAGGCCTCCGAACAGTTGCAACTCTGTTGGATGGAGTATCAATCAGGAAATAGTTGAGGCTTGTAATAAGGGAACATCTTTAATTATGGGGGATTTTAACTATCATATTAATTGGACAAATCAAATTGGGCAGGGCTGCCTTGAAGATGAGTTCATTGAGTGTATTAGGGATTGGTTTCTTGAGCAGTATGTAACTTAACCGACCAGGGGGCAAGCAACCTTCGATCTGGTCCTGTGTAACGAGACAGGATTAATTAAAATGTCCTAGCAAAGGATCCCCTTGGAATGAGTGACCATAACATGGTTGAATTCCATATTCAATTAGAGGGTGAGAAGGTTGGATCTCAAACAAGCGCGCTAAGCTTGAATAAAGGAGACTATGAAGGTATGCGAGCGGAATTGAGTAGAGTGGATTGGGAAAATAGATTAAAGGGTAAGACGATACATGATCAGTGGTGTACATTTAAGGAGTTATTTTACAACTTCCAAAAAATATATATTCCACTGAGAAGAAAAGGGTGTAAAAGAAAAGACAGTCATCCATGGCTAAGTAAAGAAATTAAGGATAATATTCGACTAAAAACAAGGGCTTATAAGGTAGCTAAATCTAGTGGGAGGATAGAGGATGGGGAAAACTTTAAAAGACAGCAAAAAATAACAAAGATTGATTAAGAAAGGGAAGATAGATTATGAAAGTAAATTAGCAAAAAATATAAAAACAGATAGCAAGAGTTTTTATAGTTATATAAAAAGAAAAAGGGTGGCTAAAGTAAATGTTGGTCCCTTAGAGGATGAGACCGGGAAATTAATGGTGGGAAATATGGAGATGGCAAATACACTGAATGAATATTTTGTATCAGTCTTTACAGTAGAGGACACTAAGAATATCCCAACACTGGACAAACAGGGGGCTATAGGGGGGGAGGAGCTAAACACGATCAAAATCACTAAGGAAGTGGTACTCGGTAAAATAATGGGACTCGGCGGATAAATCACCTGGACCTGATGGCATACATCCTAGGGTCTTGAGGGAAGTGGCGGTAGGGATTGTGGATGCATTGGTAATAATTTTCCAAAACTCCCTGGACTTGGCAAAGATCCGGCAGACTGGAAAACTGCTAATGTAACACCCTTATTTAAAAAGGGCAGTAGACAGAAGGCTGGAAACTATAGACCGGTTAGCCTAACATCTGTGGTTGGTAAAATTTTGGAGTCCATTATTAAGGAGACAGTAACGGGACATTTGGATAATCTGTAAGGGGTGACACGCCTGTTGCTCTGTGCTTAGCCTGGGTGCTAGTGCGAGGTTAGGCCTTGTTGCCTGTTCTGGTCTCCAGCCAGCCTGGGAGCACTAGACACCTGTGAGTGGTTCGACCCACTCGCCCTTACGGTTCTGACACTGGACTTAGGTGCGAGAGCAATAATGGAGAGAAAACTCAGGTAGACCCGGTTGAATGGTGCGAAATGGAAAATCTTTATTGCATATTATTCAAGATTACGAAATACATGTCATAAGCACAGATTAATGACAGTACAATCTTACACGCAGTTATGTAACTAATTTTAGGGAAACGAGGAGCGCACGACACATCGAAAAAGGGGGCACACATTACAATTATCCTTAAAACTTAAACCCTCCCCTATCAATACCTGTTCTAAACTAGATTTGTAGGATCGAGACTCATGCTCACCACTCGTGATAACTCGGAGAATTCCGAAAACTCTGCTCGGATGTTTTTACCGCAGCACCTGACCACCCACGTGTTGATCAGGGGTCTCTGTACCCCACTTGTTTACTCGTTTCTGCTCCGGCTAGCAGGCTGGACCGTCTGCTGTCATGAAGATCTGTGTTGTCCTCGGAGTTCCGATACGACTCAAAAAATAGTCTTCCTGTGCCCTCGCCTCGATGCGATAAAACTCGAAGAGTGGTCTTCCGATGCCAGTTTGTAAAACTCAAAGAATAGTCTTCCTGGGCAAGGAAAGTGTTTATTCGACCTACAGGCGCGGTCGGGGCTTACTGACCGTGGCGATACGTATGGTCGTCTTCTTCTCTTCTCATCTCATCTCATCTCGGGCCTTCGGTTCCAACACCGTTTACCGACTTCTCAGGATGGTGTGCCCGTTTCAAGGCTTCACAGCCCAGTTCCACACAGATCTTCGCGGCAAGCCACGAGGCTGATCCTGGCGGATCAGAAAGTTCGATAGTCTTTAAAAGCTGCAAGAGGCAGAGGCACGAGGCAAGCGGCAAGGAGTCAAGAGGCAAGAGAAGATGGACGGTTGCACCTTACAGTTATAGTGCTGAAATTCCTCTTTTCCCGCCCAATCTTAATGTCTTTTCTTTTGTCAGAGTTTTGGCGCTCAAACTTCTTGTATAGGGTGATCTCCGTTTAATGGGTTTCGGTGATACTTGTAACTGCCTGAGTACCTGTTAATACTTTCTCCCATTGTGTAACCGGTCAGTATTCTCCCTGGAGGGGTTTTGGGGCTTCCAAATGTTTCTGTAACTACCCGCAAACGGCTCTCTCATCGTAGAGTCGTGGGGATTTTGCATATTAATGTCTTTGGATGGGTTCTTGATCGCTTGGTACAATAGCCCTTATTCGCACCTGGGAGACCGATTCCAGTATTTATGTGTAAAATGCAAACCCATTATGTCTTGTGAATTATCTCAAATGTGCTGAGTCTTGTCCGATCTCGCACAAATGTTTATTGGAACGCCATCTTGTCTGCTTATCGAAAGTCTAGAACGTTCTGCCACGAGGCGTGGCGGCCATTTTACAGGCTGCTTGTGTCCACTTTGAAAACCTGACAGCATTCTGCTGAAATAAAACTGTTTGTACGAAACTATGTGTCTCCTCCTTATTTATAAAATCGCGATTATATTGCGAATTCTACAGTCCCTCCTGTTGATGCGAATAACTCCGCTTATCGTATCAAAAAATTGTGGTGAGCAATATTATCTCGATTCTCCAGATCCAGAAAATCCCCATAACTTAAACTATCTAGGGTCTTTGTGTCGTCCTTATTTCCCAGGAAAATTACATTCTTATAGCACCGCAGGCAGCATTTGCCTTTAACTTACACCACTTGTTTTCCTTCCAGGTGTAACCAGGCCGATGCCTCTCGCACCACCTGTATATGCATATTTTTTATTCAAGGAAAACAAAAACAAAAACAAACCAAACAATCATATTCAACAACAACACCATCACCAAAATAATCAAAACCAACTCTTAAACATGTAGAGTTCCAAACGTAATTACAGTTTCTGAGAAAAATCACGATCGATTACAACACTTCCGAGGCGCACGTGGCAAACGGGAGTGACGCCATTTTGTCTGATTACACGGTGCTTTCATCGTGCACGCGCACGTAACGTTCTCGCCACTCTCCCGTGTTTTCGTTCTTGGTGAGGCGTTTGCCTCTCTTACAATGCACGACCAATAAGTATACCACAATAAACACTTGGCATACAACTAAAATGTGGGAGGCTATTCTAATCCAGGAAGGCACTTCAATGTTGGTGAACAGATTCCACCACGGTGGAATTACTATGTCCAGAATGTCTGTCCCTATCTCGACAGTCTTCTGTTCTAGGGTGTAAAAATGTTTTTGCGATACCGCGACGGCTTTCAAAAGCTTGGTGAGGTGTTCAGGGAGAGGGGGAATGAGGTATCTGAAATGCGCGACGAATCGCTGCAGGTCGGTGAAGTTCTCTTTTACGGTAAGATGAACCGTGGATGGTTCAGGGATTGGGACGATTCGCTGTTGTACTACTTGAACTTCCGCCCTGGGTTTAAAACAGAAACTGCTGTCACTCACCGGGACACCGGCTACGGTTTCCATGTTGGTAGTGTTGCGCTGCAGTGGTAACACAATATGTTCCACCCCCGATGTATGCTACCTGCGGAGGCACATGATCTTGTGCCATTGCCTCCATGGTGCAATTCATGGGCTTGGCGCCAGCCGTTCTGAACCCGCACTGTGGTGTTAAAAAGGCATTCAAGTGCTGGGGACACAGTATTATGTGTGCTCCCCGGCCACGACAACCAGAGAGATCTGTACCTGTCATCGTTTGCTCCCAGCGGATGACGTAAGGTGGAACCGCTGCATAGCGAATGTGGGCTCCCCCCTGAATGACACCAATGTTCTCTACCCGATACACCGGGGCGGGCTTTGTTGTGTCGCCCAAAACCGGCATACGTAATACTATACCCATGATAGTATGGTTTGATCGTCCGCAGTCCACGGGGACTGGGTATGCTTCTGAAGCTAGTCCTGAGCTGGCACGGGTTTAATGCGTTCTGAAAAGGGTGGAGCGCCTGCAGGTGTTTGTTACTTATCCAGGACGGGACCAAACCTTGTTTTAAATCCTCCAAATTACTGCGGCCCTCGCCTAGTAACCACGCCCCGTAAAGCACGCACACCTCATTCTGCGCAGCCTGATCGGACGCATTCCGATCTTCCCTAATCAGGGCATTTACCGTACGCGCTGTTTCTCCTAGCTCAGCTATTATTTCTTTTAAATGGAGAGTCATGGCCTGGTCCTCGTGTAACCCAGACCCAACCACCTTATTTTCATCTGTGAGAATGCTTTTAATTGCGTTTTTAAGCCATTAATCTGGGTCTGCAGCTCCACGCTGTCTAGAGCGTTGACCACAGATGTACCTGTGTTGAAAGCAGTGAACACGTCGTTCACAACACCCCTTCTTTGCCTCCCCACCTGATCCAAAACTTCATGTGGTGCGGTGTACAAACTTGTTTTATCAATTTCCGCGAAATCGAACTCATAAAATTGTCTGAACATCTTGGTCAACAGGACCTGATATAACTGTTCCGTCTTTTTGGGGCACCACTCTGGTAACCGCACCTCGGTGAGATTTAAAATCACCGAGGCCACCGCGTAATGTACCCCCTGAAATAGTATCTGGTCTGTGGGGACCAGTACCAAACCATTCCCGGGTCCCTTACTGGTTTTAGGGCACCCTTCTTCCTTAGCTAGAACCACCGGAATCGTGGGCGGGGCTTTGCGTGGGCGCGTAATGAGTTCAGTGGCATTTACCGGGATCGGGGAGTATGGGGCTCCGCACCCCCTGGTGCTCGCATCCCACCTCATCCCCTGTCCGTTATCCTGCCATTGATTGATGAAAAATATGGAGATGCCTTTGGGGCAAACGTACTTTGACCCCCACATACATACATAAATTCCCTCATCCGGTTCCCACCATTTGTCCCAACAGACTCTCACTTGTCCGTTTGTCCCCGTAATTGTCCGATGGGTATTATTACCCAGTCGTTCCCACTCGACCGAAGAGTTCCTCATGTTTTTGCTCAGCTTTCGTAGCCACCACCATCGGCTCAATGGGACATTCCCATTACAAGTCAAACAAATCCGTTTGCCGACGGTGACGCTGATTCTGGGTGCGATGATCCTTACTTTGGGGCACAGTAAAGAAGTCTCTTGGTAGGCAAAACCCGATGTGCTGGAATACTCAGTTGAGTTCGTTCCCAGCCATCCTGGCCACCTTCCCTTGTGGAAATAGGTGGTGGTCTCCTCAGCCTCTCGTCTTCCGGTCCCATCCACCGCGATGGGGGCCGTGTCCCCGGAGCATCCAAACACCACGACATCCTTGGTGTGGCCTCGATAGGCCAACCCACATCCGATTGCCGCGAGCAATACTAGAATTCGTTCCATCCTTCCTTGGTTCCTGTGATCAGATAGAATGAGGTAGCCAGCCTCGCAAGAGTCTCTGGCTTTTGTGAAGGGTGAGCGGGTCCCCTGACCTCGCCTCACGTAAGAAGACATGTGCGCTGGATAAACTTTAACTAATCCTATCTCTAAAACTCCCATCATTTTACTTCTTTCTATTAAACAAAATTAAACTACCGACTTAAAACGATTTAAAACTATAACCTTATAACCTCATCTAAAACTATAAACTTATTCTTAACCTTAAACTGTACAGCGCCGCCCGTTCCCAGGGCGGCCTACTTAAATTCTGAAAAGGCTGCCACGAGCTTTTCCCGACGGTGGGAGGGCATTGACCCCTCCCTTTGATCTGCCGCAGCCTGTTGCTGCTGCGCTGGGACTGGATCTCCCTGGGCTGCCTTAGCCTTGAGCCTACGCCTTGGGACACTCTGGGGGACTTGACCCAAATCTTCCTGGGCTGGGGTTTCCGACTTGACCTACGGAGAGCTACCGGGGGCAGGAACTCCAGGACCGACGGACCGGGTTCCGAGACTTCCACCGTGGCGACCTGTGGTTCCACCACAGTCGCTGGCTCCGCCTCCCCTGACTCCGCCTCCCTGAACTCGGGATCTGCAGCTTGTGGCACCGCCCTACTTGGCCCAGTAGGCGGCCCTTCACTCGCAGTCCCTACCTCCCTCGAGGGCAAGACGTTCAAGGCGGGCGGCTCGGGCTCTGAGGCTTCCATCGCCACGCCCTGTGGTCCCACCACAGCGGCCGGCTCCGCCCCCCCTAGCTCCGCCCCCCTGCGTTCGGGACCTGCAGCTTCGGCCTCCACCCTTTGTGGATCTCTATCTGCAGCCCCTGTCTCCCCTATACCTGAATCGGGGGCGACCCTTTCGTCCTCCGATTCCAGCTCCTCCTCGCTTGTGTCACTATCTTCGTCGAGCTCCTCGAACTCTTCCTTATCTGACTCCCAACCCCAATAAAATGTCTCACATTTTTCTAGGATGTCCTCTCCCCTGATGCAAGCTGCTTTGCCTGCCTGTGTGCCCTGTGGCCCTACCTGGGGCTGCGAGTCCCCACTCACAGGTTTGGCCCCTGTGGTTGGCCCTTGTGCACCTGACTTATACAGTTTGCACTGATTTACGTGGAACCACTTAGTGCGCCGAGGTACCTTTACGGCGTATACCATGGGACTCGCCTTATCTACAATGTTGTAGGGTCCCATATACAGTGGTTCCAGACTCCCTACTCTGGCGTAGTTTCTGACCATGACCTGGTCTCCTACTTCCCACTCCCGCCTTTTGCGGGGTTCCAGCAACAGGCGATTGCCCTGATGCTGCCTTCCCATGTTCCCAGCCGCCTGCTCATAAACCTGCTTCAGGCGCTCCAAGAGGGTCTGGACGAACTTGTCCCTGCTTATCTCTTGGAGTTGACCCTCAGTGAGCATCGGCGCTAGCACATGGGTGGGGGTTCGCATGATCCTTCCAGTCATCACCTCATGCGGGGAATACCCCGTACTTTTCGACTGACTGGCCCGGACCCCCATGAGGACTAAAGGCAGAACCTCCGCCCATTTTTGGGGCGAGTTCATAGTCTCTTTCCTCAATTTCTCCTACAGGGTCCGGTTCATGCGTTCAACAATCCCGGATGACTGGGGATTGTGCGCTACGTGCCATTTCCCTTCAATGCCCAAAAGCATGAGGGTGTTCTGCATCACCTGGCCGGTGAAATGACTCCCTTGGTCTGACTCCACAAAACGGGGGAGTCCCCACCGCGAGAACACCTCCCGGACCAAGATTTTTGCAGTACCCAGTGCCGTAGCTGTTCTACAGGGGAAGGCTTCCACCCATTTGGAAAACACATCCACCAAGACGAGGCAGTATTTATAGCCTCCCTGGGTGGTGGGCAGGGGCCCTATATAGTCGATCTGTATCGACTGCCATGGTCCCTCTACCCTCCTGATGTGCCCCATGGGCACTTTCCTTTTCTGGGGGTCTGGGTTGTTTGCAGCGCACACGAGACAGCTTGCACAGAACTCGCGGACCTGCTCCCTGAGCCCCGGCCACCATCCCGCTTGCTCTACCCGTTGCCAGGTAACCTCGGGCCCGGGGTGCCCTGCCCCCGGTCCCTCGTGAGCCAACTGGAGGAATTCCCTCCTGTGCTGCTGTGGCACAACCCACTGCTCTTCGCGGAACAGCATGCCTTCCTTAACGGAGAGGGTTGCCGTACTGTACGGACCCTCTACCTGCTTCCCCTCAGCAAGGGTTCTGAGGACTGCTTTTAGGGCGGGATCCTGGTTCTGGACGGTCTTAAGGTCTAGGGGCAATGCTACCCTGGTGTTCCCGGGATTCCCGTCCCTGCCTTGGATCGCTGCCATGGGTCTGGGCCCATAGGGGTCCCAGAAAATGCCGTTGCGGGCACCCTCCCTGGCTAGCGCATCCGCCTGCTGGTTGCCCTCCCCACGGGGCTCTGTGGAGGAGTGAGCCTTCACCTTATGGATGAAAATCTCCCCTTCCTCCCCTACTGCTGCTAGGATCTTTTCCAGCAAGGGCTTCACCGTTAAAGGTCGCCCGTCCGCGGAGGTGTATCCACGGCGGGACCAAATGGCCAGGTATTCCGTACACGAATTGCATGTGAACATACTGTCCGAGCAAATCGTGTATGGGGTTGGGAAATTTCTGGGTGGGTAACGACGTACACCACTGCAGACAGCTCAGCCTGCTGCGCGCTCATGGTGCTGGGGAGCTTAATCGCCAGGGCAAGGTTTGCCGCAGGGTCATAAACTCCGCACCCTGTGAGTCGTTCGCCAGCGGACACTGTGCTGGAACCATCAACATAAATCTCGCGCCCAGTGGGATGTATCCCGGCCCGCAAACCTATGTTGACTTCCCACACCCCTTCCACCGAACACTGGTGGGCTGTACCGGGGTATACCAAATTGGCCGCAAGCCTGGGCTCGCAAAGACCTTTAACTCTAAGATCCATCTGGGAAAGAAGAAGGGTCCAGCGCGCAATACGCACGCTGCTTACGGTCCCATCTTTAATCCTCCCATCTAGAAGCATCTTAGTTGGTGTGTGATGGGTGAGGAGAGTGATGGGAGAGAGCCCTGTGAAGATCGCTGATCTTTTCACAGCCCAATGCGTGGCTAAAAGGTGCCTTTCGCAATTGGAGAAACTTCTCTCCACATCCGTTAACACCCTGGACGAATAGACAACCGGCCTCAGCTTGCCGTGACGCTCTTGGAGCAGCACAGCGCTCAAGCTGTCCCCGCTGGCAGCTACCTCCAGGAAAAACTCCTTCCCCCCATCTATGGCCCCTAAAGCTGGCGCGGTCTGCAAATCCCTTTTTAACTTCTCGAAGGCTGCCTGGCAGCCCTCGTCCCAAGACCACTCCACTCCCTTATGGAGGAGTCGGAGCAGCGGCGCCGCTGTGGCCGCATAGTCTTCGATAAAATCCCTGCAGTAACCGGTCAGTCCCAAGAAGGACCTCACACCCCTTATGGTGTTGGGAATCGGTAACTCTTGCACCGACTCCCTCCTAGCCTTATCTATGGCTCTTTCCCCAGCGCGAATGGTCAGCCCCAGGAATTTTACTTCCTGCTGACCGATACGTGCTTTCTTAGGGTTCACTTTAAAACCCTTTCTCGCTAGCAGCTCCAATAACTCGGCCAGCAGTGGTCCATGCTCCTCCCTTGAATCCGTAAATAGGAGCAAATCATCCACGTACTGCACTATCTGATTGGGCTGACTAAACTCCTTTAAACTTCCTGCCATACACTGATGGAAAATACTGGGGCTGTTGTGGAAACCCTGTGGCAGACAGTTCCATGTGTACTGTTGTCCTTTGAAAGTAAAGGCAAACTTGTACTGGTCCTCTCGCCGCAGCGGGATGGACCAAAAACCGTTCGAGATATCCAGCACCGTGAACGTGGTCGCGGACGCTGGGATACTCCCTATTAGGTCAGCGACTGCTGCTACCGTGGGCGCGCAGGCGGGAATGTTACTGTTAAGGACTCTGTAGTCCACCGTGGCCCTCCACGAATTATCCGGCTTCCTAACCGGCCATAATGGGGAGTTCACGTGTGTGGCTATCGGCCTCAACACGCCCTGCTGCACCAAGGAGGACATTGCTGTCTCCATATCGGGTTCTGCTTCTTTGGGGAAGTTATACTGCTTTTGGGGCCGGGTCATGGGGTCCCCATCTACGCTGACCTCAAACCCGGTAACCCTCCCACAATCGTGCTTGTGGGTTGCAAACGCGTGCATATTATCTGACACGTACGTTTGCATGTCCGTTGGGACATCCGCGACCATAAGCCCGAGGTCGTAGCCTCCGGATGGCTTCATGGTACACAGGGCCCCTGTTCCTTCCTCCCCCGGAATTACCACTACCTCGCCTTCTTCACCCTTAGCCCCCCAGAGACAGTGATTCCTGAGGTCCACGAGGATCCCGTGCCCCGATAGGAGATCGGACCCGAGGATGCCTCTCCCACCCCCCTCTTGCCATTTCATCAGTATGCACTTCCACGTGGTGTGGAGTGCTCCTAAATGAATGGATAGCGGAAGGGAGAACGCGCCAGCCTGCTCTTTTCCCGTGAACCCCGCTAATGTGAATGGGACCTTGGTAGATAGCGGTGAGTCAAAAGGGCTATCTGTATGAATCACGGTGCAAGAAGCTCCCGTGTCCAACAAATAACTACCCTTCTGTTGCTCTACCTCCATCTCCACCAGGGGTCGCTTCCACGCATCATAGCTGAGTGGACACAGGTAGACGGGCTGTGCGGGCTCTAGTCATTGGGTACTATTGGACGGGGCTGTGGCACCTGCGGGGCCGGTAGCAACCGCCACCCTTCCATGCGCACTCATGAGGTTGCGCATGGCTCCCAACACTGATTCGATCGCGTCGGGATGGATGGGTGCACTAGCTCCCCTATCAGAGACAGGCGCCTGGGCTCGGGCTGCGGGATTTTTATCCCTGGAATCCTTCCAGGGTTCCTGCAGTTCTTGCGCCAGTGCCCTGTCTTCCCACACCCGTAACAAGCATTGCTGGCCTGCGGGGCGCGGTTACCCTCCTGATGCCACTCCTTTTGAGCCGGGGCTGCGGGTCGTACCTCATGCACCTTTCCCTTAAGGGGACGTGCTCCCATACCCCTGGTATTACGGTACCCTACCGTGAGTCGATTTAGGACCGACTCCTCTGTAGTGACGGGGTCAGTGGGATCAAACCACGCTTTTGCCTGCTCCCTGACGGCTGGCAAACTGTTGGCTACTATACACCTGAGCCAATGAGTTAAACCGACGCCTTCCACATCGGCGCGCTCTGGCGCACCTGGGCAGCTACGCTGGTATACTGGCCACAGCCTGTCGGCGAAAACCTTCGGGGGTTCTCCCTCCATCTGCACTGTTTGTCCCAGTCTAACGAACGGACCTTCATTGTCCATTCCCAACACTTCTAGGACCTCATCTCTTAGCTCCCCATAGGTATTAGTTCCCCTCTTGCTCTCGTCTGAGAGACACTGAAGGATCGAGCTGTCTAATGAGAACAACAGCATTTTTGCTTTTTCCCCATCGTCGCAGCCGTTAATGGCTGCGGTTTGCTCTACTTCCCTGAAATGTACGGAAGGGTCGTCTGACTCAGCCAGCTTCCGTACGTGACTGATCATAACCCTCAGCTGGTGTGAGCTGTGAGGCAACACAAGCTGGTTGAGGAGATCCCCTTCTTCCCCACCTGCTCTGTTTGGGCCCCTTTTGATACCCGTGACCGGACACAACGGTCCCGGCTCCACTTCTACCTCAGTGGGCTCTTTCTTTACTTCTACCACTTCCTCCCTCACCCAGGTTGCCGAATAGCTGGGTGGCGCGGAGGGCATAGTGGCTAATACTTCCTCTGCTTTGTTCGGTGGGGATTTCTGAAATCCCTCATCCACTAGCGGCTGGTGGGTTGATGGGCTGATAAGGCACACCATGCCGTGCGCTTTGTTCAAGGCCTTTTTAAGGTTCCCTATCTCTTATTGGCAGACGCTGTGATCGGCCCCCTGAAATTTATCCTCGAGGGCCATCTTATATGCCGCCCTAACCCCCGTTAAGCTCTCTTCCTGGAATTTTATTTGGGCAGCTAGGCGGGCACATCGTTCCTTTAATCTACCCTCACTTAACTTTGCCTCAGTGACCTGGCACTCGAGGTAATCTATTTTTGCTTCATGGTGGTTGGCGACTAACTGGCGTTCTTGATGCAACGCATTTAAAGTCGTGATGAGCTGCTGCCCCCCCGCGACCTTCTCGTCCATTTCCACCTCTAAACTCTTGATCTGAGCTGCCTGCGCTAAGATGACCTGGTCCGAAATTTGGACTTGTCTTTTATAGCACATCAGCCAGACCGCTTTCTCCACTGCCTTTTTATGTTCCTTGCTATCTGTCCACCTCTCGGCTGCCTCTAGTGGACGCTTATCCACCAGCAGGTCACTTATCCATTTCTTGGTCAAATTCACCTTTCCAAACACATAATCTGCTATTCTCTCTGCCATGACATTTCGCCCATTCATACCAGGGTCTAACACATTATTCTCTCGCTGCCAATGTCCTGCCGCGGTCGCCATTTTCTGTAAGGGGTGACACGCCTCTGGCTCTGTGCTTAGCCTGGGTGCTAGTGCGAGGTTAGGCCTTGTTGCCTGTTCTGGTCTCCAGCCAGCCTGGGAGCACTAGACACCTGTAAGTGGTTCGACCCACTCGCCCTTACGGTTCTGACACTGGACTTAGGTGCGAGAGCAATAATGGAGAGAAAACTCAGGTAGACCCGGTTGAATGGTGCGAAATGGAAAATCTTTATTGCATATTATTCAAGATTACGAAATACATGTCATAAGCACAGATTAATGACAGTACAATCTTACACGCAGTTATGTAACTAATTTTAGGGAAACGAGGAGCGCACGACACATCGAAAAAGGGGGCACACATTACAATTATCCTTAAAACTTAAACCCTCCCCTATCAATACCTGTTCTAAACTAGATTTGTAGGATCGAGACTCATGCTCACCACTCGTGATAACTCGGAGAATTCCGAAAACTCTGCTCGGATGTTTTTACCGCAGCACCTGACCACCCACGTGTTGATCAGGGGTCTCTGTACCCCACTTGTTTACTCGTTTCTGCTCCGGCTAGCAGGCTGGACCGTCTGCTGTCATGAAGATCTGTGTTGTCCTCGGAGTTCCGACTCAACTCAAAAAATAGTCTTCCTGTGCCCTCGCCCCGATGCGATAAAACTCGAAGAATGGTCTTCCGATGCCAGTTTGTAAAACTCAAAGAATAGTCTTCCTGGGCAAGGAAAGTGTTTATTCGACCTACAGGCGCGGTCGGGGCTTACTGACCGTGGCGATACGTATGGTCGTCTTCTTCTCTTCTCATCTCATCTCATCTCGGGCCTTCGGTTCCAACACCGTTTACCGACTTCTCGGGATGGTGTGCCCGTTTCAAGGCTTCACAGCCCAGTTCCACACAGATCTTCGCGGCAAGCCACGAGGCTGATCCTGGCGGATCAGAAAGTTCAATAGTCTTTCAAAGCTGCAAGAGCAGAGGCACGAGGCAAGCGTCAAGGAGTCAAGAGCAAGAGAAGATGGACGGTTGTACCTTACAGTTATAGTGCTGAAATTCCTCTTTTCCCGCCCAATCTTAATGTCTTTTCTTTTGTCAGAGTTTTGGCGCTCAAACTTCTTGTATAGGGTGATCTCCGTTTAATGGGTTTCGGTGATACTTGTAACTGCCTGAGTACCCTGTTAATACTTTTCCCATTGTGTAACCGGTCAGTATTCTCCCTGGAGGGGTTTTGGGGCTTCCAAATGTTTCTGTAACTACCCGCAAACGGCTCTCTCATCGTAGAGTCGTGGGGATTTTGCATATTAATGTCTTTGGATGGGTTCTTGATCGCTTGGTACAATAGCCCTTATTCGCACCTGGGAGACCGATTCCAGTATTTATGTGTAAAATGCAAACCCATTATGTCTTGTGAATTATCTCAAATGTGCTGAGTCTTGTCCGATCTCGCACAAATGTTTATTGGAACGCCATCTTGTCTGCTTATCGAAAGTCTAGAACGTTCTGCCACGAGGCGTGGCGGCCATTTTACAGGCTGCTTGTGTCCACTTTGAAAACCTGACAGCATTCTGCTGAAATAAAACTGTTTGTACGAAACTATGTGTCTCCTCCTTATTATAAAATCGCGATTATATTGCGAATTCTACAGATCATAATGTAATAGGACAAAGTCAGCATGGTTTTATGAAGGGGAAGTCATGTTGACAAATTTGCTGGAGTTCTTTGAGGAAGTAACACACAGGGTGGATAAAGGGGAACCAGTGGATGTGGTGTATTTAGACTTCCAAAAGCATTTGACAAGGTGCCACACAAAAGATTATTGCTTAAGATAAAAAAAATCACGGATTGGGGGGTAATATTCTGGCATGGATAGAGGATTGGCTATCTAACAGAAGGCAGAGAGTTGGGATAAATGGTTCATTCTCAGACTGGCAATCAGTAACTAGTGGTGTTCCGCAGGGGTCAGTGCTGGGTCCCCAACTCTTTACAATCTATATTAACGATTTGGAGGAGGGGACCGAGTGTAACATATCAAAGTTTGCAGATGATACTAAGATGTGAGGGAAAGTAGAGAGTGAGGAGGACATAAAAAAACCTACAAGGGGATATAGACAGGCTGGGTGAGTGGGCAGAGATTTGGCAGATGGAATACAATACGGGAAAGTGTGAGGTCATGCACTTTGTCAGGAAAAATAGTAGAGCAAGTTATTATCTAAATGGCAAGAAACTGGAAAGTACTGAAGTACAAAGGGATCTGGGGGTCCTGGTGCACGAAACTCAAAAGGTTAGTATGCAGGTGCAGCAAGTGATTAAGAAGGCCAATGGAATGTTGGCTTTCATTGCTAAGGGGATAGAATATAAAAATAGGGAGGTATTGCTTCAGTTGTACAAGATATTGGTGAGACCGCACCTGGAATACTGCATACAGTTCTGGTGTCCATACTTAAGAAAAGACATACTTGCTCTCGAGTCAGTACAAAGAAGGTTCACTCGGTTAATCCCGGGGATGAGGGGATGGACATATGAGGAGAGGTTGGGTAGATTGGGACTCTACTCATTGGAGTTCAGAAGAATGAGAGGCGATCTTATTGAAACATAAAGATTGTGAAGGGGTTGGATCGGGTGGATGCGGGGAGGATGTTCCCGATGATGGGTGAAACTAGAACTAGGGGGCATAGTCTTAGAATAAGGGCTGCTCTTTCAAAACTGAGATGAGAAGGAACTACTTCACTCAGAGGGTAGTAGGTCCATGGAATATGCTGCCCCAAAAAGCTGTAGAAGCTACATCATTACATAAATTTTAAACAGAAATAGACAGTTTCCTAGAAGTAAAGGGAATTAAGGGTTACAGGGAGCGGGCAGGAATTTGGACATGAGTCTAGGTTTGGATCGGTCATGGCCCTGTGGGTAGCGTAGCGGGCCCAGGGGCCGGGTGGCCTGATCCTGCTCCTATTTCGTGTGTCCAATTCTGTTAGGTTCAGAGATGGTTCTGTGATAGTAGATTGGCGGTTAGGATCAGATCAGCCATGATCGTATTGAATGGCGGAGCAGGCTCGAGGGGCCAATTGGCCTACTCCTGCTCCTATTTCTTATGTTCTTATGTAGGCATAAATGGGTCATTTTCTGATTGGCAAGATGTAACGAGTGGTGTGCCACAGAGATCAGTGCTGGGGCCTCAACTTTTTACAATTTATATACATGACTTGGATGAAGGGACCGAAGGTATGGTTGCTAAATTTGCTGATGACACAAAGATAGGTAGGAAAGTAAATAGTGAAGAGGCCATAAGGAGGCTACAAAGGGATATAGATAGGTTAAGTGAGTGGGCAAAGATCTGGCAAATGGAGTATAATGTAAGAAAATGTGAAGTTGTCCATTTGGCAGGAAGAATAAAAAAGAAACATACTATCTAAATGGTGAGAGATTGCAGAGCTCTGAAATGCAGAGGGATCTGGGTGTCCTAGTGCATGAATCGCAAAAGGTTACTATGCAGGTACAGCAAGTAATTAGGAAAACTAATAAAATGTTATCGTTTATTGCGAGGGGAATTGAATACAAAAGTAGGGAGGTTATGCTTCAGTTATACAGGGCATTGGTGAGACCACATCTGGAGTAACTGTGTACAGTTTTGGTCTCCTTATTTAAGGAAGGATGTAAATGCGCTGGAAGCAGTTCAGAGAAGGTTTACTAGACTAATACCTGGAATGGGCGGGTTGTCTAATGAGGAAAGGTTGGTCAGGCTAGTCTTGTATCCACTGCAGTTTAGAAGAGTAAGAGGTGACTTGATTGAAACATATAAGATCCTGAGGGGTCATGGACAGGGTGGGTGTGGAGAGGATGTTTCCTCTGGTGGAGAGAATCTAGAACTAGGGTCACTGTTTAAAAATAAGGGTTCGCCCATTAAGACAGAGATGAGGATACATTTTTTCTCAGAGGGGTCGTGAGTCTTTGGAACTCTCTTCCTCAGAGGGCGGTGGAAGCAGAGTTTTTGAATATTTTTAATGCAGAGGTAGATAGATTCTTGGTAAGCAAGGGGGGTGAAAAGTTATCGGGGGTAGGCAGGAATGTGGAGTTATCAGATCAGCCATGATCTTATTGAATGGCGGAGCAGGCTCGAAGGGCCGAGTGGCCTACTCCTGCTCCTAATTCGTATGTTCGTATGAATGTCAAGGGGTGCTGGTTAGACTCTCGCTTGTTGGGAGATAGTCATTGCCTGGCACTTCTGTGGTGCAAATGTTACCTGCCACTTATCAGCCCAATCCTCCACGTCGTCCAGGTCTTGATGCATGCGGGCATGGACTGCTTCATTATCTGAGGAGTTGTGAATGTCACTGCACACTGTGGAATCATCAGAAAACATCCCCATTCCTGAACTTATGTTGGAGGGAAGTTCATTGATGAAGCAGCTGAAGATGATTGGGCCTAGGAGTCTGCCCTGAGGAATTCCAGCCACGATACTCTGGAGTTGTGATGATTGACCTTCAACCACCACAACCATCTGCCTTTGTGCTAGGTATGATGACACCTTCCATCACTTTGCTGATGATTGAGAGTCGACTGATCAGGCGGTAATTGTCCGGATTGGATTTGTCCTGCTTTTTGTGGACAGGACATCCTGGGCAGTTTTCCACATTGTCGGATAGATGCCCAATGTTTTAGCTGTATTGGAACAGCTTGGCTAGAGGCGCGGCTAGTTCTGGAGTACAAGCCTTCAGCACGATAGCCGGGATGTTGTCGGGGCCCCACAGCCTTTGCTGTATCAGTGCGCTCAGCCGTTTCTTGATATCACATGGAGTGAATCGAATTGGCTGAAGACTGGCTTCTGTGATGGTGGGGACCTCAGGAGGAGGCCGATATGGATCATCCACTCGGCACTTCTGGCTGAAGGTGGGTTGCAAATCGCTTCAGCCTTGTCTTTTTGCACTCACGTGCTGGGCTCCACCATCATTGAGGATGGGAATATTCATGGTGCCTTCTCCTCCGGTTAGTTGTTTATTGGTCCACCACCATCACGACTGGATGTGGCAGGACTCCAGAGCTTTGATCAGATCCGTTGATTGTGGGATCGCTTAGCCCTGTCTATAGCATGCTGCCTCTGCTTTTTAGCATGCGTGTGGTCCTGTGTTGCAGCTTCCCCAGGTTGGCACCTCATTTTTAGGTACGCCTGGGTGCTGCTCTTGGCATGCTCTTTCTACACTCCTTGTTGAACCAGGGTTGGTCCCCTGACTTGATGGTAATGGTAGAGTGAGGATATGCCGGGCCATGAGGTTACAAATTGTGGTTGGAATACAATTCTGCTGCTGCCCCACAGCACCTCATGATGCCCAGTTTCGAGCTGCTAGATCTTTCTGAATCATATCCCATTTAGCACGGTGGTAGTGCCAGGACAACACGATGGAGGGTGTCCTCATGTGTGGAAGACGGGACTTCGTCTCCACGATGACTGTTACGGTGGTCACTGCTACCAATATTGTCATGGACAGATGCATCTGCGACAGGTAGATTGGTGAGGGCGAGGTCAAGTAGGATTTTCCCCTCATGTTGGTTCTCTCTCCACCTGTCGCAGGTCCAGACTGGCAGTTATGTCCTTCAGGACTCGGCCAGCTCGGTCAGTAGTGGTGCTACCGAGCCACATCTTGGTGATGGACATTGAAGTCCCCACCCAGAGTACATTCTGTGCCCTTGCTACTCTCAGTGCTTCTTCCAAGTGGTGTTCAACATAGAGGAGTACTGATTCATCAGCTGAGGGAGGGCGGTAGGTGGTATCAGCAGGAGGTTTTGCTTGCCCGGAGTCCAATGATGAGGACTCCCAGGGCCAATCCTTCCCCGACTGTACACCACGGTGCCGCCACCCCTGGTGGGGCAGGACATACCCAGTGATAGTGATGGAGGAGTTTGGACATTGGTGAAAGGTATGATTCTGTGAGTATGACTATGTCAGGCTGTTGCTTGACTAGTCTGTGGAACACCTCTCCCAATTTTGGCACAAGTCCCCAGATGTCGGTGAGGAGGACTGTGCAGGGTCGGACTGGGCTGGGTGTGCCGTTGCCGTGTACGAGCCAGTGCCAAGGTCGATGCCGGGTGGTTCGTCCAGTTTCATTCTTATTATTTTGTTTCGCAGCGGTAAGTTACAACTGAGGGCAGTTAAGAATCAACCACATTGCTGTGGGTCTGGGAGTCACACATCGGCCAGACCAGGTAAGGACGGCAGATTTCCTTCCCTAAAAGATATTAATGAACCAGATGGGTTTTTACGACAATCCGATAGCTTCATGGTTTATCATTACTGATACTAGCTTTTTTATTCCAGATTTATTTAATTAACTGAATTTAAATTCCCCAGCTGCCGTGGTGGGCTTCGAACTCACGTCTCTGGATCATTAGTCCAGGTCCCTGGATTACTAGCCCAGTGACATTACCACTATGCTACGTTCCCGTTATCAGTAGAGCCGCACTGTATAACTCCGTGAGGACTTACGGTCCCTGGAGTGAAACGGGGAGACTCCGCAGGAGGTTGACAGCATTCTGGGGAGTGCCTCTCTTTGGGTTGAATTATAATGAGGCGGCCAAAGCTGCAGCTCGTGTTCTAACGGTGGCCGAACCAAAGCCTTGCCCAAATGCATTATCACTTGTTGCTGTTGCGCTCAATGTCCCACTCTGTTAAACTCGAATCCCTGCTGCTTTTATTATGGATTTACTCTCTGTACCCGTAGTGTCAGGGAATTAAGTCTTTAAATCCCGAGATCTGGCTGTTCATCCTCGCCTTTCATTCCATTCATACCTTGTTCCCACCCCTTGTTATTCACACCGGAATGTGAGGGTAGCTCACCTGTGAACAACGAGTTACTGATTCAAACTGGTGACATGTTCTCAAAGAGTTGGAACAATATGTGTCCAGGAACTAAGACGGCGCTCACCACAATATGCTTAGAAGGACCTGCAAAGGTTCAGCAGAACACCGACTTTACACCATTTGGAAGACTGATTGAGACCAGAATATCAATATTGTTGCTCCTCATTCTTTAGTCACAAGAACAACCTTCATTTTTCAACAATACATTTTCATTTCAGTAACTATCCTTAAACAGAGATGCTTAACATCACTTTGACAACTCAAGTTCCTCCTGCCTCCATCATTAGAGCACTTATCAGCAGACAGGTCAGGGTTCAATTGGGACAGTAGACAATGGGATCTGATGGGGAGACCGGAGCCTGCAATATTCTTAACAAACTTCCAGAACAGTTACAAATACCTACCATTAAAAGTCTCCTGACTGTTGCAAATGTGAGGTCATTCACATTGGACATAAAAAGGATAAAAGAGGATAGTACTTTCTAAATGGTGGAAAGCTAGAAACAGTGGAGGGCCAAAGAGACTTGGGGATTTGGTCCATGCACATAGATCAGTAAAACAGAAATAATGTAAAAGGCTAATGGAATGTTGCCTTTATATCTAGAAGACTATAATACAAGGGGGGTAGAAGTAAGGCTACAACTGTACAAAGCCCTGGTCAACCCATAGAAGCATAGAAGATAGGAGCAGGAGTAGGCCATTCAGCCCTCGAGCCTGCTCCGCCATTTAATGAGATCATGGCTTTTCAATCCAAATTCAGTACCCTGTCCCTGCTGTCTCCCCATATCCCGTGATCCCTTTAGCCTTAAGAAATATATCTATCTCCTTCTTGAATATATTTAATGAATTGGCCTCAACTGCCTTCTGTGGTCGAGAATTCCAAAGGTTCACCAGTCTCTGGGTGAAGAAATTCCTCCTCATCTCAGTCCTAAATGGCTTACCCCTTATCCTTAGACTGTGACCTCTGGATCTGGACTCCCCCGCCATCGGGAACATCTTCCTGCATCTAGTCTGTCTAGTCCTGTTAGAATTTTATGAGTTTCAATGAGATCCCTCTCATTCTTCTAAACTCTAGCGAATATAAGCCTAATCGAGCCAATCTCTCTTCATACGTCATTCCTGCCATCCCAGGTACCAGTCTGGTAAATCTTCGCTGCACTCCCTCCATGGCAATAACATCCTTCCTCAGATAAGTCGAACAAAACTGCACACAATACTCAAGGTGTGGTCTCACCAAGGCCTTGTACAACTGCAGGAAGACATCCTTGCTCCTGTACTCGAATCCTCTCGCTATCAAGGCCAACATTACCATTTGCCTTCTTAAACGCCTGCTGCACCTGTATGTTTACCTTCAGCAACTGATGCACAAGGACTCCCAGATCTCGTCGCACTTCCCCTTTTCCCAATCTATTGCCGTTCAGATAATAATCTGTCTTCCTGTTTTGCCACCAAAGTGGATAACCTTGCATTTATCCACATTATACTGCATCTGCCATGCATCTGCCCAGTTACCCAACCTGTCCAAATCATACTGGAGTTTCTCTGCATCCTCCTCACAGCACACACGCCCACCCAGCTTTGTCATCTGCAAACTTAGAGATATTACATCTCGTTCCCTCATCTAGATCATTAATATATATTGGAATAGCTGGTGTCCTAGCACCGATCCTGCGGTACCCCACTAGTCACTGCCTGCCACTCGGAAAAAGACCCGTTTATTCCAACTCTTTGCTTCCTGTCTGCCAACCAGTTCTCTATCCAAATCAGTACCTTACCCCCAATCCCATGTGCTTTAACTTTGCACGCTAATCTCTTATGCGGGACCTTATCTAAAGCCTTCTGAAAGTCCAAATAAACCACATCCACTGGTTCTCCTTATCTATTGTACCAGTTACATCCTCAAAAAATTCCAGAAGTTTAATCAGGCATGATTTATCTTTGTAAATCCATGTTGACTTTGACCGATCCTGTCACTGTTTTCCAAGTGCTCTGCTATTACATCTTTTATAATGGACACTAGCATTTTTCCCACGATGTCAGGCTTACCAGTCTATAATTCCCCATTTTTTCTCTACCTCCTTTTTTAATAGCGAGGTTACATTAGCTACCCTCCAATCCATGGGAACTGTTCCAGAGTCGATCGAATTTTGAAAGATGACCAGCAATGCTTCTACTATGATTGATGCCCCAGGATATGGGCACGGAGGGAGGGTGAAAAGAAGCAAATAAAATCAAGAATAATATTAATAATAACATATGTTCTTTACATCTGTAAATGAAATGTCTGCATTCTGTGATTTGAGTGGAGCGGAATAAAATGAATGGAAAGATCCCACAGCAAGCTTTTGCTCTGAAAACACTCGACAGACATTCCCCAAAAGGAGCCCAGTCCAGAAAAACAGCAATTAAATTATTCTGAAAATAATAATAAAATAAATATAACATATATAGAACATAGAACAGTACAGCACAGTACAGGCCCTTCGGCCCTCGATGTTGTGCCGAGCATTGTCCGAGACCAAGATCAAGCTATCACACTCCCTATCACTCTGGTGTGCTCCATGTGCTTATCCAATAACCGCTTGAAGTTCCTAAAGTGTCCGACTCCACTATCACAGCAGGCAGTCCATT